>JAKOGI010000566.1:312500-455000 GCA_029747015.1 Carnegiea gigantea | reverse complement strand
GAGTAATAGGCTAAGTCGGTGCTAACATTGATAAAGTACTTTTCATAATTTGTGGAGAAAGGTTGTTTTCATAAAATGTTTTATTTTATATTTTATACTTCTATTGTTTTTTCCAAGGATTTTATTATTCTTATTATATTTTGAGTGTTGGATAATTTATCGATTTAGTACTATTATCGTGGAGATATATAAAAAATGACTAGATAGTTGTTGAGGTATTAGAAAAGTTATTAAGATGACAAGTTTAATTTTTTTCTTTTTTTGTAGGACCAAGATCTTTTAGAACCTTATACAAATCTTACATTTGTAATCTTAATATCATAAAAATAAACATGACAAAATCATGGGTCAAGAATATATAAATACCATTTTTTAAAAATAGGTTTGAAAATAACTATTTTACTATACTTCATAATATATATTTACAAATATTTTAGGTCACCAAAGAAAAGGTTTTAGTTTTAGTCAAAATCCTAATGTTAATTAAGAATATGCAAAATGACTATGAACTCTTTGATTCTCCTTAGCATTTTGATGATATTAATTGATGATTTTTGAATTTTTTAAATCAAACTTTTGTACCTGGTGGATATTTGTAACTTAGGTGGCTTCTTTTAACTTATTATGTATGCATGGATTCATTTTTTTAATGAAACTTTGTAACTAAGAGATATTTGAATTTTTTAATGAACGATAATTTGATTAATAGCAATAACATGAGCGATGTCATCTGGTAAATATAAAGTAATTAGAGAATAATTAGAATGGATGACAATAGTTAGTATAAATCGATGGGACGGGTACCTTCACAATTTAACTAAACATGAATTCGTTAAATATTTTAAATAATTAGTTACAAATAAGCACAATTAAAATTACCTTTTTTGTGAATTAGATTGAACAGCATCATGTGTTTAACTATGTATGTTTCAGTTATTACCCAAAAAAAAGAAGCTTCTAGACTATATTTATCAAAATATTAATTTATTTTGGAAGACAAGAGCAAGAGCTTTGCCCAACAACATATTTATTATAAATATGTTGATTTATCAGATGGAGATTTGTTCAATAAGAAAATTATAAGACATCCATGCGAAGCATGAGCCTAACACTAATATATATGTATAAGTCAGTTCGAACGCTGCGGTTCTGAGATGTGTCATCTGAAGCATTTATTGAGATTTTATTTACAAATAAAAATTCAAGCAATATGTTTTTAAAGTCATCATAATGAATAATATCTTTTCAATAACTTCAATGAAGAAAAAAAAAAATAAATTACAGATATAATAATATTATTATTTCTAAAAATGTAAATTGTAAGATTAGTTATAATATTTTTAAAAATATTTTACTTAACTTTAAAACAAACAATGCGTAGCATGGGTTTAAATGCTAGTACTAAAATACTAAAACTAAAACTTTTTTTGAGCGAATTAAATATTTTTAAATATATATTAATGAAACTATAATAAAATAAATAATCTAAATCTTAATTTTTCAAAACAATATTCGTAATATTCTTGACCAAGATTTTACCATTTCTATATTTATAATATTAAGAATGTTTATATAAAATTATTACAAGTTCTAAGAAAATACTAATTCTTATTAAAAAAGAGAAAACATGAAATGCAAAATTGAACTTGTAATTGTAACAACTTCCCCAATACAAAATTAAATCAATAAGTTGAACGCCTACATTAATTTGATCTAATTTACTATTACTAATAGATCCTAATTAATATCATAATTAATATTTTAAAAGAGAAGAAAACAATACTTATGTCTAATGAGTGATTGCCAAATCTCTAAACAATGTGAATTTAAGTCTATACCTTTATTCTACCTCTGTTCTCTAAAATTGATCACTTAATTTTAAATATAGTTAATTAGATTAGATTAGATTAGATAGATAGATCGACAGACTGTGCTGTTATGTTATGATAATATGCTATCCGGATGTAATATGATATGATGATTATTTTTATTTTTAAAAAAATTACCCCAACCCAAAAAAAAAAAAAAAAAAACCCGAAACTGGGACTCAGCGAGGGAGCAAGCACGAGGCAAGGCAATAACTTCAAGAAAGATCAGGGTTTCGACCATCGGAGCTCAGTGACTCTCTTTCCCCTTCGAATCTTGTGGCTGCATCGGGTGACTTCCCCGCTTCTTGCCGGCGATCAGCGCATCTATAGGCGCTGCCACCCCTTTATCGCCGGCTCAAGTCATCCCTCAATCCCGTTGGTTCTTTTTCTCTCTCCTCGCCCTGCTGGTTGCTGCCGTCGGCATCTCCGATCAGTCGCCGGTGACTCCTCAATTTCTTCGGTTAGGGTTTCTTTCTTCTTTGGTTTATATAATATGTCTTCTTCATTTCATTATTCGTTATATATGGGAATACAGGTGCAGTGACATGATGAAAGGGATATTATTACTGGGAATGATTTGTAAGATGAAATTTGCCATTTTTTGAGATTCACAATTTGATTTCCTTTGTCTTCTTTCCCTTTCTTGAGACAAATGACCCCGAAAAACGCATCAGGGTCTTGAGAGGTAACTATCAAGAGTGCTTTTGCAAGACGACTGCTGTTTAGGAATCATTGTTAGATGCATCATTTACTAAACCCTACTATAATAGTTTAAGACTCGTTCTGATGAATGCGGAAGGCAAACAGTCGTCATCTTGTCATCAATCTGCATTATTTGATAACCCCATTTCTGAATAAGATTTGATCAAATCCTAGTTGTTTTCAAAATGATGCCTGGCTCAATTTCCATGATGCCAATGATCATGTTCATGTGTTCCTTTTAGTTGGTAGTTAGTGCTATGTCTTGTAGCCCCAAATTTAATCCAATATCATAACATTATTTGATGAATTGCCAGAATACAGCAACAGTTTGGGTACGTACAACTCAGTTCCCAGCATTTGAACATTTCCATGTGTACAAGTCAAATATCACCTGGTTAAGAACCACAATCAAAGGGCAATGTCAAAATTCCTAATAATTCATCTGAAGAAGCTAGGAATTTTATTTGTACTCAGTATGCAAATTAAATATGGAGAAAAATCTCATTCAAGCTGAATGTGGATTAACTACAAATGCACTATATGGTGTTTCCTTAGGTCCTAGTATTTGAGTCTGACATTAGTTACAAATGCACATTGTGCTGCTTTCCTTGGTATTATGCATGTCGAATGCTACACCACCTTGTTTGTGGGTAATTTGATTGCTTTTATGACACTGTTTAACACTATGTCAGATGTCTCCAATGATCAGCAGTAACATCCTATAAAGTTCGTATATTTTTATCGTGTCATAATCTCCTTTTGTAAACTCATTGAATTGTTTAAATCAATATAAGGGCTCAAACTTTTTTTTTTATTTTTGTATCTCTTGGAAACCGAATCTGTTGGCGGCTATGTATACTTTGGTGGGATCCATAGGTGGTGATGGTGTTGTAAGAACCATAATCAACATCCAATATCAGAAATCATTTGTAATTCATCCAAATGAATCAGATGTGTCAAGTAAATTATTAACATTAAACATAAGAGGAAGGAAAATTTGAAACTAAGGTTTCTTAAATCAGTAATTTCTATGGACCATCAAATTTCACTTATCTAATTAGGCAATTCAATGCAATTGAAGGAAATTAATTAGCAGTTAGTAGTGAGAGATCTAACTCCATTAGCCATCAATTGCTGTTAATAGTTGACTCTTGCTCTGCCTTTCTCTGTCTACTGTTTTCCCTCTTTCTTGTCTATTTCTTCCTGTTCTTGTGTAGAAGGCCCTTGGCCACGATTTTGGCTGTTTCTAGCCATCCTAGTGGTGCCAATGCTCCTTTATGGTCACACAAGAGTAATGCAGCTTGTGGCACCCTCCCCTTCTCTATCATTCTATCTATATATAAAGGTCATGTTCGTGTTTTATGAGTAGTGGGAATAATAGAGAGAAGGAATTTTATTTTTCTGTCGTGTCGAAAGTTTTCACGAGAATCACACCACAGTGGTATCCACCATTTGAACCAACTGCACTCTTCTTTTTTTGTGTTTTGGGGGGGGGGGTGCTATCTTTGGCAGCTTGGCTTTATTTGATTCATGAGTGTGGAAGCTTTGTCATTCAACAAAATGGGTTCTCTCATATTGAGTTTTCCCCGAAGGATTTAAAAAAAGTTAAAGATAAACAGAAATAACTATGAGTGAGCAATATATTCTAACAGGCCATTGTATAAAATTTTCTTTTCTCTCCTTTTCTTTTTTCCCCTATTTTTGGTTTTGTCGCTGGGATAGAGGGTTGAACATAAGATGTCATGGATAATTCCAACAAAGATGAAGTTTCATAAGAAGAAGATTAATGAACAAAAGAGATGCTCCTATACAGCGGTAATCGTCCAAAGACTTCAAAATTCATTTTGGTCTTGAACTGTTCTCATTATTATACGATAACACTCAGTAATAAAAACTTTGAAGGAAGTCGCTTCTTTTCGTCTAACAATGTCTTATAGTTCAAAGCTAACTAATTTCTTGTCAAGAGTGGTTGTTGACTTATCACAAAGTCAACTATATTTGTCCCACAATGTACGTTCCTTAGGATTTCATTTTTCCCCTCTTGAGCTTGAAAAGAGAGAACTATATCTGTTCAAGGAGTACTTGTCATGCTGCAAGGGCAATAAGATTGTGCATAAAACTATCACATTCTTATCATCAAATATTGTTTAGCTTAATTGTAAGTCTTTATCCTAATCGGACAATTGTGCTTGCAAATCAAGATTCATAGTTCTACTGAACACATGCATTCATGTTTTGCAAATATGCGTCTTTAGCTTTTTAATTCTTGTTTAAGCAATTTCAAGCCTACAATAAAGTGGTGGTGTTCACGCGTACCACACATCCACCTAACCATTTTCATATTAGCTACCATCAACTTTTGAACATGTGTCTTTTTTATCGGCCAACACTCCGATCCATATAATACAGCAGGTCTAACTACCATATGATAAACTGTACCTTTAAACCTACAGGCATCCTCTTATCACACAGTACACCTGAAGTATACTTCTATTTTTATCAACCCACTTTTATGCGCTGATTAATATATTCGTCAATATCCCCATTCTGTTGAATGACCGAGCCTAGATATTTAAACTTCTCGACCTTTGGTATCATCATCCTATTAATGGTGACTTCTTTCCCTGCATCTTCCCTTCTACTGAAACAATAGTTTAGGTATTCAGTTTTCGATCTACTTACTCTAAAACCTCTAGACTCCAGTGTATGTCTCTATCGCTCCATTTGTCATTAACTCCCTCTCTGGTCTCATCAATAAGAACAATATCATCTGCAAATAACATACACCATGGTAACCATCCTCATCTCAGCTACCATCAACCTTTGAACCTGTGTCTTTTTTATCGGTCAACACTCCAATTCATACAGTACAGCAGGTTTAACTACTATTCGATAAATTGTGCCTTTTAAACCTATAGGCATCTTCTTATCACACAGCACACCTGAAACATACTACTATTTTTGCCAATCCGCTTTTATGCACTAGTTAATATATTCGTCAATGTTCCCATTCTGTTGAATGATCGAATCTAGATATTTAGAGTGTAGGTATTCAGTTTTCGATCTACTTACTCTAAAACCTCTAGACTCCAGTGTATGTCTCCATCGCTCCACTTGTCATTAACTTCCTCTCTGGTCTCATCAATAAGAACAATGTCATCTGCGAATAACATACACCATGGTAACTCGTCTTGAGTTCCTTTTGTAAGTTCATCCATAATTAGAGTGAAAAGGAGAGGGCTTAAAGCAGAGCTTTGATGCAGGCCCAAACCAACGTAGAAGTCATTGGTAGCCTCTCTTGGCATCCTAACACTCGTCCTACCTCCTTCTTACATGTCCTTAATTACTCGAATATACACAGGTGACACTCCTTTCATTTCCAAGTATTTCCATAACACTTCACGCGGACCTCTATTATATGCTTTTTCTAGGTCAATGAACACTATATGAAGATCTATCTTTCTATCTCTGTACGAGAATAGATATAATTAGGAATGGAGTAATCAGAGACTTAGTTAAAGTGGCTCCCATTGCAGATAAGATGAGAGAAATAAGATTCAGATGGTTTGGCCATGTGAAAAAAAGGAGTGTGGAGGCTCCAGTGAGGAGATGTGGGAGGATTAATATCCCCGCAGGTAAAAGAGGAAGGGGACGATTAAAGAAGAGTTTGAACGAGGTAATTAGAGAGGACTTAAAAGTTGCAGGATTGACGGAGGATATGGCTTAGGATAGAAGACTTTGGCGGGAGAGGATTAGGATCCTAGATCTCAGAGAATCGGCCACCTGATTTGGTTGGGGTTTTTTGGGTACAGCATGGTAGGTTTGGTTGTGGTCCTTTTATATGTCGTGTCTGTATGCAGGTAGTACTTGCATCTGAGAAGAGACATTGTTTGCCTACCTCCGTTTGTTAAGGTATAGTACCTTCCTCTGTTATGTTGTACTTATGGTGTACTTGGTTACATAGTTACGGTCATTTGATTTATTAGTATTTCTTAGTTCATTTCCTACTCCGTATCTTTTTCCCCCCCTTTTTCATTAAATGTTTTTACAAAATCCTTCTTCTATAAAATACTTTCTCAAAATTTTGTTTTGTTGGTCTCTTGCATTCAGCCTCTCTGCGAGCAGCGATGCCGGTAGAGGTAAGCCTGCCTACATTTGGATCTCCCCAGACCCCGCGAAAGCGGGATCCATACTAGGAGGTGTTGTAATAAAGTGGTGGTGAAGGTCTGTCAAGGTGTTTGGAGTCAAAGAATTAGTAACATGTGGTTATGACACAGTTTTGTAGAGATATGAGAGCAACAACAACATTAGATTGCCTAGTGGGGATAAAGAGAACCTATCAATCTTCAATCAACATTAGCTTCATCAAGGATTTGTGTTAAATTTCTTCCTCTTTGTAGTAGTTATGATGAGCCCACTGGAATGATTCAAGGAGATATCCCATGTGTGGTCTGTTTGCTGATATGGGAGACTTGGGAGGTGATCATGGGTCATAGGTGCCAACACCAAGATGGAGTTGAATATGATGGAATCTAAAGTTTTTAAACTACCATGTCCAGAATGAACAGCTTTGCAGTCAAAAGTGAGACATAAGCCGAGCGAGGAAAGCATTATTGCAAACAGTATAGGTCTGCCGATCAATGCAATTGAGAATTGACATTAACGGTTACCCCACAATAAAAGGATGTCTGGCCAAAACCTGTGTGACTAGATGGTCCGACTTAAAATTGATCATCCAATACTGTTGCATGGTCGTTGGGGTGGTTTTATTATATTGAGCAGAGCATCGGCTAAATAAGTTAGTTCGTGTCAAAAAGATGTAGCAAGGGAATATGAGACTGATAGGTGGACTGAGTGGCTATACTATGTAGTGTAAATGAGCAAAGTGAGATGGACAGGGTGGAAGCAGCGGCTATCAACGATAAGAATGGGAGACGAGACTAAATGGTTCAGACTCTTATGAGGAGAGACGAACAGTTGGTTAGAAGCTAGAAGGTGAGATAGGATAAACTTGGTGGATGTGAAAAGAGGAAGAGGATGACTTAAGAAGACTTGATCTTCCTGAGGACCTAACCTTGATTGGAGTTTTCCGTAAACTAGGATAGGAGTAGTTGAATATTACTTGGTTTGCGTCTTTGTGCCTTTTCAGAGCTTTCATACTTAATATTCTTAGGTAATGTTTCTTGTTTTTGGTTTAGTTTTTAGGTACAACTTTACTACTTTTAAAGCAAGGCTTTGTAATGCTATTCCATTTGTTTATAATTGCTCCTTTTGGCTGCATTGCCTATGTTTAATTCTGTCTATTTATTCTTAGTTTTTGCTTCTTTCCTTTGGTATTCAAATACAACTGAACTCTACGGCTTATTTTCAATTTGTTTTTCCCCCGTTCAGACACAACATTCATGTTACCGAGGGATAGACAGAGGCTAGAGAGTGGCGAGTGAGCTGATCAGGATTGTGGAAGCAGTCTGGGGAAAGCCAAGGGTTTTGGTATGGTATATGATGCTTTGCTCTTCATTGAGGACCCGAATACAGTCCTGGCTTCGTGATTACGACAAGCTTCAGTCCTGTGCTGTAATCCTTATTTACATCCAAGTATGCTTTCTGCCCAACCGTCCTCGATCCCTCCCTTTACAGGGTTTATTTTACAACCCAGCTTAGTTGTAATATTTCATTTTTGTTTTGGAACTATCAACCATGTGATGTTATAGTTTCTCCAGTCCTTTCATATGGAAACTTCAATCTTTCCCATCTCTGCTGCTTCAGCTTCCAAATTAAAGGGCAACTATGTTTTGTACTTGTTGGGCAAGAGGGTATCACCAAGGACAAAAAATTGACTATAATGGTGGCATTAGTATGGATTGACTAAATCCTTATGCTTTAATTTCACTGTTGTTTTAGATTGGATGCGCGTTGCTTGGATCTCTGGGAGCCTTGTACAATGGGGTGCTGCTCATCAACTTAGCTATTGCATTGTTTGCACTTGTAGCGATTGAGAGTGGTAGCCAGAGCTTAGGTCGAACTTACGCGTTTTTACTCCTCTCTGCAATCTTGTTGGACATCATCTGGTTTATTCTTTTCGCTCATACGATATGGTGAGTTGGTCATTTCTCTTTCTTCATGTTGTAATGTTGTGTCTGTCCATAGTGTAAACTTCTTGATTGTTCACATTCGCGCAAGTTCTCTAGTTCTGATGAATTGGAGTTTTCAATCTTGTTGGACATCATCCGGTTCATTGTGTTCGTTCAGACAACGTGGCAGCTGCAAGAGTGTCATTTCTCTTTCTTGGTCATGCTGCAAGGATAATAAATAGAATGTTTGACAACAACAGTGTTTAGAAAACTGTTATAAATTTATCCTGGATTCTTGTTTGTCCCAATCATAAATCTATTCTAATCATATGTTAATGCTAATAAATCAAAATTCCAATTTTTACTATAATACACATTATTGCTCTGAGAAATTGTATTTTTATTTTCTTTTGTTTTTTATCTTTACTGCAACTCGAAGCCCATAACAAAGTGGAAGATAAGTTTGGTGAAGTTGTTTGGAGATCAAAGAGTCACCACATGGCTATAACTTTCTCTAAACAATGTGTAAGTGACCAAGGAGGCAAGGACCTGTATAAGTGGGTCTTGTGGCATAAGAAAACTTATCAATTCATACTGGGCTGAATGAAGCCTTCATTTTCCCATTTTGAGTAAGGCTTGGTCTTTTCAGGTGTACATATAAGCGCTGACAACCTGTGAAGCTGTGCTATTACCTAGTATACAGAACATGCCGTGGTCCTTGGTTTTTTCCCCTTTTTTTTCGAGGTTTTTCTTTTTTTTTTGGGGGTGGGGGTGGGGATGATGTGTAGTTCAAGTGGAGCTGTATACACCGAGGTCTAGGTAATAATTTGTGCGTAAATTGGGCGTTTGATTGGAGATACTTAAATGTGTCATAAGGTGATGATAAATTATAATATTACTTCTTTTTGGGACGTTAATGACCTCCAATACCCTTTTTTTTTTTTCTTTCTATAACTTATGTGCAGGAACATCTCCTCCAGGGATTATGGGGCATTTATTTTTTCTCTGAAGCTCACGTTGTTAATGCAAATTCTTGGGTTGTCGGTTAGGCTGTTGTCCTCATTCTTTTGGATCCAGATGTATAGACTAGGCGTTTCGCATGTGGAAAGCGCTGGTTCTCGAGATGCTGATTTTGATCTGAGAAACAGCTTTCTGAGTCCAGCAACCCCTGCAGTAGTTAGACAATCATCTGATTCCGAAGATCCCTTAGGGGGCTCTATATATGATCCTGCATACTACTCCTCCCTGTTCGAAGCTATTCAAGATGATAAATACTTACTCGAGGTGAGAGTTTGTAGTTAGGAATGCACTTGTCCATTTGGTGCTGGTTATGAAGAAATTCCTTGTTTGTTTATTTTTATTTTTTTTTCTTGCATTCATATTCTCTTTTGTTTGCCATAGTTTTGACGCCGAGACATCAATGAAAAATTTGCGTAAGTACTTCATTCCTTAAAATAATCTTCCTTGCCTTGGTTTCGCATGCTGCGGTGCCCTATGACTAGCTTTTACCATGCTTATTGGGCTTGTGCTCGCCAAAGGCAAAATTGAAGTGGCTGAGCCAGTTTACTGGGACCGAGAGCCTCTTCCCAAGTCCTCCCTTCCGACATTGTAATAGTCCCAACTGCCGATGCTTATTGGTCATCTCTGCCCTGGCCATTGCCGAGGATTGTTGCTCATCAGGGAACCGACAAGTGAGCCCCCTGCCTGTATCCTGGTCTCCTTAAACTCCAATTTCGTAGGGAACTTTATAGATTGATAGCTTCCCACAATGAAATGTCAAACTTGGGGATGAGATGAACCCAAAAATTTTAAAAGCCGAGTAGAAGTGGAGGAGAATTGTGAAATAAAATTGGACTACAGGTGACTAATCCATGGGCAGCCTGCGGGTGGCAGGTTGGATATTTCTCACTTCCAATAGGGGCATGCCGCCATGGTGGTCTATTAATTCTTTTAAAGATAGGTAACAGTTTCTTCTTTCTTTGAGTTCTTATTGTTAGGTGGACCTGGGCCTAGACGACAATTTACCTCCAAGGAATGGTATATTTGCTCGGCAAAAAAGAACCTGGAACCAGATTGTCATTGAACTTCGACCATCCAGATGTAGTTGACTTGAGCTATTTGTCTCTGTTCTCCCTGAGTTATGGGTTAGTATGAGCTATTAGTTGTTCGGCACAGATATCTGATCTTAATCACTCCTTCAGGCATAGGTTGACAGTTTATTGTCCAACTTGCTCTATGTGAATGGCCAAAGTGTCTGGGATTTTAAACAAGGTAAGGTGATGATTACTTGGGTTCTCAATTTTCAGGAGACCATAGGTATGTAGATGACCAAGTAGATTACAACGTTGGTGGATATGCTTCATTTTCCTTCTGATGATGCCAGCGGAATGATCTCTTAAACCGTGCCTGTTTTGGTGCAGAAATGAACTGAGACCCTTTGGTGTTATTAGAGAATTCAATCTTTTCTAAGAATTTGCCTATGCCTTGCAAACGAATCATGTTACTATGGTATAATGTTGCATATATTCCATAATTTTGTTCCAACGGTGACCTCAACAATTAATTTATGATGTAGTCTTCTAACCGAAGCTGGGTTCTAATTATAACACTTGCAGGGGCAAAATCATGGAATTAAGGATGGTGACTCTTCATCTCAAGTCGAAAGTTGTAAACTGAAGCCACTTGTTGGAAGCACGTGTCAAACTATAAAGGTAAGTTGTGGATTGCTAGGGCTATGCCATCATTTGTTTTGGATCACTGTCTTGGTGATGCGCTTGGTGAGTTAAGTGCTATATACACATGGTTAGGGGTGTAATTGAGTCGAGGTGATCTGCGCCCGAGCAGACAAGGGTCAAGCTTGGCTTGTTCTTTTGTGAGCCATGGTCGTGCTTGGCATGAAGGTCAATGAGCTGAGGGATTCTAGCTTGGGCTTGGATGCTTGTGAGCTAGCTCGAAGCTTCCCCCCTCCTTTGGTGGTTGACAATTCCAACCAGGAACAAGCACTTTAAGTTGTAACAACAAGGAATTGATATAGGGGGCCTTATTCGAGCCTGGAAACTGGTCTTCAAAGCTTTGTCGCATGAATCGATGTGGGGCTTGAAGAACAAGATTTCTTCATTGAACAGGGAAACTCATGGTTAAATGCAATAAATCTTACAGGAGATGACTCGAAAAGAAGAATAAATTTTGCAGGAGAATAGGAGATGAGAAGAATACGTTTATGCTCTTTTGGTTCTGTTGAGGTTTTCAATGGATGTGGCTGGTACGTATGAGATGTACATCTTGTTAGGCCCTCATGCTTCTTGAGAATGCCTTCCATCCCCCCCCCCCTTTCTTTTTTTTTTTGGGGGGGGGGTGTTTGGTGGTGGTGTTTGCTTAAGATGTCTCTACATTGGCCTTCAGTTCTCTTGCCTCAGTGTGCACCACCTACAAAATGAGAGTCCTTTCCATTTGAAGTTCTCATCCATTCATGACTGGTCATATGTGATGTGTGAAAATTATTATTTTCAACTAGATTTATTGAGAGTTGAAGTCTTAAATATGCAAGAGACTTGTAGGCATCTGATTCTATTAGGATGAGAGATCTGCAAAAGAGTAAATTGCGAGGTAAAATTTGTTCTCTTTCTAAGAGATTTATAGCATTCTTTTATCAAGCAAGGACAGAAGCAGAAAGAGTGGTTGAGCTTGAACACCTTTCCGAACCCTCGCCCAATCAGGGGGTGAAAAAAGGAAAGGAGGGGGGAGGAATTGAAAGGTCTAATATCCTGTTTATAAATGGAACTTGGATTTATATACGGTCAACACTTGCATATTTTTCTCTTGAAAGTCGTTCACATTCATTTGTTATAGGAAGTTGTTCTTAATATCATAGTTATAATTCTATTGTTGTTTTCTTGTTAGGAGCTCAGTCACGACTGCGGGATAGTATCATCCGCTAAATGTGATTGACTGTCAGTTTCATTCTGTGGTAACAATTGATTATAGTGCCTCTTGCATATCCTTCACTGTTATCTAATGATGCCGAAAGAAGTAGAAAAGATGCAAGCACTGCTGCCTGCTTTTCTCAGAAAGGATGTAGGCTTGGAATTCTATGTAGATTGGCGGTATTCAGAGGATGTAGGCTTGATTTGTGGACCCTACTTCCAGGGCAAACCACTAATCCTTACAATTTTTTTTTTTTTTTTTTGGGGGGGATAAGTAATCAAAGATTAAAAGGACACAAAGGGGATGTCACCCATGTACAAAAGGGGCACTACAAAAACATTATGCCCTTAAGCTTTCATCCATTATGCAATCGATAAAAGCCAAAAAATTTAACTATTTGTCACCACTAAGCCCCACACTCCAACTATACAACAACCTCAAAAAATAGAGCTTGAAATCTTGAAATGACAAGATTTTGTCCTCGAAAATACGACAATTCCTCTCTTTCTAAGTAGCCCACCAAATAGCCAAAGGAATCATATTTCAAACTCCAAGGACCCAGCTCTTCTTCATCCTTCTCCTCTAAGCCACCACCACATCTCTCACATTAGAAGGTTGAACCCAACTAATCCCCATAAACGAGAGAGATAAATCCCAAAGTGAAGAAGCCCACCGACAATGTACCAGAAAATGATCCACAGTTTCTTCCTCCTGCAACCACATGGAGCATCTACTTGAACCTCTAAAATTTCTTTTCTTAAGCATGTCGTCCATGGGAATCTGGCCTAAGGTGGCTGCCCAAGCAAAGAAACACACTTTTGTGGGAGCTTTAGACTTCTAAATAGACTTGGCAGGAAAATCATAACCGTCCAAGTCTTCAAATTGTGTAGAACAAAAGCTCTTGACAATAAAGGAACTCTTAAAGTTAAGTGGCCACACAATCACATCATTACCGTGGGACAGAACCTTTTTGTCAGCAATACGGCTAACAAATTACAAACACTATCCTCTTCTCAATCATTAAGGCTCCTTACAAAAGTCAAATCCCAATGGCTCACGTCACCATTCCAAGAAATAACTTGTTTAACCGTGGCATACTTTATACGAACCATCCTAAAAAGATCGGGAAAAAGATATTTTAAAGGGCGATTCCCACACCAAACATCGTGCCAAAATAATACCCTTGATCCATCCCTCACCTCAAAATGCACCAAAGATTTGAAACGCTTGAGACCTGCTAAGATAGATTTCCAACAACCAACCCTGGGAGGATGAGGACTCTTTTTACTCCACCAACCCAACTCGTCTATTCCATATTTTGCCTTGATCACATTTTTCCGCACAGCACTATCCTCTATTGCAAACCTCCACAGCCATTTGGTCTTCAATGCTTCATTCATATCATGAGGAGGTCTTATGCCAAGTCCTCCCTGCTATTTAGGACGACATACCTCATTCCAGTTGACCCAGTGGAGGCCGTTACCATTTTCGTTGGAGTTCCAAAGAAAATCTCTCATGATTTTCTCTAATCGACTAGCATTGCTAGCTGGGACGGTGAATAAAGACATGAAGTAGATGGACAGACTACGCAAAGTGCTTCTCAAGAGAGTCAATCTATTCTCATGGGAAAACCATTTGCTTCTTCATAGGTGTCGAGTGTTTTAGGATTTACATTGATAATAATGTCTTGTTCATCTTATAATGGATGAATATCAACTCTGCCATGTTGCTGTTCAATGACCTGTAGGCTGTAGCATATAAATGAGGGAAGATGAGCACAGTGGTATTCAAGTTGAAACACTGGCAGCAGATGTTCAAGAGCTTATTCTATATTGCATGCAGAAAAGTGGTGCTCCACAAACTTGATGTTGTGAAATGCCAGTTATGAGGGCTTACCTAAAGAAGCCATGAGGACGAAGCTACAAACTCAAAAGGAAAAAAAAAAGAAAAAACAGAAAAAGAATGTAACCCACAAAAGCATGATTAAGAAAACTGGACCAGACTGCCCGGTTGAACGGTTGGACTGGGAACCAGTCAGGCAAGCAGGCTGAAAATGCCACTGACTCGTTTGGATCTTCAAACCGGAAAAACCTTGTCAAACCCGGTTGACCCAGGCAACTCGTTTAACCTAGGCAAATCGCTGTTCAACTGATATTTTCCAGTTTAATGCATGCAATTAGGCTGAATTTTACATTATCTTCTTTACCTTCACCAAAAGCTAATTCCAGCGTACTTATCCCAAAAAAAAGCGCTAATTCCAGCTTCGGCGCTAATTCCAGCTTCAGCGCCATCCTTGTTCTCCAGATGTGTTTACTAAGTTGAGTGACAAAGGTGGGAGAGACAAAGACAGAGAAAGGAAGAGGAGGCTTAGGAGGGGGAAAGGGATGTTTTCCTTGGAGACACACACATGGATTCAGAATGTGGCTGAACCGCGACGAAACGGTCGCGTTGGAAAGGTTTTGGGGTTGGGCGAACCGCGTTTTCATGCCGCGATGGCCGCGATATGGAACGCGGTTGCCATATTTTAGCGATTTTGCCGTACCGCTACCGAAACCGAAATCGCGATCGAAACCGCATTTTGAATCCTTGGACACACATATACACGGGGAAGGGGGAGGGGGGGGGGAGAGAGATGAATGAGCTATGAAAGATGAGACTTGAGCCGGTGTAGGGAGGCAAAGAGTCAAGAGCTAATGGAAACCCTAGCAATTAGGAGAATGGAGCTAGTCACAGGTCCAGCCTGCCACACTTTTATCATCATACACTTTTTTTTTTTTTTTTTTAAAGTTTTTGGTAAAGGATTTATTGGTCAAAGGGGCTATGAAAGAAGCCCTTCTTTCATTTGGGCCATTTAAGACGCTCCTCCCACCCTTTGGACCGTATGAGTATAAAATATGCCTCAAGTTAGTTACTTTTCTTTCCCATGTTTCATGCAAGAAAATATAAAGAAAATAATTATTATTAATATTTAGACTAAAAACTAAGTATTTATTTTGAAAATATAGCAGAAAGCTCATTCAAGGTCTATTGAGTCATGCGGTTTAACCCGATTTGACGGTAAAACGGGTCAACCGGTTCAATCCCAGTTTTAACGGCTCGACCGGTTGACCCATTAACCACTCTCGTAAACGTGTTGAGCACTGGGTCGGTTCGTTTAACATTGCACCATAGCACCACAAACCCAAAATTGCCCTTGAGGCACTTGATAATGTTGCTGAGATCATTATAACACTTAATGTGTTGCAGTATAGCATACTCATGACCATGTAATTCTACTGGATGTGGTGCTATTACACCCTTACACACCCAATGACCAACGGCACATCTTCATCGTTAAGTTTGCTGTTTGTGTTCATGGCTTCATTTTTTAAAATCTTGAGGAGGATTGCTTATCAAACAAGTCAAGCTTATCAAGCTGAAATATTTCCCCCTTTTTTTGGGTATTTGGGTGTCAGCCCCCTGGCATCTTATGTATACAACCTTTTGATTACTTGTTTAAAAAAAAAAAAAAAAGAATTTCCCTGGTTTTCTGTAGGAAATTTATAATGATTTGATCACACGCTTATTTTAAACAAAAGACTCTAGAACGTGTAAATTACTGAGATTACTTATTCCAGTAGGATTGCGAAGTTCTGATATTTTCTTTTGTGGAGAGTTTCTGTGGTATTAAAGTGTTCAGCAAAAGTTGTAATTTTGGGGTTCAGGATTACTAGAATTTGGTTGCTTAGTGTCTTTCACCATTGCCCATAAAATTATAAATAGGACTTTGTATTTCTTCAGTTCTCAGGTTCGAGTTGCTTAAATGCCTAGAGAAAGTTTGTATAGAAATTTATTTTACATCAAGCAGCCACCCTGTAAATATGATCTACGATAGGAGCAACGGCTTGCTGAAGAACTTCACAAATCTTCCAAGAGTGCTTTGAATATGCGTCAGATTCTTACACTCTTCACCTTTGTGTTGATGAAGGACTCTCTTGTTGTGCCTACTAAATGATGGCCTTTAAGCTGCTTTAACTCCGAAAGCCTAGCCCTTGCGGAGTGAATTGCCATGATAATTGAAGGGGGATATCTCCTGAGTTCTTTTAAACCCAAATGGATCGAGGACTTCTTGTGGCCAACTACTGAATTCAGTGGCATGTTAAAGAATTAGCCTGCTTTGCTTCCAACTGGATCTTGAGGTATCATATTGAGACAGAATGAGCACTGGAGTTGCACCTCTCAAACGAGGGGCCAAAAAGAAAGAGAAAAACACAGGAAGTTGCGGCAAAACATCCCAGATCAAACAAGAAGGAAAAGAGGAAACGGGGAAGAAGATTTGAGCACAAATGAAAGAGCACTGATTCTGCTGAATGTTAGAATAAACACTGAAGGGTGAATTGGTTATGATGTCCAAGCAAACGCTTTGCATGTGACTTTTAGTGAGCAGAAAGCCGGCCAGTGAGAAGAGCACGTTACCTAGTTCTGCTTTGATGATCTTGACATTTTATTTCCGGGGTACTCATCGCTATGTGTGCCACTGTCAAATTTGAATCCCATTGTGAAAATTTAGGTTTTGATCACCTAGGCAAGTGTTTGCTTTGTATCTAGTACTGAATACTAGAGTTGGTCGTGTATCGTTACTGAGCTGTGGTTGTATTTCCAATGTTCCTTCCATCATTAATAACTAATATGCTGCCCGCACAATTGTGATCCTTGATCGTAGCTCTGACTGAATTGTTTCACGCAGGATGAGAATGCAGCAAGTGGCACTCTGAATGTTAACCAAGAAACTGGTGGTAGTGTTCAGTTATAGTTATGATTTAAAGCAGCATCCTGGAGTTTGTTCCTGAGATACGATGCGAAGAATTGAGGGTTCCTTGTACAGGCATATTTTACCGTTTCCCATCCTTTTGCTATTCTTTTTAGATAGGCTTCCAAATATACAATATTGTCTTTCTGCTTGCCTTGCTATAGCATACCAGTAACATTGTATCCGGAAATTTTGTGGCAATGATTCATATTGTGAATGGTTTTCTTTTTGGTTTTTTGTTTTTGTTTTGGGTCAGGGGGGTTGTTGGGGGGACCAAGGATGAAGTGTTATTGTAGCTTCGTTTGACAGAACTGTTTTGTCTTGGCATGGCAGTGACTGGCCTTTTTTTGGATCAGTGAATGACCATTATTAGTTGAGTTCTCCCATTTCGCTGCTTGGGTGCCGGTTGGACAAAGCAATGAAAAAGAGTAGTTACTTTCAGCCTCGAAAGATTTTATGCTCAAAACTGGTGGGAACCTAAATTTATGTGACGTGGCCTGGTGGTTGGTGTGATCAGTTGGAAAACCGAGCAGGTGCTCGGTGGCTGATGCATTGGTTGCTGCTTTGGCAAGGATTGAATTTGAATTTGCCACTTCCTGCTACTGGTCAATAGTCTTTCAGCAAGAGAACGACATGTTCGCTTGAAGTGTCTGCTTTGTCTGTTTTGATGGTCTTGTTGGAAATTTTTTTGATGTATAGAAAGATAGGAGTTGTTGTACCAGTGACTGTGGGAGAATAAAATATGTGAACTAGGATTAGAACAAGGGAGAGATAGGAGCTGCATGAATAAATGTTTTGTATTACTTAATGCTTGGTTTTTGTTTTGCTTGATACAAATGAATCCTCCTTGACGTATTTATAGCATCCACCTCCTCAATGTACGGTGGAGATTAATTTGATCCTGTGACCATTATTAAATTTATATGATCTTTCATCTTAATATATTTCTAAATATATAGATATTATCACAAGTATCTAGGAGTTTTTCCCTAGAATTATCTATATATTAACAAAGTAGATATTATGGGTCCTTTTAGAGTATGTTTCTAGAAAGTTCTCGAATGATCTAGAAGACTCTAGAGTAATCTAAAAACTTGTACGACTATCTGGATGGTTTTAGAATATTCTGAAAGGTTCTAAAACATTTCGGATGGTTCTAGAACGTTTCAAAAGGTTTCATGATAATCTAGAAGATGATGGAATATTTTATAAGATTTAGAACATTAACATCAAGATGTTTTTGGATTATTAATTTCCAACACTTCCCCGTAATTTAGAAATATCGAGACCCTGAATTTGCATTGCTATTGTACACCGGGATCATCTTGACAATGTCTTGAATTGTTGCTCGATTTTGTAGTGTATCACATATCTTCTGAATAAGCATGCTCTTGAAGAATGTATGTGCATTGGATGACTTCTTTTTCATCTTCTTCTTGTGGTCTCGAACGTATTCATTATACCTTGCTTGATTAAATATGTTGAATCAAAAAATTGCTCCATATCTACCCATTCTTCTTTAATGAGACATTTTTCGATCTTTTCTTGCTTGGCTTGAATTTGCTCAACTGGATCGTGAAGATATTCTATATTAATCCATTCATCAACTTGAACTTGGACCACTTCTGGAACTTTTTCTTCCAAGATTTTCCATGTCTGTTGATTTCTTTCTTCACGTTTTATAATGCAACCTGTTTGTGGCTTGTCAAACTCTTCCTCAATTGCTTGAATACATTCTTCAACTAAGTGCAAAAACGCTTGAGATCATGTCCATAATTTTTTTTCTTCAACTAGGGGAGCTGCCTATTGTATATCTATGGAGAACTGTTGAATGTCTTCTTGAAGCGCCGGAGAGTCTGTGAGCTAGTTGATGATATGAAAGGCTTCATCATCCTGTGAAAGGCTTTCCCTTGAATAGAAACTTGAATATTTTCTAATTTTTCAACATCTTCTGATTTTTCAGTTCACATAGCTATTTCAATTGGCTCACTTGTTTCTTCTTGGCATGCTATGTTGGATACATCCATTCCTTGGGTGTTTTCACAATTGGAGTCAAATATCTTTTCATTCTAACATTCTTGGTCTTCCCCATTTCAATTAATCACTCCCCATTTTTGGGTACTTTTGTAGCTTCATGCACTTTGCGTCTAAAATCTTCTTCTTCTTCCCAAGGGATAATATGTTAGAATTCATCATTCAATTTTTTGTGTTTATACTTGAAACATACCTTCTCTAATTCTTCTCAAATCTCACGTGGTGACTTGAAGTGTCTAACATGCTCCTATGCTTCTTGATGAATCGACCTTGGTAAAATTTCATATGTTTTGTCATGCATCACTTTTTCTACTTGTTCCGTCTTTTGGAAAAAAATGTCTCTCGTTATCAAGCACACCAAAAAGACTGCATACTTTTATAATTGTATGTGCTTTGACCTTCCAAAACATTTAGTTTTGAAAGGTCAACTTATCATCTGGATAAACAAAGCTCAAATATGACATTTTCACAGATAACTTAACTCTTAATGTCTCCCCGTAACTCTAGCCTTGCAAAATTTGACTTTTTCAGGATTTTAGCTCGGCTACTTTCTCCCAACCTTCGAGAAAATGATACTTTGACAAATGCTTGAAAATGTCGACCTTCAGTTGGCTCAAATTAATTGATCCACATGTAGTGGATTGCTTGGAATTAATTGGGTTAGCCAAAGATGGCTTGTAGTTGCTTGGGTTGAGTAGGGATGGCCCAGGAAGGTAAGGGTGATCTGATACCACTGTTAGTTGATATTGGGTGGTTGCTTTGATATCTCTATTGGAAAATATTTTGAGATGTATAGAAGATAGGAGTTGTTGTAGTGATGCTGGGAGAATAGAATATGTGAATTAGGATTGAAAGAAGAGAGAAATAGGAGTCATAGGAATGGATGCTTTGTATTACTTAATACTTAGTTTCTTTTTTACTTGATACAAATGAGCCCTCCTTGAAGGTACTTATAGCCATCCGCCTCCTCAATAGACGGTGCATATTAATTTGATCCTATAGCTATTATTAAGCTTCTATAACCTTCCATCTTAATATATTTCTAAATATATAGATATTATATCACAAGTATCAAGAATATTTTTCCCAGAATTATCTTGATATTCTTGATATTTACAAATGTAGATATTATGGATCTTTCAAGAGTATGTTTCTAGAAAGTTCTAGAAGGCTCTAAAGTAATTTTGGAAGCTTCTACGACTATCGAGATGGTTCTGAAATATTCTTAAAGGTTTTAGAATATTCTTTAAGGTTCCACGATAATTTAGAAGATGTTGCAATACTTTAGAAGATTTTAGAATGTTAACATCAAGATATTTCTATACTATTAATTTCCAACAGGTCTATAAGACAAACTTTTGTAAAAGTTCATGATGTATATTGGTTTGTTCATCTAGGTTGTAATGAACTGATAGGAGCTAAGGCATCATTGAGAAGACCCATCCATAATGGATCATGAGGTCGAGGGCTATGGGAAGTTGTGCATGATTTGTGTGCTCGATGACATTTAGAAGAATTTTTAGAGCCTCTTCAATGTTTACTTATGCTTGGCAATCAACATCAACGGACTTCATTTTAAGTGTCTCCATTTTGTAAGGTTACATATCAATCATGGTCCTCATTGATGCATTGTGTAAGTATGCACTCTTTGTCCTTACACCTGCCATCTTTGTCTATAATTCAGAACCATGTTTTTTTCTCAAGAAGTGATGAAGTTATTCCATACACATGGTCAACATATTTGGCAAACCTTAAGACAATGTTGTTAGTTATTGAAACGCATGCTGCACAAAGTCTGATATGGTCTGAAATGAGTTATCTGGTGCCCGACATTCTCGAACCGTCACTACGGGAGGAGGATTAATGCTTTCTTTGAAGGATATCTGCATCAAATTACAATCTTCTTCTCAAAACGACTGGCTTCGTCCCTTAAAGATTTGTCCAATTTTATTATAATTTTCATAAGAGTACTGTCATGGCTTAGGGCCATGACTCATGAAATAGCAATCCCTAGCTTCTACATAATGAGTGCAAACTATTTCCGCACCATATTGTATGTACCGAAGACTGTTCTACCTCCACGACCACACGCAGTGTTACGAGAACCAGATTGGACCGGGCGGTCTTGGTTGGGACCTGCTTCATATATTAGTCGGAAAATGTGAAAATTCGTTCAACCTATCAAATTGGTCAAAATTGGTCGACCAAGGGAAACTAAAACTCGATTAGATTTTTGACTGATAACCAATAGAGTGGGGAAAACCTACCACTTTGTGAGCCGACTGTCTTCTCTAGAAAGGTGAAATTTTGCTAGTGTGCTCCATCGTGGCCTGGACTTTTTTTATCTTGCCCCAAACACCAATGGATGTAGATCTAAGTAGAGCGAGAGAGAGAAGAGAGGGGTGGTTGGGTCTCAAAATCTATCTAGAAGAGAGGCAGGATAGAAGACAGAGAAAAAGGTGGCACTGAGCATGAGCTTGATAAGAGTTAGAATACTATTACCGACTGCATATTTGACTGCATAAACCACATAAAACTTTGTTATAACATGACTTCATAGTCTGCAACTCAAAATACACACAAAACATCATAGTTCATGAATCATAATGATGCATTTAGTATAAGTTGTCATAAAAAATAACTGAAGAAACCTAAATTTCTGAAAAATAGACAACACGCTGAGGGTGGGTGTTGGCAGATTGAGCTAGTGGCAAGCAATGTAGTAGCTTCGGCCAGTTCTTCGAGGGAAAATGGGGTTAAGAGGGGTGTAGGGTTTCGAAAGGTGCGCCTAGCATCTTGGAATATTGGGTCTCTTACGGGTAAGTCGATATAATTAGTTAAGTCTTTGTATAAACATAGGATTAACATAACTTGTGTTCAAGAGACTAAGTGGGTGGGGGCTAAAGGCAGAGAAGTTGATGGATATAAGTTGTGGTATTCGGGGTCATACAAGCCTAGGAATGGAGTTGACATTTTAGTTGATAAGGAGTTGGTTGACTTCGTTGTTGAAATTAGGCGTAAGAGTGATTGAATTATGGCCACTAAGGTATTGGTGGGATCAGAAATCCTTAATGTGGTTATACACCTCAAATAAGTTTGTCGGACGATATCAAGAAGCAATTTTGGGAGGATTTGGATTCAGTCATTCAGAATGTACCTCGAAGCGAAAAGCTTTTCATAGGAGAAGACTTTAATGGCCATATTGGTGAAGGCCCAGACGGGTATGATACGACTCACGGAGGTTTCGGTTATGGGGAGAGAAACAATGGAGGAGTTGCTGTTTCAGACTTTGCGGTTGCGTATGAATTATTGGTGGTAGACTCTTATTTTCAGAAGAAGGAGGACCACTTGGTGACCTTTAAGAGTGGTTCCTTAAAGACTCAAATTGATAACTTCCTAATTAGGGCGGATAATCGGAGGTTATGTAAGGATTGTAAAGTGATATCTAGTGAGTATTTAGGTTCTCAGTATAGGTTGTTAGTGTTAGATGTGGAGTTTTAATGTTCAAAGTGGAAGAAGAGGACCGTTGGGGACCCTAGAGTTAAGTGGTAGAATCTTATTAAGGAGAACGCTATGAAATTATCAGAGAAGATTACTGAAGAAGGAGCTTGGAGGCAGGTAGAGGATGTAGATACAATGTAGAAAGTAATGGCAGAATGTATTCAAAGGTCTGCTAAATAAATCCTAGGGACATCTAGGAAAGGTGGTAACAAAATGAAGGGAGCTTGGTGGTGGAATGAGGAGGTAAAGGAGAAAGTCAAGGAGAAAAACGAGGCATACGCTGTTTTCATGAACAGTGGAACAGAGAAAGAGAAAGAGATTAGTAGGTAGAGTTAGATATAAAGCAGTAAAAAAGGTAGCCAAGAAAGCTGTTGCTGTAGTTAAGAGCATGGCTTATGATAGGTTATATCAAAAATCGGAGACCAAGGAAGATGAGAAGGAAGTCTTTAAACGAGCGAGGGCTGGTGAAAGAAGAACAAGGGATTTGAGTGTAGTGAGGTGTATCAAAGATGAAAGTGATAAGGTACTATATGAGGATGCAGAAATCAAGGAGAGATGACAAATGCACTTTTCCAAACTCTTCAATGGTGAAGTGATGGAAGATTTTCGAAGTAGGGAAAGTGAGAGTAGTGAAAGATGTCTTGAGCTTCGTTTGAGTGAACCTATCAGTAAGGATGAGATTAAAGAGTCCCTAAAGAAGATGAACAATGGGAAGGCAGAGGGACCAGACCAGATACGGTGGAAGTCTGGAAGTGCTTGGGTGAAGCGGAATTAGAGTGACTAATAGGACTTTTCAATGTTATTTTTAGGACCGCTAAGATGCCCAGAGAATGGACGTTTAATTCAATCATCTCATTGTAGAAGAACAAAGGGGATATTTAGGATTATAATAATTATAGAGGTATAAAGTTACTCAGTCATACTATGAAGTTGTGGGAAAGGGTGATTAAGAGAAGGTTGCGGAAAGATATTTTAATATCAGAGAACCAATTTGGTTTATATCTGGCAGGTCGACCATAAAGGCGATTTACCTCCTTAGAAGGCTCATGAGATTGTATAGAGATAGAAAGGTAGATCTTCATATGGCATTCATTGACCTGAAAAAAGCTTATGATAGAGTTCCGCGTGAATTATTATGGAGATGCTTGGAAAAAAAAGGAGTGTCACCTGGGTATATTCGAGTAATTAAGGATATGTACGAGGGAGGTAGGACAAGTGTTAGGACGTAGGCTACGAGTGATTTCTACGTTGGTATGGGTCTGCATCAGGGTTCCACTTTAAGTTCTTTTCTTTTCACTCTATTTATGGATGAATTTACAAAAGGAATTCAAAATGAGGTGCCATAGTGTATGTTATTCGCAGATGACATTACTCGTATTGACGAGACCAGAGAGGGAGTTAATGATAAGTTGGAGCGATGGAGACATACACTGGAGTCTAGAGGCGTTAGAGTTAATAGATCGAAAACTGAATACCTACATTGTTGTTTCAGTGGAGGGAAGATGTGGGAGGGGGGGGGGAGAAGTCACTATTGATGAGATGACGATACCCAAGGTCGAGAAGTTTAAATATTTAGGCTCGATCATTCAACAGAATGGCGATATTGACAAAGATATTAACCAGCGCATAAAAGTAGGTTGATAAAAATAGAAGTGTGCTTCAGGTGTGCTGTGTGATAAGAGGATGCCTGTAAGATTAAAAGGCAAAGTGTATCGTATGATAGTTAGACCTACTATACTGTATAGGTCGGAGTGTTGGCCTATAAAAAAGACTCAGGTTCAAAGGTTGATGGTAGTAGAGATGAGGATGATTAGGTGGATGTGTGGCTACACGAGAATGGATAGAATTAGAAATGGAGTAATCAGAGACGTAATTAAAGTGGCTCCCATCGAAAATAAGGTAAGAGAAACAAGACTCAGATGGTTTAACTACGTGAAAAGAAGGAGTGTTGGCGCTCCAGTAAAGAGATGTGAGAGGATTAACATCCTCGAAGGTAAAAGATGGAGGGGACGACCTAAGAAGAGTTTGAACGAGGTGATTAGAGATGACTTGAAAGTTGAAGGTTTGACGGAGGACATGACTCAGGATAGGAGATTATGGCGAGATAATATTAGGATCTTAGATCACAGAGAGTTGGCAACCTGATTTGGTTGATGTTTTTCGGTTGCAGTAGGGTAGTTTTGGCTGTGGTTTTTAGTGTCGTGTTTGTATGCAGGTATTACCTATATTTGGGAAGAGACATTATTTGTCTACCTCTGTTTGTTAATGTATAGTACCTTCCTCTGCTATATTGTACTTATATTTATATAGTTACAGCTACCTGATTTATTATATTTCTTAGTTCATTTCCTGATGCATACCCCTAGTTTCTTTCAGTACATGTTTTCTCAAAATCCTTCTTCTATTAAATATTTTCACAAAATTTTATTTTGTGGGTCTCTTGGAATCAGCCTCTCTACCTGCAGAGATGCCGATGGAGGTAAGGTTGCCTACATCTGGATCTCCTTAGACCCCGCAAAAACGGAACCCACATTAAAAAGTGGTGGTGGTGGTGTTGCTTTGACATACCAATATATGTTTTCTGCATGCAAATATTAGTGTGTTTTTTAAATAGGTCTAGGGATGAGTTTCAGACCCACATCCATACCCACCTTGGGTCCCCTTGGACCCAAATCCTCTTAATCAATCCCAATAAATTGGACCCAAGTCCATTAAATTGTAGAGTTCACTTATCACAGGCTTGAAACCCTCTCTTTCCCCTTAAACCTAAACCCTATACGAGACCCAGAACCATCTCTTGGTCTCTACCTCTCCTACCAGGGCATGTTGTCAGGACAGGAGGTACCCCCTCCAGACTGCAGCCCAAGCACTCGATATCATCGAGTTCTGCCATCTCTAATCTTCTTCTTCCTCCTCCAGTTGCGGTTTGACACCTGTAAAACAGGAGGTTTCACAATCACAATAGTTACAATTAGTACTTGTGACTAGCTTGTTGCGAGCTCGCTTGATCGCTCTCTCCCCACCCTTGTCTTTCTCTTTTTCTTTCCTGCTCTCCCTGATCTTACGTGATATTCTTTGCTAAGTGATTGTGTAAAAATTCTGCAGCAAACATAATACAATTGTGCGTTTGCTGAGATGTAGGTCTTGCTTAAGTGAGCGTCTAATGCCCATGACCCTACGACTTGTTGCGCTTGTAATTTGCCCATTCATGTGATCTCTTTTTTTTTTTTTGGTTTTTTTTTTTGGATGTGGGCAAGTTGCATCCCCTTGTTTCCTAGTAGGGGTGACACTGAAACTCGTACCTTTTTAAAATCCGTAAAATTCGTCTCATTGAAAACTCAAATAGACGGTGAAAATGAGTTTTAAATGGGTATGAGATGAGTATTGAAAAATAGGTACTGTTAGAATATAAACCTATTCTTAAACCTTTAGCTATTAGCTTAAGTTTTTGGTTGAGTTGGTTCTTGAATATGATGTCAGAGCCTTTTAGAGCGAGAGGTCTCAAGTTCGAATCTCAGCAGCCCTCATATTCATTTGTTGCACAAGGTAGGGGGAGCCTTTGCAACATTCACGCTTCATCCCACCCATACCCGTTTGTATAATAAGATTAAAAAATTAATTTGGTTGAACGTTTTTTTGGTTAAAGTCCAATCCAAACTTTTCTATTAAAACATTAGTCAATAATGTGTTTGAATTCACATTGCTAAATAATATACTTCCAAAATATTGTAACTTTACAATCTTATAATTACAGGAATATATATCGTACTTGGATATGAGTTGTTTATGTATATTAATTTTCATTCTCTATGTGAACCCGAATAAAAACTCTCAAACTCACAAAACCCGATGAGTATGGGTATGACTGTTATTTTTTAATACCCGATGGATATGGGTACGGTTATAGGTTCGATTTTCAAAAATGAGTATGGGTATGGATATGACTTAATCTGCCCTGTACCCACCCCATTGCCGTCCGCATTTCCTACACATGTTGCCATTGTAATAAGCCAATTAGGTACATGCCTTTCTCATTTATGATCTAGTGTAGCAAATTGTCAATTAGTGGGCACAAGGTCTAGTTAGTCTAACGGTTCCTGAACCCAAATTCAGGCTGTCTCTTTAGCCTTAATTGGCCTTCCACAAGTCCAACCTGGCTCGGCTCAAATTAACATAATTAAGCTGGTGATTACCCCAATTGGAAGAGTAGGTCAATGGATCAACAGGTCTAATGATTGGATCAGGGTTGGACCTGTTGACCCGTTTTGCCCTCAAATCGGGTTAGACTTGCATAACTTGATAGAGTAATCAAAAATTAATAAATTAAAAATGACAACTTTTTTAAATACAAAATTTCAATTTTATTGTTTCCATTAAATTTCATTCCATTTCACCTCTATGTATATTTTTACTACAAATTTATGAAGGCCTAAGTCGAAATTCAAAGCCCACATCAAAGATTGTAAAAAGAAATCAAAAGAATGTCTCATATAGGCCATTTTGATACGGCCTTCTGTTCCTCTCAGTGCTCACCCACTCTTTCTACTGTCTGCCTCTCTCCAGCCTTTCTCCTCATATTCTCTCTCAAGCCAAAGAATGACAGCACTCTATTCGAAAGTATTGGCTTCCTTCCTCCATAGTCTGTCTTTCTGCCTGTCACTGTAACCCAATCGTCAGATTTGTTTCCATCAAGAAAAAACCAAACCGTCCGGTTAAAAGCACCTATTTAATCCAAAAAATCACCCGTTTTAACCAATTGTTAATCGGATTTGACCGGTTCCTCTGTCCAATGGTTTAACAATCAACTCCGAACAGGGAACCATCCAATTCCCGATTGAACCAATCTAACAGGCTGATCCGGGTGTTGTAACATTGGCTCAGTTTGGGCTAGTGAACAGCCCCCTCCACCCTTACAGATGTTCGCTTTGCAAGTACAACATACAACTTTTGGGTCAGACTTGGATCCGTGGGGTCCAATTCCCAATGGAACCATCAGCCAAGTCCGATTCTCATTACATTAACTCAGTTTGGGCAAATGAACAGCTCCCCTTACTTTGGACTTCAGAATGTCGATCACTTTGCAAGCGAAGAGCGTGCAGTGCAATTTATGGTTCAAACTTCGGCTCGTGATACTTAAGCACAAAATTATTCTTGTATTATTGTCAATCCATACAATTCATGTATGATATAAACATATGTATGCTACAGAGTACAAACACGTTATTCTGGAACAGGGCACATGTAATAGCAAGCTGAAGCAAGGAATACAAATTAATTTTGTAGTTTGTGATAAAGAAACATTCTCAGAAAGTTCCATCAAGTCAAAAGAACAAATTAACTGATCTGCCCAATTCATTTCAAGACCACGCTTTTTCTTAATTCAAAAAAGCCCTTAACTAACCCAAACCCACTGAACCAAACAAAGTCAAACCATGAACACTACTACCACCAACTAGACATCCAATATCTTACATGGAAAGTGGAATACTCTGCCAGAATTTAGGTAATCTTGAACCGACACCTCTACGAGTAGTAAGAAGGGGAGTCAAATATCGCTAAAAGATCGCTTTAGCAGTAAGAGATGTGTAAATGCATGTCCGTATATATATACATTTATAAATAAAAACAAAAAAAGGAAAGGCTTTAGATGCTAGCAATTTCCTTCAGGATTGACGATTGGCCAAACCATTTTCACTACAATAACTGTTACAATGCACTATTGGCAGAATGCTGGCAGCAACAAGCCTACCAGCATCCAAAAAATGTCCATTATTCATCGAATAGATCAAGGGGCCAATATCTTTCGAGAATTTAGCATTAGTCCACCTTCCTGATCTTGTGATGGCAGCAGGGAGTTAGAGTGGAAATTCCTTCTGGAGAAGATCAAGGTTATGAGAGTCGCAGGCCTCCAGCATGTCATTCCTTGAAGCACAGCTGCAAAAATTTCACAAAAAACGTCAGCTCTAATCCAATTCTGAGCAATGAAATCAAGATTCTTTCTGATGACTACAATAATACCTCAATGAGATTCTTAAATACTGCCATGCGTTATCCGCTTTTGGATTCATTGCCAACGCTCGTACATAGTAACGAATGGACTCATCGTACATGCCCTGCCAAAATAAATTTTTGTCAGGAGTATACAAGTCTTATTAAAAGGAAATAAAATGCATTGCATATCCTGTGATATTTTCTCTATGCAAAGAACATCAACTGAATAAATAGGTCAGACTCGGTCTATTGTACAGGGCTCCTAGCAAGTAGTTATTCTAATGTGCAGACAGCCTGAACTGCAGCATGCAATTGCTATGTCACAATCCTAGAACTTACATCAACTGCTACATGGAATTATGAAAATTGGTCCCTCTTCTCTGCCCCTTAATTCATCAGGACTTCAATTTCATACATATTTATCAAGGCTTCAGATTTATTATTTATTTATATATGTTCTATATTTAGGCCAAATTCCTCCAAGCTATAGGTTACAAACTCACAACTTACAATTCCATATTTTAATTATCCAACACAGTAAAAGCTTTTTGTTATGGCAACAGTTTCAAGTTTATTAAAATCAGATAGGTTTAACCATTCAATCCAAACATATAATTATTCCACAAATTATTTAATGGTCCATCTATTGTAACCCAAAAAAAAAAAAATAATTTTGTACTTTTACCCCAATAAATGAAGTGCAGAAATAAAAAAATAAGAGACCATCATACAAAAATAGTTATTAACATAGAAAGCCTTTATATAATTTAACCCTTATAAATATAATGAATAGAAATAAAATACAAATGAAATCAATAGTTTTGATTTTATATGTGATAGTCTGAGATTACATATTACAGATTACAAACCTTAATTTACCCCGATCAATACCATAGACCTTACTATATTCAAGTATAGGATATCATATTCCAAAACTTAATTTGTCTGCATTTGAAAGAAAAACAAACATCCATCTAGACAGAAAGAACACACCGTTGGTTTCAAATGAAAACAAAGATGGGAGGGGGGAGGGGATGAAAGACATCCCAAAACAGTCCAATAATGTTAGAAGATAGGTAACAAATGGCACGAGGGGTGTTGAATGATACCCATCCCAATTACTAATTACTAGAGGTGTTCAAAACAGGTTAAGCAGGGGGCAAATCTAGATATCAGGAATAGGGGTCACCTCACCCCACAGGCGTTGGAAAAGATTTAGCTTGCCTTAGTGCATTTAGCAGAAGGAGAATAATAATATAGGCCGACTTCCTAATACATGAAGAGATTCTAGCACTGAGGTAAACCTCTTAAAATTTCCCCCACCTAATTTTTTAAAACTGTGCTGTGTATGAGCTTAAATTTTTTTACGCCCCCTTCCCTTCAAGCCTCTGGAACGCTGTTCTACTCTGCGTCCCTCACTGTTTCACCCACAATTCCCAGCCCTAAATCCCGAACCCTCACAACTGCATATGGATGGACCGTCTCTGTCTGGAAGTGTTGCCTATTGCTTATCACTTATCCCCGTGAACACATTGCAGTGAAAAGTGAAGAGCAAAACCTGGTTAGCATAGCTTATTCCCATGTTCGCCCATGCACGCACGTAATTAGGCTTCAGATCCAGGGCCTAGCAGACAAATCATAAACTATAAGTTTGCAATAGAGAACAAGGGAAAGAACAAAGCAACATGGGTCAGCATATGAATTAAAACAATTATACAAATATGCATAGAACTTATAAAACTCTTTAAAATCTGGAGATCTAGTTCCCTCTGTTGACAAGGATTCAAACTTGAATTTTACCCTTAAAAGAGAGGACAACAGCTTACATGACGTCTAAAAAGGGAACCCAAGTTTTCTAGAGCATCAGATATATATATTTTTTAATGCTCTACTACATCACCCTAAAATATACGTAAAGCTCTATGAAAATAACAATTGCCAATGATTTCAACAAAATTGGAAAAATTTATGGAGGGAAATATACCACAGCATAGAACATTGTAGCAATGGAATCAACGTAGAACTACTCCGAAACTAATTAGTCAATGTTATTCACTTATTCTGTAATCAATTCTAAAATTAAAACCACAATATATGAATATTCACACCCTAATACAAATTAACCAGACAAATATCTAGTGTCCTAAATTCCTAATATACCTAAAATACTATTTTCCTAAATGCAGTACGAATTATATGTTAACATTTACTATCCTTAAAAAAAAAGCCGTTAAAATACAATCCAAAAATACAATGTAAAATAGCAAAATACAATCATTTAGTATACCTATTAAATTTCTACTGTAAATCATAAATATTTTCCTTTCTCTTGCCAACAGCATCATTATCCGACTCTAAGAGGAAATCCAACCACGAATTTAAAAAAGGAGAAAAATCTAAGGCATACAAACTGGAAGCTTTTTGAAGCAAATGCAAGGCTTGAACAAGATATAAGGTGCACACATCAAGTTGGACGCTCTGTATTCGAATGTGCTAGGAGGGAATAGAGGACATTGTAAATGACCAACTCCTTAACTGCATATTTCATCATGTTCTCATGTTCCCATCTTTAACAGTGGGAAATTCATCCATTTCTATAATGTTGTCTACTCCAACTATTGCACCGGTACATGCCTCGAGCTCCAGTAGTTCCTAGTACCTGTTTCTGTGGATTTGATGCAAAAACTGTCTCTTGAAGCGGTTGCTCAATCTCTTACGCTCTTGAATCAACAATGTCTAGTAGTTGTTCTCCAGTTCCAGCATGCTTACTTAGGAGTGCTATAAGCTCTCTGCCTAATATCTTATCTATATGCTTGTCGAGTTTGCCTAAAAGAACATCAATAAGCCTTCTGCCCAATGGTAAGACATTTTTTGTATTAGTAAGACATTAAAGGAATGTCAGCCATTTACAAACAGGGCAAATAAAAAACATCATGCCTCAAGCTCTCATCCATAATACAACCTATGCAATCCAAAATTTTCAAATTACTTTCACCATTAAGCACAACACACCAGCTATACAACATTTTTAAAATTAGAGCTTGAATCTCGAAAGTACATAGCTTTGTCCTCAAAATTCCATTGATTTGTCTCCTTCGAAGTCACCAAACAAATAACCATAGAGCTCAACACTTCTTCAGCCTTCTCCCTTAAGCCACCAAGGCACCAACACATGTTTGACGTTAGATGGTTGGACCCAATTGACCCCAGCCCAACACTAAGACATTCAAAGGCTCGATACTGTTTGGCTTGGTTTTGCTAATAAGATTCAAGAAAAGAATCAAAAATTAGCAGTGAGAGTTCAGAAGCTCCTTGATATGTCCTCTTTGGTCACCATTGTTGAGAGATAGTGACTTTGTCGTGAGGATGGTCACGTCTTGTAATACAATTACGACAACTTCGTAATCATCTCCGACGGAGATTTAAAATCGCAATAAGCCCCAAAGAATGGCCTAGAGGCTTTGTTAGCGCAAAACCCACTGTATGAAGCCAAAACTTGTCACTCAATTATATTTCAGAATCAAATATAAAATAAAAGCAACAATATAGGGATGCGTACACCTAAAACAAACTAATGTACTGAAAACATCCTAGTATCTTAACATACCTAAAATGCACTTTCCTAATCCGTTATGACTTATACTGTAAGTTTTGCTATACTAAAGATACCCTTAAAATTACATCCCTGAATCCTATGAAACATAGCAAAATAAAATTATTTCCTAATCTTAAGTAATTTATATCACTATAAATTATACATATTTTATTTCCATTTCCTGCCAACCACATCACCTCCAAAATATTGCCAAAATACTAAATGACTTCGAACTAAGAAAAAACTTATTACAATGGACCCTAACTGCATGACTTAATGATCCAACCACATCAGAGTGCTAAATTGTAAATGAGTGATCAAAGCATGTCCAACGTGCCTCTCATCATCACAAGCCTCTTTAGTCAACCTCCTATCAATCATGTCTCATTGAATTGAATAAATACAAGGCACTCATCCAACACACGGAACAAACGTATTGTTGACGAAAAATTTGCTTTTTGTACCTCATGGTTTAAGGAATTCATATTTTTTAACCTCGCAACTTTTGAGTTAATTTTTTTAACCCCCCCCCCCCCAAAAAAACAGCATCTAATTACAATTAGTACTTTTGATCCGAAATCTGGTGAATGCAATTAATGTGCCACCTCATTTTTAATAAATTTCCAAAATTACCTGTGATTATTTTTGCTTCTCTCAACCGCTGATTTGACCCAATATGTCATTCAATCTCAACCTTTAGATTAGAATCCAAGGATGAGATTATTTTAAAAATCTAAACCTAAGTCCCATTCAAACCACCATGTCCAGCACCAGCAACCGCTGTAGTTGCTGATGCACAGCCACCAATGTGAACATTAGTTCCCGGCAACCTTAAGTCAAGGTCGCTGAACTTCGGTGAGTGTCCCATGGCCAGTTACTAGCCCATGTCCCTTTTCTCCCATCCCAGAGCTTCTTTCTGTCTCCTTTAAGGTTCAATCTTATCGGTGATGTAGGACGCTCTAAGAGCAATTCCTACAAAGGTCAACAATTATGTATAACGCTCTAAGAGCAATTCCTATACCGGGAAAATTCACACAAGAATTCTCAAATATACAATATTTCAATTCATTCAAAGTCTGACTCTCTAATGCATAATAGGTACTTTAAATAGAGAAGAAACCTAAAACAATAAGGAAACTAAAATAATATCACAAAGATATTATTTTCTACCTAAGATGATAATTAAAAGATAAGTTATTCCTAAAAGATAAAACTACCAAGATAATAAAATATCAAATATTTCACATATGTAAGTATTAAGATATGCCAATATTTCCTTATTTTCCAATCCTTATCCTGCATCATTCTCCCTCGGTTGGAAAAAACTTGTCCTCAAGTTTCGAAATGAAAAGGAGCCGGGGAAGAATATGAAAAAATTGATTAAACTCCTTGCACTTTTGGTGAAACTCTCGCCTTAGAATCTTCTCCATCATTAAGCACCATGCCAACAATGGATGTAGAGTGTTTTTGTCGAAAAAGTAGTTAGGGATAAAAATTTCAGCATATTCTGCACCTCTGCGTGGCCCATCTCGAATTTTCTTTGCATGTGGTCAAGTTTTTGAATGTCCAATGAATATTCATAAGGGATAATGGAAAAGTTGTTTTCTACTGCCTTTGATTCTTCATTCACTTGTATTAATGGTTGGACATCCTCGCCACTAAGTGCCCCAGTAAAAGCATCCACATTGCTATCTACAATGAACATTCCCTCATTGTGTACTTCATTTGAATATGACTAATATGACTAGCAGTCCCAACTTGAACTTCTTGATTCATAAAGTCAAGGAGGCTATTGTTAACATCATTTGACTTGATATCTGGAATTGGACTATACTTTATAACTTGGACACCTGCTTCCATATTCTCATCTTCTAGAGTCTCCTCTTTCTTGTCCTCCATAATAAATCCCCTATCATATGCATTATAAAAGGTTGGATCTATCTCATGCAAGTAAGAAGTCGGTTGTTTCCAGGAAGATCTCATAGATGAAACCCTACAATCTTCAATGAGAAGCTTCAAAGGAATCAAAGGAGCTCTAGGAATTTCATAATCCACATATACTGAGAAATATAGGGCTTACAACCACAAATGGCCTCACTAGCAAAGTAAAGATCTAACTCATCACATCCGTCATAAATTTGACAACCAAAGCATGGACAACATCCTAGTGAGAGTAGATTTTCACTCGACCATGAAAATCACCTCTTGTCTGAAATCTGACAATTTTTGCTACATCTCCATAAGGAGAGAACTTGGTACAGAACATTTGTTGTAACCGGAAGTGCTTTCTCATGAATGATCACAAACAAGGCTTGGTGATGCTTTTCACACCAAACCATAGTTGCAACACCAGCAATAAGGGCCTTCTAACTCTTGCAATACGAATAGCTTGAGCCACCATAGGTGAATTCCGGCAAGAGGAGGGGAGGCGGTGGCGGGACAGTACGGGTAAAGAGGGTGTTGGCCCTCTCTGCCACTGACCGAAGGTACCGAAGCCTTCGATTTGCACACAAAATGGTAGTTCGTAACTTAGGGTTTTGCGATTTGGTGAACAACCAGTTGAAGCAAGAATTGATGCAATTTACCTCAATTGATTTAATTTACTCAATTGATTTGGGGTTTGTGGGCGAAATTCAGTGGGTAATGCAGCAATCAAATCAATTTTGGATGATTTTAAGCAATTAAAGGTGAACTTGAGGTCTAGGGTTTCAACTTAGAGTTAAGGTTTTGCAAGTGGGTGGACAATCAATTGAACCAATTCTGATGCGAATCAACCCAATTGATTGAGGGGTTTGGGGCGAAATTAAGTGGGAAATAGAGGAATGAAGCCAATTTTGGGAGTCTTTGATGGATTGAGGGCGAATTTAGGAATTGGGGATTTTAGGGTTCGGGTAACAGTGCACCACCGGTGACGGTGGGTGGTGGTCGAAAGGAGGTGGCGACCGAGGGGTTGGCAGTGGTGGTAATGGGCAATGCGTTTGGTGGTGGTTCGAGAGAGTGGTGTGTGCGATTAGGGTTTTCGATTTGGGGATTTAGGTTTTCGGCTGACCACAGGCAGCGGTGGAGGGCTAGTGGTGGTTGGATCGAGGTGGCGGCCTCGGGATGATGGTCAGTGGTGGCGGTGGCCGATGTGATTGGTGGTGATCGAAGGATGGCTGCTGCAGCGAGGGTTTCTGGGTTGGAGAATTTCTTTTTTTTTTTTTTTGTTTTTGTTTTTGTGAACGATAAGTGGGAAAAAAAAAGGAAAACACCAAGGCAGCGACAAAGATCACGAGCTCTGATACCAAATTGATGTAGAACACTCTAAGAGCAATTCCTACAAAAGGGAGCAATTGTGTAGGACGCTATAAGAGCAATTCCTGCACCAGGATAATTCACACAAGAATTCTCAAATACTCAATATTTCAATTCATTCAAGTCTAACTCCCTAATGCATAACAGGGAGTTTAAATAAAGAAGAGACCTAAAACAATAAGGAAACTAAAAATAAATAATATCACAAAAATATTATTTTCTACCTAAGATGATAATTAAAAGATAAGTTATTCCTAAAAGATAAAACTATCAAGACAATAAAATATCAAACACTTCACATATGGAAATATTAAGATATGCCAATATTTCCTTATTTCTCTATCCTTATCCTGCATCAATCGGCCAGTTTATTCTTTGGACTTGATTAAGGGTTCTGTTATGGTGAATAAATTTTAAGGCTTGGAGGGGTTAAAATGCCCTGTTAAATTTATTCATGGCAAATTTTAAAAAAAATTTTGCCCATTGTTTCTGCAATTTCGTTCAAGAGCCAAGCATTAGTTGAAGACTTTGCAAATGAGAAGATTAAGACTTGACTCATCATCTATTGATTTATGGTGTGCATAACTTTATGTGCATTGATTCAAGAAAAACAATAAAATAACATAGCTGATGGCTCAGTACACCATCTGATCCCAAATAGTTTCGGATAATGAAGAGACGACTAATAAGCATTCATTCAAGCATTTTCCAGCCCCCCCCTCCCTTACTTGGTAAGCTTTGCATTTATTTCCATTCAATACGTTCTTTGTATGCTAGATGCCTTTGAAGTTACTTTTCTGCTTTCTTTCCCGTCGACTCCAATAGCTACATTGATGTTGATTTCAAGCTGATAGGGTGTGTTAGATTATTTTAAGGTGGCTGTTTTAGGGGTTTTCTTGCTTTGTTTAATTAATGGATTGTGCAAGGCTGATTACAGGGCTTAGTAGAGGAGGCGAGAGAAAGGGAAGGGAGGAGACAGAAAGAAGCTTAGGAGAGGACAAATGAAGTAGCTGGAGCCAGGCAATTCCTCCTGGTGTACGGTAGTGGGCTCGTGGATGTTGCTGTTGCTTGCCAGTGAATGGACGGTAATCATGTGATGGGACGATTACTATTTGGTGTTAGTGTTAGGTTTAATGTAGGAGTGGGCAAATAAAGAAAATTAGCAAAACCTAGTAAAACCTAGTATGGGTAAAATTGTCTCTTTATTTCCCTAGTCGGAATTCTGATTGGAATTCTCACCTAGTTGATGAATGCCATAACCTTTAGGCACATTACAATTTACTTCAAAAACCACTGAGTCAAAATATTAATTCGCTAGACTGCAAGGTACAAAAAAGTCAATTTTTTATGTTTGACTGCGGTAGATCCAATTATTTTTTTGATGAGCAATAAAAAGGTTGTATTAGAATGACATCAAGGGATGCCACCCATGTACAAAAGGAACAAAACAAAAACATCATACCCTCAAGCTCTCATGCATAATATTAGCTACAAAATCCAAGAGACACATGTTTCTTCCACCATTAAATGCATGACTCCTATTATGTAAGATTCTCGACAAGTAGAGCTTGAAATCTTGCAAGGACAAAACTTTGCCCTCCAAAATCCAACTATTCCTTTCCTTCCATGCACACCACCAAATTGCAAAGGAATCATCTTCCAAATACCAGCAACCCAACTCTTCTTCTTTCATCTTCTCCACGCTACCAACACATCTTTCACATGGAAAGGTTGAACTCATCTAACACCCATCAAGGAATGAGACAAATGCCAAAGTGACGAAACCCAACTACAATGAATAAGGAGGTGGTCAATCGTCTCTTCCTCCTCACCTACTTGGCCTGTTAAAGTTTCTCCTTTTTAGCATATCCTCTAAGGGGATCTTACCTTTAGTGGTCGCCCAAGCAAAAAAAGCATGCTTTGTGGGCGCTTTAGACTTTGAAATAGCCTATGCAGGGAAACTAGGGCAATTCCAACCACTGTAAAGCTTGTTGTAGAAAATTTTGATGGTAAAAGAATTATTAGAGTCATAAGGCCAGATAATTTCATCACTACCCTCATGAAGAACCTTCACCTTGGCAAGTGAAGCAAAAAAATTACAAACACTTTCTTCTTCCCAATCATTGGGGTTCCTATAAAATGTTATGTTCCAATGACTTTGGTCACAGTTCCAAGAGACCACATCATGCACCGTGGCCTCTTAAGAAGGGCAATTCTAAAAAGCTCAGGAAATTGAAACTTAAGAGGTTGGTCTCTGCACCACGCATCATGCCAAAAAAGCACATTAGATCCACTCTTAACCTCAAAATGAACTAAGGATATGAAACGCTCCAAAACAGCTAAAATGGATTTCCAACAACCCACCCCATAGGCATTGGTGCTTTGCTTGCTCCACCAACCCCCACCTATGAACCTTGTATTTGGTATGGATCACATTTTTCCCAAGAGCTTCCTCCCCTTTAGCAAAACGCCAAAGCCACCTGGTCTTTAGTAGGGATAGCAGTATAGCCCGAATTCGATGCATCCGATCCAATCCGATCCGAGGCAAAACTCTCCTTCGAATCTGATAAAAAATAATATGATTCAAATCCGATAAAAAACAATCCGAACCCAATTTCGATCCGATCGGAGTTTGGAGGAGGTTCCATCCGATCTGATTAACAACCGATCCACTGTCTTTTTTAATAATTTTACAATTTTTTCGAAGATAGAAAAATCCTAGTATTATAAACCTAAAAACATTCGTACAAGGTCTGCACTCTATGTGCAATACACTCTTCTTTGTTAATAAGTTCCCTTATGTTAAAAAACAAAAAAAACCACTCATTTCCTCTTCCATCCCAATCTCCTCGATCTCTCTTCTTTGTCAATCAAAGTTTTGTTTTCTCCCTTTTCCTTCCAACTACTATACTACTGTCTATCCCTTTCCGTATAAAGTGAATTTGCATTCACTTTTTCTAACAATTTTTTACTAATATATTGAAATATTTGATATGAAAAAGTATTTGACATTAAAAAAGTGTTTAACATTGCATTTACAAGTGACTAAAAACGAAGTTGGAAATAAAAAAACACGCAAATATTGAATGAAAATGTATAATGGCACAACAAACCTCTCCCCAGCTAACCCAATGGAAGTGTGTATTGGTCTCATCTCTGGACCAAAGAAAGTCTCTCATGATTTTCTCAAGATGATTAGCGATGCTAGCTGGGATAGTGAACAAGGACATGAAATAAATAGCGAGGGTCCATATAGTGCTCTTCAACAAAGTGAGCCTACCCCTTTTGGACAAAAGCTTAGATTTTCACCCCATCAATCTCTTGTGGAACCTTTCAACAATAGGCTCTCACAAAACTTTGCTCTTAAAATTTGCACCGAGAGGGGGACCAATTTAAGAAGATGGCAGGCAAGCAACCCCACAGCTAAAGAAATGAGTGAAGTGATGCAGCTGGGGAACCTCACCAATTAGCAGAAAAATAGTTTTTGATAAGTTGACTCTAAGCCCAAACATGCTTCAAAAAGGAGAATGGCACACATCAAATACCCAATGTTACTCTCATCCGGTTTACAAAAAATAAGTTCGTCATCAACCAAGAGAAGGTGAGAAATTAACATGCTGCCGAATTGAAAGTTACCGCCGGATTGAGAGTTACCGATTTGGAATACTTCTAATAAACCCACCTCAGTTGCTTTAATAAGGATTCTGTTAAGTGATTCCATCACCATGATAAATAACACGGGAGAAAGTGGATCACCTTGACGAAACCCTCTTGAACTAGGAAAGAAAACTGAGGGTTCACCATTGATTAAAATTGAAAAGCGAACGGTAGAAATGCAAGAGTACACCCATCTCCTCCACTTGCTGGAGCAGCCCATTTTATTAAGAATAGTCATAAGGAAATCTCACGAGACATGATTGAAAGCCTTCTCAATAGCGAGTTTACAATGAATTCCCAGCTGGCTAGATTTGAGATAGGAGTCGATACACTCATTAGCTATCAAAGAAGCATCTAAAATTTGACGACTGGGAACAAAGGCATGCTGATAAGGGCCGACAATTTTGCCAATGACTAGGCAAGAACCTTGACAAGAATTTTGTACACACTCCTGACTAGACTGATGGGTCCAAATTTCTTAATGTCGTCTGCCCCGCCACTTTAGGGATCAAGCTGATGAAAGTGGCATTCAGACGTTTCTCAAAGATGCCAATCCTATGAAAATCAACAAAAAGTCCTATAATCTCCCCCTTGATAGTACTCCAAGAATGCTAGAAAAAGTCAATGTTAAAACCATCTAACCTGGAGCTTTATCCTTGCCCAAGTCATTGATCGCATTCCAAACTTCCTCCTTGGAGAAGTCCTTTTCAAGCTCGAAAGCATCATCAACACTAATAGACTAATAATCAATCCCCTCAAGGAAAGGCTGAGATGGTTGAGCTTCTTGATAAAGATTAACGTAAAACTAGTTAATTGCATATTTAATAGAAGACTCCACATGGTACTCACCATCTACCTTAATGCTACGAATAGCACTGAACTTTCTTCTACTATAGTACTATTAGCCATACTGTGAAAGAATTAGGTATTGCGATCTCGTTCAACCCAATGTTGCTTTGCTGTCTGCCGCCAAAAGATGTCTATCCAATTATGTACCTTTGAAAGCTATTTCTTAAGATCCAATCTCTCATATCTATCTGCAAAGGTGAGAGATCGTTGTTGCTCCTTTTCATCCACACGCTTGACCTTATCCACCAAATAAGCCATCTTAGTGTCAAGGTGGCCAAAGACATCCTTATTCCAATCTTTGAGCTTGGACTTTGAGAAAGTGCAACGTTTTAGCTAGAATGAACCAGAGACATTGAGCTCCTCCCAAAAGGATTTCACGAGGTCAGAAAATCCATCCACCTCAAGCCAAACATTTTCGAATTTAAAAGGTCTTTTCACCGCATGGACTTCTCTAACCCAAAGTAGAATGGGGAAGTGGTAAGAATTAACCTTAGGGAGAATAACTTGATGAAGTCCCTAAAAATGATCATCCCAAGCAATGGAGAAAAGAAAACGAACAATACGGGATAAACTGGGTACCTCCTCATGGCAAGACCACATAAAACGACCAGTTGCCGACCACCTTCTAAAGGAGGGTCAACAAGATTACAAGAGTTTATAAAATTCGAAAACTCTCTCATGGCGATGGTGAACCTTCGCTCGATCGATCTCTAAGAGGGGAACCTAATGACATTGAAGTCACCTCCTAAACACAAAGAAATACCCCAACTAGACATGAAAGTCCTGAACCACTCCAAAAAAATAGAACATAAATTGTCATCATTAGGTCCATAAACACCAATAAGACCCCAAACAAAATTATCACCAGGGACTTAAACTTACAGCACACAAAAAAAGACCCAATTCTCGAGTCATAAGCTCTAAAGTATGAGGATCCCAAATAACAATAATACGTCCCGAAGATCCAATTATGCGAGGATACTAGCAACTTGCTACTGAGTTCAGCAAACAGTGTCAAATGTCAATCTTAGAAGATGCTTGTTCCCTGGAAGCATAATAAGAGCCATGCTAACTTAACCTCATTATTACAAAGAGACTCCTCCAATTGAACTCTGAATAGAAGTACTCACCAGCCTTCTGCACAAATAAACTAAAAACAGCGCTATATAGCATGACACTGACTTATTCAATAACTAATCCAAAGTTGCAGATCTTCCCAACAAGGACACCTCCAACTTTGTCGAATATAGATAACTCTCTTCCAGCCATTATACCCCTATAAAACACATTTCCATGACTCTCGGTACAACGCCCACATTATGGCCCTTGCACACACATCTTTGTGCTTATCCATACAAATTGACAAAAAGCATAATATTTTACATGATAAAAACCCACCAAAAAAAAAAAAAAAGGCAATAGCAATGGCAAGATGAAGCTACCTGCTGATAAGCTGCAATTGCATCTGCACTATGCACACTATTAGCTTGTGTGGCACCAAGCTTGTTCCAAAGAGAATAATCATGCGGTTTCAGTTTTATGGCTGTCTTAAAAGACTCAATGGCCTTGTCATATTCCCTAGATAAGTTGTAAAGGACTCCCAACACAATATGGACATCAGCATCCTCAGGTGACATCTGAGCAGCTTCATTGAAAATGCCTGCCACCTGCATGCCATGCGCATCAAGGTCATAAAGCATGAACATGAACAACTTCAATCATCAAAAATTGGCAGCATCTCTTCTACCAAGGAAATAGCCAAACTTAACATGAAAAGTTAGATAACATCAGCAGTTACCAGAGAATGTGCTCAACTATTGATCACAGACTAACCCACTCTCCTTTGCCTACTTTTCCAAATCAAGCACATGAAAAAACAAGGACCAATAATAAGAAAGGGAAGAAGATGAATTAAGTAGAATAACTGGCCATCTGCATGGATATGATCTGCATCCGGAAGTGGATAAAAATCATAAAATCATACAGACAACCTTTTCTTCCGAAGGCACTAACCCAAAAGTGCATGTACTAGCTGATCCCCGCCCACCACGACATTTTTAAGTGTAGACCTTTTTAACCAACACATTCAATGAAGGGAGAAACATGATGTTTTGAATACTATGATATGTGAAACAATATAAGTTTTGTCATTTGACAATAGCGCACAAACTAATGACTATACACAAAAGAGAGAAACCACAAAAAAAAAGGGGAAAAAAGAGCAAGGTATGGTTACTCATAGATGGAAGGCTCGGTGACTCTTCCTAACTTGCTGATGGCCACGAATAACTTTCATAAATGAAGGGGCAGAGGGGAAAGAAGGGATGAGAAGGAACAGACAGCAACAAGGTGGGGGGCTGCCATTAGTGGTGTAATGATGGTGACAGTGGCAATTGCCTTTACTTTTTTTTTGTGTGTTTTTGGGGGGGGGGGGGGATATGAGAGGGTGGAGATTTTGACTTCTTCCCTTCTATCACTTTTCTTTTCATCTAGTTAATAGTTTCCGTAAAGCTCAAAAGAAAAGAAAAATTTATCATTTACATTCATCTATTTGGGAGAAATAAGTCAATTTGTCGTAGCGGCTACAAGTCCACCAGACAAGGGCTGCTCACTTAAAACTGTACACAGCATCTTTCTGGGACTCCTGCAAACAATATACCTTCTCATATCTAAGTACCTGCTCAAATTGCACGAAAATGGCCCCATACTGATTCTGTGAAATTTGACTTTTGAAATAACAAGCATATAACACTCAAGCTTGCACATTAACTAATATAGATTTTTTTTTTTGGGGGGGGGGGGGGGATGAGACAATGGTGAAGCTACTATTGTGAAATCCTCACCCCACGCCCCCCCCCCCCCAAAAAAAGCCCCAAAAAAAGGAAAGAGGACACCTGGCTCTGCATGGATTTCAACTTGGGTTGAGCACAAATGGGTAAGGGCTAAATTTGAGTGAAAAACATCCAGTCAGAACTCACATGGACTGTGGAATGAACCAAACCAATCCCAACAATATTACGATCAGATCAGTAGACCAAAACTGCATTTACTTATGTCCTAGCCACAAATTTATAAAACTTTACCAACAGTTGGAAGGCATCCACTGCATTTGGTCGCCAAATTATTCTCTCATCATTTCGTAAGTTACAATTAAAAGGCAGATCAATTGATGAAAGAATGCAATTCTTTTTGTTTCCTTTTAACTCATTTTGTCCTGAAAATTTGAACCCAAAAAAAAAAACCCCCTCTCTTGGATTTGCAAAGCAGTAGTTGACTTTGCATACAAGATCTACCCAATATTAGAAGGGTTAGTTACGGAAGCATTCTTTTTATCAGACTCGTAACCATACAAGTAATCGTTTAAGCAATGGAACTTTGTGTAGTTGGAGTTAGATTCTCAGTGGTGGTATAAATTTGACCTTTTTGGATTTTGTAGGTAATATTATGCATGAGAGCTAGAGGGCCTTATGTTTTTGTATTTGCCCCCTTTTGTCCATCAGTACCATCCTCATGGTGTCTTTCAATACACCTTTTGATTACTCACCAACCAAATTTTGAAAAAAAAAAGAGAAAAGAAAAGAAAGGCAGGAAAGTTGTTCCAAGACTGGAGTATGATCAAAGATAATGACATTCATGTGACACAGTCAAATACAATTCCACTCGTAGAAAACATGGTTCATTCAAGCAGTAAAAAAACTGTGCAGATGAGATTCACTTACATCAGCATGATAGAGAGAACCAAACTGCTCAGAAGAAGCAAGTTTCCCATATTTTGGGTGATTACGGAGCCACTGATAGAGGTATTTCAGTGCAGCTGTCTGCTCCAGCTCTGAAATCACAAAACCATTGAATTCACTCAAAGAACTTATGGTATGCTAAACAGAGAAAACAAGTATTCAACAACTGTCTCTTCCTTCTGTTTTTGAAGAGATGCAATGAAAATTGAGCATACATTCCAGAAAGAGAGACATTGCTTCATGGACAGGTCGAAGTCTCACAAGGCCTGTCCAAGTCTCACAAGGAAGGATCTGTTGCTCCATTAAGAATAACTGTCCCGTAGTTACCAGGGGTTTCTTCCTAATCCACATTCCAAAGCCAAGCAGTTTGAACCCTAGATTAAGCCATTCCAAAGCACCATTCCAGATCAATACTTGGGCATGGCTGTCAAACATGGCTATTGTAAGACCCCTCGCTAGTCGATAGTGGCTTGGCATGTCATTTTGCTTGTCTTGACTGCGTCTTGACAAGAACGGGGTTATTCACCATTTGGTCATTCGTGCACCCGACTTGCCAAAGCAATTGGCAGTGTCCGTGAGTCGTACTGGGTCACGCAGGACATATCCCTTGGTCGTGACTGGGTCACGCGGGATAGCTCTCGGTTGTGACAGGGTCACACGGAACATTATCGAGGTGGATTCCTCGATGGGACAAGTAGTGAGCATTTGTCCTAGGGGCATGAGTAAGATGACCATTGGTGTTGTGCGACGACACCAAGCACCTATGGTGGTGCTAGGCATTGTTGAATGCCCGGGCGTTGTGCGACAACGTCCAGCCCTTTGTTAGTGCGAATCATATTAGTCGTACTCTCGGAGTGAGCCGAGACAAAATACGCAGCATACCGGGTTGAATTACTCGGTGAGATAAGGGTGTAACCCTTCGTCTATGTCCATGTGGAATTGGACTTGGCTCACGGTGGATTCCATAAGCTATGCCGATGTGTTCGGTAAGCTATGGCATGTTAAAGTCGTAGCCTAAATCTCGGAGAGACTTTACTTAGCTCAACCAAGGTGGATGTTCGTGCCAAAAATGTGTTATTTTTACGATCCTTTTATACTCAATTTATGCTCGTTATAATCGTTATTTTTAGGTTCTTATTTGATTTTATTTTATTTGGTAGGATTTGAACAAAATGAGAATAATTATGCAAAAATGCAAGAAAATTATGCCAAATTGACCCAACCCAATCCCAAAAGCCCGTTTGTTTAGCCCAAAGGAAAGGAAAGAGGAAAAAAAAAAAAAGAGAGAGAAATAAATCCTAAAAACCCCCCAGCCTCACGTGCGAGGCATGTGACTCCTAACCCCCCCTCTCACTTATCTTCTTTCTCTCTCCTCTCCTCGCCCAAACATGCCCCAAACCAGAGACCCCCGACTTCCCCCTCCCTCATCCTCATCATCCCTCTCCATCATCTTCATCACCACCATCTCTCTCACCACCATTTTCATCCACCATTCACCGCAAATCGCACAGCAAATGCCAACGCACCACCATCGCTGTCCCCCCTTGCGACCGTCCACCATTGTCGAAATCCAAGGGCAGAGATCGAAAGAGGGTTCGAGTATAAAGAGGCTACGACATTGGAAGCTAGGTAATTAGGGTTTTTCTAAGGGTTTTAGTTTTAGTTTTTAGGGTTTAATTAGTTTAATTTTTGAAGCTCTCACTTGAAATTCAGATGCGTTTTTTCGATTTTAAGGGTTAGGGTTTGATGTTAGTTTAGGTTTTGGGTTTCGAAATCTTGTAATTATGCTTCATTTTCACGTTTTTTGGTTGTAATTCATGAATTTGGTTTTTTTTTTTTTTTGGTAAGATTTGGATGAGTTTGGTTGAATTTCAGTCACGCACCACCTCCCCTGTTTGGTTCTGGTTGAACACGGTTGTGGAGTGTCCTCCATTGATGTCACGGCTGTGGTGTTCCCACCATCAATGGCAATGATCTGGTTGGCCGTGAGCTCTTCTTCTTTGTCTCCCCTGTGCCAGGTTCTGAGTTCGTTCACCTCTCCTGTTCGTTTTGCTCTCGGTCTTCCCCCTCCCAGTAGCTAGCTTTCATTGTTTCTGCTTTCTTCGCTTCTGATGCAAGTGCATAGTGTTTTCTTTAGTTTGCTCTCGGTCTCTCTAACCTATCTCTCAATTGCTCATGTTCTGCCAGACGACAATTTAGTTTGATTTGGCTTGATGATTATGATTTGAATTTATGATCTGCTTTGTTTGGTTGGCTGAATGATGATGCTGGTTTGATGCATTTAGATCAAATTATTTGCTCTGGTTTTGTTGATATTATGGTTTGGTTGATATACTAGGGTTTGATTTTGTGGATAGAGTATGATGGTTTTGTGATGATTTGTTCGAATATGATGGTTTGAATGGTTAATCTGAATGGTGAATGGTGTTGACTGTATTAGCCTCCTTTGAATGCTTGATTGCTTATGTTTAGTTAGTGATGTTTAATGCCTCAATTTTGGGTAGTTATTAAATGATAAGGTTGCTCGATTTAAGATGTTGGTATGATGACTGAATGGCGATTTCAGATTCTAGGTTCTAGTTTTAGTTGAATGATGATGAATGTATTAGACTCATTTATATGCTTATGTTTAAATGCTTACGTTTAGTTCATTTAAGCTGCGTATGTTTAGTTGAATGTTTAGTCGAATGCTTAGTCAAATGTTCAGTTGAATTAGGGCACTAGTTCTCTTTGAATGGTTTAATTTGGTCTAATGTAGATTAACTAGTTAATTCACCCTTTCCTGTGACCATAATCTTGTCTATAGTTCTTGAGGAAACGACCTTCAAGTACTACAGCGATAACTGTACGCTTGCGGCTTTTGTTTATCACTCAAATTCATCCCAACAAGGTTTTGGCACCGTTGCCGGGGACGACGGTATAAGATTAGGTCACATTTTCATTTTCTTATCTACTTTCTTTTTAGTTGCATATGTTTTACTTTACTTTGTTTATTTATCAATTATGACTTAATTTAGTTCATTTCTTGAATATTCTCAAAAATCCCCAAAAAAATTAGAAAAACTTGAAAATCACTAAAAATTGAAAAAAGTCTAAAATAGAAAAAACTTTAGAAAAACTTGAAAACCACTAAAAATTGAAAAACTTTAAAAACTTTAAAAACTTCAAATGCCGGTTTTCCATTTCCCGCAATATAAGCATGAACCTTTTTGGAGTTATCTTTCAAGGCTTAATGAATATCGTGTTCAACTGAATCATAATTTTGAAAAATGGAAAATTTGTGAGGTCATTGCTGTGGGTCTAAATGCTAAATCTTGGAGTCATATTCAGTCTATTTATTTTGGCGGTGTCCTAGGATTATTATTTAAAACTCAAAATGAGGTTTGGGATTTCTTTGAAAAACTAGCTTGCGAAACCTATGCGTTTGAATAAGTTAACAACACTTTTCGATACCTAACTCATGGTGAGTCAGTTGTTCCTGCTAATCCTTCCCATCAAGACTACTTTATAGATTCATATGACCCATATTACTATTATATGCCTCCTGTTTTGTGCGATTATTGTGAATCTTCTGATCATAATACTCATGCTTGTCCTTTTCGTGTTTATGTTGATGCTAAGTGTGCAAGTTTTGAAAAGAAGATTAATGAAGTGACTGATCAAATGATAGAGACAACGAAAGCGACAATTGCTGCATATTCTCAATGTTTTAATCAAAATAAGGAGAATTATTGTGAGCTTGATTCTAATTTAGGATCTCCTAAACCTGACATTAGTTTCTATGATGATTTTGAACCCTCTTATTCTGCTAGGCCTGACTTGAATGAAGACATGTATTTGCCTAGTCTAGATGAAGAGAGTGATCTCCCTATGTCTCTATCACCTGACCTTTCACCCCCCACTAGCTTACCTAAGGGCATCACTGATGATATCCCAGTTTCTGCCAACCCACCCACCACTCTGAATGACTTTTGTAAGTTTAAAGTGGGTGAACAATCCAATACTGTTAGTGAGTTAGATATAAGCGTCACACCTGAAATTGAGCCTCATGATTTAGATGATTCGAAAGATATTTCACAGGAGTTATGTGATGAGGTAATCGAACCCACTATTTTGGACTTTGATGATGATATTCTTTATGCAGAATATGAATCTTTTTCTTGTGAGTTTGATGTTACTGAAGATCTTGATGTGGGTTTTCATGTTAAATATGAATAATTCTCTTTTGATCCCGTCATTCCTGACCTTGTATTTAAATTAGATGATAATATTCTGTATGTGGAATATGAATCTTTTTCTTGTGAGTTTGATATCCATGGAAGTTCTGATGATGGTTTGTGTGCTGATTATGAGTCCTTCTCTTTTGACCCCATCCAAACTGACTTCCTTTTTGAATGTTGCGCGTCTGAATTTGTTGAGTTTAAGATCATTGCCACTAAGAATTTTGCTTTGGACCAGACACTTGTGCTTTTTGATATGACAAGATTTATGAACCTTGCACCCACTCTTTTGCCTAGGTTCGTTCATGCTGATATAGTTTCTAGGCCAATGACCTCAATACTGGCTCATTCTGAGTATGTTCATTTTCTTTCTGATTGGGTTCAACTGTTTGATAAGTTGAAGCGAGCCCTCACTTGTGCTTTGTTGGATAGATGGATGTACTCTTTCCGGTTCCAACTCACTACTTTTCATTATTTCTATGTGATTGAGAGTTGGGCTTCTTTGTTTGATAAGCTGCTGCGTGCTTTAACGAGTTTTGATTTGAGTTGCATTTTACAATTTAATATGGAGTGGCTGATGCTCCATAAGCCTCAGGTTGCATCATCTTCGTGAGGTATAGTTTGGGTACAACCTCTCTCCAACCTGGTATGATTGTTCGACCCTCCCTTCTTCTCTTTTTCATTTCTTTTCTTTCTTTTCGTACTTAGTTGAGGATAATTAGGACTATGAATTGTGATAGGTGATCGATCTTGAGGAGCAATTTGGGATTTGTTGAGCCGTGTGGCTATGATCACCCTTGGTTGTGTTATTGATTTTGTGAATATTTATTATTTGTGAATATCTAGGATTGTCCTTGTTTATGTTCTAGTTTCATTGTTTGGTTTCCTTGAATTTGTGTTTTGTTCCCTTGGTTTGGTATCTTGTTCCTTTAGTTTAGTAAGTTTTGGTTTCCCTTTGGTCTTATTTTTATAGTTTCTTTTTGTTTCCTTTTTGGTGTTTTAGTGTTTTAGTTTTTTTTTTTTTTGGGGTTTGTATTTAGCTTTTCTTTCTTTTAATTTTGTTTTGTTTTAGGTTTCTTTTGATTTAGGTTGGTGTTTAGTAAGTCTTTGGTTTGGTTTGATTTTAGTAATTTAGGCCCTGCTCTTTTCGTGGTTTAATGAACCCAACCCACTCCTTCCCACACCCACCCACTCCTTCCCCCTTCCTTCCCACTCTTTTCCACACTTAAACGAAAATACCACTGCTTCCCACTCTCACCCACTCCTTCCCCCCTTTCCCACACTTTAAAAAAAAAAAAAATACCACTCTTACCAACTCTCACCCACTCCTTCCCCCCCTTTCCCACACTCACCCATCCCACACCCATCATTTCCCACTGAAAAGAATAGGGCCTTAGTGGTTTGGTTTGCTTTAGAGTTAGTTTTGTTTTTGCTTTTCTTTTGAGATTTTGATTTTGGTAATTTTATGTTTATTTTTGGTTGTGTTGTGATTTTTATTGGTATCCTAGTTTGTATATATTTGTCGTTTTATGTGATCTTACAGTTATATAGCTGATATGATTGCTTTTCAGCGCCTTAGTTACCACAATGAGGACATTGTGAAGTTTTGGTGTGGGGTGAGGTGCCCATTTTTTTGAAAAATCCAAAAAGATTTTGGTTTTTTTTTGGGGGGGACGTTTGTACTCTTTCTGATTAGCTTGAATCCCCTGTGCTTTGGTTATCAGCCTGTATATAAGTAGGATGTGCATGAAAGGTTCCCGACCTCAGTGTGTCCTTCTAAGCCCTAATTTTAAGTTCAGTTGTTCACTATAGATTGTGTAATCCAATCCTTGTTTATTCCTTCATCATTATCTTTAGGTCTTAGACTTCCATGAATGATTCTCCCACTTGCTTGTAACACGATTACTCTGGAAAAGAAGAAAAAGTGTATTATGAATAAAGAAGAAAAAAAGAAAAAGAGATGGAATAAAATTTGGAATGATAAGTACCCTTTCGAGGCATGCGCGACTGGGTGTTACCCTTTGAGGCAATATTGCTAATGGAAAAACTTGCTTCCAATGTTAGTATGATAATAATGTAGTTGTGTCAGTCAAGTGGGATTGAGTCTAATTCTGGTAAATCTAAGCCTTGGGATGATGATACACTTGCACACGAGCACCGGCATGGATTCAGAATCTTGATGTTCAATGGAGTGAAAAATTAGTGCTCTGATGTCATTTATGAGGAAGAGGGCTTTGAAGTACATTCTGTGTATATGCAAGTCAATAACTTGGTTACATGGGTGATTTAGTTGATTAGAACGTGTGCATATCTTCCCCTAATTCTGTACATATTGGCTTTGAGAAAAACCAAAAAGATTTTCTTTTATTTTTGAAAAAATTTTTGTGGGTAGTTCACTTGAAAACCCTCATGAGATCTCGCTCGTCCACTTGGGAGCCCGAGGGGTTTAAAGGACTTGTTGCATACGCTAAATGCAACCGTGATTCCTACGACAGTGAGTTAGGATTTTCTTTTTCTTATTTTTTATTATCTTTTAGTTAGTTTAGCTATTTTACTCGAGGACCTTGGTGTGGGGGTATTTGTTCTTACCAAAAAAGTGTTATTTTTATAATACTTTTATACCCGATTTATGCTCGTTATAATCGTTATTTTTAGGTTCTTATTTGATTTTATTTCGTTTTGTAGGTTTTGAACAAAATGAGAATACTTATGCAAAAACGCAAGAAAATGATGGAAAAATGCTGAAAATAAAGAACTGGGCCAAATTGACCGCACCCAATCCCAAAAACGCGTTTGCTTAGCCCAAAGGAAAGGAAAGGAAAGGAAAGAGAAAAAAAAAAGAGAAATAAATCCTAAAACCCCCCCAACCTCACGTGCAAGGCACGTGACTCCTAACCCCCCCTCACTTATCCTCTTTCTCTCTCTCCTCTTCTCGGCCAAACAGGCCCAAACCGAAGACCCCCTGACTTCCCCCTTCCTCATCCTCATCATCCCTCTCCATCATCTTCATCACCATCATCTCTCCCACCACTATTTTCATCCACCATTCATCGCAAATCGGGCAAGCAAATGCCAACGCACCACCATCGCTGTCCCCATCGTGACCGTCCACAGTTGTCGAAATCCAAGGACAGAGATCGAAGAAGGGTTCGAGTATAAAGAGGCTACGACATTGGAAGCTAGGTAATTAGGGTTTTTCTAAGGGTTTAGTTTCAGTTTTTAGGGTTTAATTAGTTTAATTTTTGAAGCTCTCACTTGAAATTCAGACGCATTTATTCGATTTTAAGGGTTAGGGTTTGATGTTGGTTTAGGTTTTGGGTTTCAAAATCATGTAATTATGCTTCGTTTTCACGTTTCTTGGTTGTAATTCATGAATTTGGTTTGTTTTTTTTGTAAGATTTGGATGAGTTTGGTTGAATTTCAGTCACACCCTCCCTCCCCTGTTTGGTTCTGGTTGAACACGGTTGTGGAGTGTCCTCCATTGATGGCACGGCGATGGTGTTCCCACCATCAATGGCAATGACTTGGTTGGCCGTGAGCTCTTCTTGTTCGTCTCCCCTGTGCCAGGTTCTATGTTCGTTCAACTCCCCTGTTCGTTTTGCTCTCGGTCTTCCCCCTCCCAGTAGCTAGCTTTCTTGGTTTCTGCTTTCTTGGTTTCTGATGCAAGTGCATACTGTTTTCTTTAGTTTGCTCTTGGTCTCTCTAACCTATCTCTCAATTGCTCATGTTCTGGCTGACGATAGTTTAGTTTGATTTGGCTTGATGATTATGATATGAATTTATGATCTGCTTTGTTTAGTCGTCTGAATGATGATGCTGGTTTGATGCATTTAAAGCATTTAGATCAAACTATTTGCTTTGGTTTTGTTGATATTATGGTTTGGTTGATATACTAGGGTTTGATTTTGTGGATAAAGTATGATGGTTTTGTGATAATTTGTTCGAATATGATGGTTTGAATGGTTTATCTGAATGGTGAATGGTGTTGACTGTATTAGTCTCCTTTGAATGCTTGATTGCTTATGTTTAGTTGGTGATGTTTAATGCCTCAATTTTGGGTAGTTATTAAATGATAAGGTTGCTCGATTTAAGATGTTGGTATGATGACTGAATGGCGATTTCAGATTCTAGGTTCTAGTTTTAGTTGAATGATGATGAATGTATTAGACTCATTTATATGCTTATGTTTAAATGCTTAGGTTTAGTTCATTTAAGTTGCTTATGTTTAGTTGAATGTTTAGTCGAATGCTTAGCCAAATGTTCGGTTGAATTAGGGCACTAGTTCTCTTTGAATGGTTTAATTTGGTATAGTATAGATTAACTAGTTAATTCACCCTTTTCTGTGACCATAATCTTGTCCCTTGTCCATGAGGAAACGACCCCCAAGTACTATAGCGAGAGCTGTACGCTTGCGGCTTCTGTTTATCACTCAAATTCATCCTAACAGTGGACTTAGCTTGAATGAGCTAACGGAACTCGGCTCGAGTATATGCTTAGCTGGAAGTTCACGGTGGACTAGTTGGTCGAGCTGTGGGAGCTCCTGACTTAGAGGACGAAGCTAGGCACCTAGTGGAGATACTTGGCTGGGCAGCACGTCAGTTGGATGTGGCGCCAGCTGGACAGCCGTGGGCGGCCTGTTGGGCACCCATCCCAGCTGGGCGGTTATGCCCCCAAAAGACACTCCCTTTTGGTGGCGTCACTTGGGCAAGGCGCTTGGCAAGTAGGCGTGTCCCTTGGCAGTCGTCAGAGGGCTGGCCGAAGGGTTGTGTCGCTTGGGCAGAGGGTGGTTGCAAGTGGCAGTTGAGGGTGGCGGTTACTTGGCTGTTGGTGTGTCCAAAAACACACCCGTTCACTCGTGCCTCTTTGTGGATTACAAGCGCAGCGTGAGAAGAGAGATGGGCAGCCGTGCTTCTTAAGGAGATGCGCCCCTTTGGAGGAGATGCGCCGACATGCCGCCTCATATGGACGTGAGGGGCGGCCCTCTCCCCTTTCCCCTACAAATACACGCCTACTCCCTTGTGTTTTGAGAAGGGAGGCAATTCGTGAGTTTCACTTGACTAGGCATTCTCGCTTATTGCTTGGTGCGCTTGTCTGTGGCCTTGCGCGCTTGCTTGTTTGGCATTTGTGCCATGTTACCTTATTGTAATTTGAGTGAATTTAATCCTTAAAGTCCCGTGATCAATAAAAGAGTGTTGCTTTGTCGATTATTGTCTTACATTCTTTCCGTGAATTTAATTAAATCGTGTAAACCTCTTCATCCAGCCGAAAAATTGGCCGAATATTTACCCCGTGACAATTTGGTATCAAAGCGGGTTTCGCTCTACGATTTAATTAAAATGGCACAAAAAGTTACTAAGACCTCGGCACAACTCTCAAAGATCGAGGAACTTTTGGGGGTTACTGAAGAACTCGATGTTGCGCCAGGATATACAGTCCTTGGCGGTTTGGCCACACTACCAGGCCAGTTTCATGAACCAAATGTTAGTCTCTTTGTTGGATAAAGAGAAGGGCACCCCCCTCCTCGCGTGGAGAGTCACGTTGATGACACTCTCCACGTGAAGAGTCTCAGAGACAATTTGGAGGCCTTGAGGGAGAAAGTCGTGGGCGGATCCAGGACGAATCAAATGAGATTCAAGGTCCCTGATCCAAAACCCTTCGATGGCTCGAGGGATGTGAAGGCTCTTGAGAATTTCATATGGGATTTGGAGCAGTATTTCCTTACCTCCCATGTTGGGGACAAGGATAAAGTGGTCGTTCCCACCATGTTCCCTAGCGGTGATGCTTAACATGTGGTGGAGATCACATATGGTCGATGTCAAGGAGTCAGGCCGTGAAGGCATCTCCACTTGCGGGGAGATGAAAAAGGGGATGAGGAACCAATTCCTCCCCCACCATGTCTCTTGGGTTGCTCGAGACAAGTTGAAGGACCTGAGGCAGACAGGTTCTGTTCGTGATTACGTGAAGACTTTCTCTTCACTCCTGCTGGATATAAAAGGTATGTCTGACGAAGACAAACTTTTTAATTTCGTAAGCAGCCCGAAGCCATGGGCACAAAATGAGTTGCGCCGGCAGAAGGTGACTGACAACCATCGGCCATTGCTGCGACCGAGGCACTTGTGGACTTCAAACCCCCACAAGAAAAGCCAAAGGACAAGGGAGACAAGGCTAAGAAGCTTAGTCCCACCAAGAACAAGAGTTTCGGGAAACGGAAGTGGGACAAGTCCGAGTCCAAGGACACGGGAAAGGGAAGTCAATTGACTACCCTAGCAAGAAGCCTCAAAATGACAGGTGCTTCATTTGCCGTGGGCCTCACTTGGCTCACGATTGTCCGAAGAAGCATCAGGTTGCCTCCATGACGGAGGAGGGCAACGAAAGCGACCCCTAACATGAGATGATCCCTGTGAGGCACAATTCTTTGCAACAACTTAACGCCTTAGTGGATGAGGCAGAAAAAGATGATTTCTGCAAAGGCTTGATGTACATCCGCTGCATGATCAATAGCAACCCCATGATGGCCTTGGTTGACTCCGGGGCCACTCACAATTTTTATTTGGGTGGAGACAGCACACAGGCTTGGCTTGCGCCTTTGTCCGACTGTCACCACCTTGAAGACCGTGAACGCCGAATTTGTGGGTTCACAAGGGGTCGTCAAAGGTGTAGACCTTTGGGTGGACAGTTGGATGGGATCTGTGGATCTCACCGCTGCTCCATTGAATGATTTCGAACTTGTTCTAGGGAACAAGTTCCTGAAGCAAGCCAAGGTGATGATAATTCCTCACCTTAAAGGAATGCTCATCGGGGATGAGGTATGTCCTTGCTTTGTAAAGGCAATCTCTCTTAAGTATTCTAAGGGAGATGTGCCTCGTTTTATATACGTATGCATCAAATCTTATGTAATCTATTAGACTCGGTGTCCTTTATTTAAGTCTCCTACTGTAATTCCTTGGGGCTACACATGGCCCAGCCACCATTTTTATTAAAACAATAAAAGAGGTTCCGTCAGTACCTTGATGATTTTTGTGTAGTATACCTCGATGACAGTGATTTATTCACAAAGTCTTAGAGGATCACATTGTCCACCTAAGGAAAGTCTTTTAGAAACAGAGACAACACAAGTTGTTTGTCAAAAAGGAGAAATGTGAGTTCGCCCCAAACCGAGATATTATTTCTCGGGCATAAGCTCAGTAAAGGTCTTGTGCGAATGGATGAAAAAAAGGTAAAGGCAGTCATGGATTGGCCTACACCTAAGTCAGTTTCTGAATTAAGGTCTTTCCTAGGGTTGGCCAATTACTACCGAAAGTTCATCCAAGGCTACTTTAGGAGGGTGGCACTCTTGACTGATCTCTTGAAAAAGGATCAAAAGTGGGCATGGGATGCCAATTGTCAAGCGGCATTTGAGGAACTTAAGGCTAAGGTAGCCTTGGAGAAAGATTACCTGAGTTTGAAAAACCTTTCGAGGCTCATACCGAAGCTTCTGATAGAGCGATCGGAAGGGTATTGGTCCAAGAGGGACACCCCATTACCTTTGAGGGAAGGAAGCTTCATGGTGCCGAATTGAGATATTCGACTCATGAAAAAGAAATGTTGGCTGTAGTCCATTGTCTTCGAGTTTGGCGACACTACTTGCTGGGATCGAAGTTTGTTGTGAAAACGGACAATGTAGCTAACACCAACTTCCAGACCCAGAAGAAGTTGTCTCCAAAACAGGCTCGTTGGCAGGAATTTCTCCAGGAATATGACTTTGTGTGGGAGCATAAACCTGGGAGGCATAACTTAGTCCTGGATGCAATCAGTAGGAAGATGATAGCTTCGATGACGATTATGTTAGCCTCATTGTCTAGAATTAAGACTGACCTTGCAGCAAGGGTGTTGGAGCAGTCCAAGTAGGAAGATGATAGCTTCAATGACGATTATGTTAGCCTCATTGTCTAGAATTAAGACTGACCTTGCAGCAAGGGTGTTGGAGCAGTCCAAGAAGGATGCTATGTACCAGCGTTTGTGTCAGGCAAGTGCTCGACGATACCATGTGACGGTATTGGTTAGAGAATGACTTGCTTTTCGCACAGGGTCGCAGGCTTTAAGCACCCGCTGGCCAGTTATGGCATAAGCTTCTGCAAAAAGTTCACGATGCAACGATGCCAGATGGCTAGTCATCCAGGATGAGAGAGAACCCTAGCTTTGTTAGCTAGAAGTTACCACTGGCCTCGGATGAAAAGGGAGGTCGAATCGTATGTCAAGTCGTGCATGGTTTGTCAACTTGACAAAACTAAGAGGAAGAAAGAAGCGGGGCTTCTTCAACCTCTGCCGACTCCAGAGAGGCCTTGGCGATCAGCCTCGATGGACTTTATCTCAGGATTTCCAAGTGCTAATGGGTTAAGTCGATCATGCTTGTCATTGATCGCTTCTCTAAGTGCGCGGTGTTTGTGGCTGTCCTGCCAAGAAAGCGGCGAAGTTGTTTCGCAATCACGTGGTGAAGTACCTCAACTTGCCCGAAGACATCATCAGTGATCGTGACACTCACTTCACAGGTCGGTTTTGGACGGTACTCTTTAATTTGATGGGATCCGAGTTGAAGTTTTCTACGGCTAATCACCCCCAGACTGATGGGCAGACAGAGAGAATTAACTCTCTAGTTGAGGAGTATCTGCGTCACTATGTGACGGCTTCTCAACGTAACTGGTTCGAACTCCTAGATACCGCCCAATTCTGCTATAATTTGCAGAAGAGCAGTAGTGTCACTGGCTATAGTCGCTTCCAGTTGGCCATGGGATGGCAACCACTAATTCCACATGAGGTTGCTACGCAGAACAAAAACAGTGGTTGCCCAGGGGCACACCGCTTCGTCCTGAATAGGCAAGAAATGATGTAGGAGGTAAGGGATAACCTAGAGAAGGCTGCTCGCCGCATGAAGGAGTATGCGGACCTCAAGAGGAGGGCTCTTGAGTTTGATGTGGGAGATCAAGTTTTGTTAAAACTGACTCCCCAGATCTGGAAACGGATCAGTAGCAAGACTGCACAGCAGTCTTTGATCCTGAGATTTGATGGAACTTTCAAGGTTCTACAAAGGATAGGTCGGGTGGCCTATCGCCTGGAATTACCGGAAAGATTAAGGTACACCCTACTTTCCATGTAAGTTTTCTCAAGCCGTACTTCCCTGATTAGGACGGGCTTCATCCACCCATGCGTAGGAATCATCCCACAATCCGTCATCAGTATGAGAAGGATATGGAACAGATCCTCGATAGGCGAGTGAAGGGCCAAAGTAAGAAAAACCAGAGGGTCGAATTCTTGGTCCAGTGGAAGGGACAGTCAGAGGCTGAAGCTACTTGGGAGAGGGATGTAAATCTTTGGCAGCTTGAGGACCATTTTCGTGACTACTTGACGAGGGTGTGAGGTTCTTCCGGTGGGGGAGGTTCGTAAGACCCCTCGCTAGTCGATAGTGGCTTGACATGCCACTTTGCTTGCCTTGACTAGGATTTGACAAGGACGGGGTTGTTTACCCCTTAGTCATTCGTGCGCACGACTCGCCAATGCGAATGGCATTGTCCGTGAGTCCTGGGTCACGCAGGACATATCCCTTGGTCGTGACTAGGTCCGCGAGATAGCTCTCGGTTGTGACAAGGTCACACAGAGCATTGTCGAGGTGGATTCCTCGATGGGACAACGAGTGAGCATTTGTCCCAGGGGCACAAGATGAACATTGGTGTTGTGCGACGACACCAAGCACCGATGGTGGTGCTAGGCATGTTGAATGCCTGGGCGTTATGCGACAACGTCCAGCACTTTATTAGGGCGAATCATGCTAGTCGTACTCTCGGAGTGAGCCGAGACAAAGAACGCAGTATATCGGGTTGGATTACTCGGTGAGACAAGGATGTGACCCTTCGTCTATGTCCATGTGGGATTGGACTTGGCTCACGGTGGATTCCGTGAGCTATGTCGATGTGTTCGGTAAGCTATGGCATGTTAAAGAGGTAACTAAAGTCTCGGAGAGACTTTACTTAGCTTAGCTAAGGTGGACTCAGCTTGAATGAGCTAACGGGACTCAGCTCGAGTATATGCGCAGCTGGAAGTTCACGGTGGACTAGTTGATCGTGCTGTGAGAGCTCCTGACTTAGACAACCGAGCTGGGCAGCTAGCGGAGCTACCTAGCTAGGCAGCCATGCTGCCTGCTGGGCGCCCATCCCGGCTGGGCGGTTATGCCCCGAAGAGACACGCCCCTTTGGTGGCGTCACTTGGCAAGGCGCCAGCCAGTAGGCGTGTCCCTTGGCAGCCGTGAGAAGGCTGCCTGGCTGAAGGGTTGTGTCGCTTGGGCTCGGCTGTTGCAAGTGGCGGTTGGTGTGTCAAAAGACACGCCCATTTACTCGTGCCTCTTCGTGGATCACAAGTGCAGCGTGGGAAGAGAGATGGGCAGTTGTGCTTCTTAAGGAGATGTGCCCCTTTGGAGGAGACACACCCCTTGGCAAAAAACACGCCTCCTCACATGGCGGCCCTCTCTCCTTTCCTCTATAAATACACGCCTACTCCTTTGTGTTTTGCGAAGGGAGGCAATTTGTGGGTTTTACTCGACTTGGCATTCTCGCTTATTACTTGGTGCGCTTGTCTGTGGCCTTGCACGCTTGCTCATTTGGCATGTGTGTCGTGTTGTATTTTCGAGTGAATTGCATTGTAATCCTTAAAGTCCCGTTATTACTAAAAGAGTGTTGCTTTGTCGATTATTGTCTTGTGTTCTTTACGTGAATTTAATTAAATCGTGTAAACCTCTTTATCGAACTATGAGTAGGCTGGGTTGCGTTGTGGACTTGACCGCCGCACGGTGTAAATTGGCCGAATATTTAATTAAATTCACACAAAGAACACAAGACAATAGACGACAACGCAACACTCTTTTATTGATCACGACACTTTAACGATTACAATGCAATTCACTCGAAAATACAACAGGGCAACACGGCACAAATGCCAAATGAGCAAGCGTGCAAGACCACAGACAAGCGCACCAAGTAATAAGCGAGAATGCCAAGTCAAGGAAAACCCACAAATTGCCTCCCTTCTCAAAATACAAGGGAGTAGGCGTGTATTTATAGGAGAAAGGCGAGAGGGCCGCCCCTCACATCCATATGAGGAGGCGTGTCTTTTGCCAAGGGGTGCGTCTCCTCCAAAGGGGCGCATCTCCTCAAGAAGCACGCCTGCCCGTCTCTGTTCCCCCACTGCACTTGTAATCCACGAAGAGGCATGAGTAAACGGGTGTGTCTTTTGACACACCAACCGCCAAGTAATCGCCACTCCCAACCGCCACTTGCAACCGCCCTACCCAAGCGACACAACCCTTCGGCCAGCCCTCTCATGGCTGCCAAGGGACACGCCTACTCGGCAAGCGCCGTACTTGAGTGACGCCACCAAAGGGCAGTGTCTTTTGGGGGCATAACCGCCCAGCAGAGATGGGCACCCAGTAGGCAGCCCCCGGCTGTCCAGCTGACGCCACATCCAACTGAGGTGTTGCCCAGCTAAGTAGCTCCACTAGCTGCCCAACTCGATCGTCTAAGCCAGGAGCTCTCACAGCTCGACCAACTAGTCCACCGTGAACTTCCAGCTGAGCATATACTCGAGCTGAGTCCCGTTAGCTCATTCAAGCTAAATCCACCTTAGCTGAGCTAAGTAAAGTCTCTCCGACACTTTAGCTACGACTTTAACATGCCATAGCTTACCGAACACATCGGCATAACTTATGGAATCCACCGTGAGCCAAGTTCAATCCCACATGGACATAGACGAAGGGTCACACGCTTGTCTCACCGAGTAATCCAACCCAGTATGCTGCGTACTTTGTCTCAGCTCACTCCGAGAGTAAGACTAGCATGATTCATACTAACAAAGTGCTGGATGTTGCCGCACAATCGAGAGCTATCCCGTGTGACTTAGTCACGACCAAGGGATATGTCCTACATGACCCAGTCGCGACTCACGGACAATGCCAATCGCATTGGCAAGTCGGGCGCACGAATGACCAAAGGGATAAACAACACCGTCCTTGTCAAGACCCAGTCAAGACAAGCAAAGTGGCATGCCAGGCCACTATCGGCTAGCGAGGGGTCTTACAATCCCAGATTAAGAGAGATATTGGTTCATGGACGGGTCGAAGTTTCATAAGGAAGGATCTGTTGCTCCATTAAGAATAACTGTCCCATAGTTACCAGGGGTTTCTTCCTAATCCACATTCCAAAGCCAAGTAGGTTGAACCCCATATTAAGCCAAACCCACACAATCCTAATCCATATTAGTCCTCGTGATATCAGGCCTTTCCCACAACCCACTTTTCTGCAAGCATGGCCTAGCCTCCACCACGCCATTAAGCCATTCCAAAGCACCATTCCAGATTAATACTTGGGTATGGCTGTGCATTTGAATCTTTGGTGCCTTTAATTTAAAATTTTTGGACTCAAGCTTTGCCCCAATTTTGGACACGGATGTGGTGGATACAAACATTCAAAAAATAAATTAAGTTTTTTTTTGATAAGTAATTAAGAGGTATATTAAAAGGACACCAAGAGATGTCACCCATGTACAAAAGGGAAAATCACAAAAAACATTATGCCCTTAAGCTCTCATCCATAATGCAATCTACAAAACCCAAGAAGTTCAAATTTTTGTTACCATTGAGCCCGATACTCCAACTATACAACCACCTCCAAAAATAGAGCTTAAAATCTTGAAATGACACGGCTTTCTCTTCAAAAATACGTCGATTTATCTCCTTCCAAGTAGCCCACCAAATACCCAAAGGAACCATGTTCCAAACTCCAAGGACTCAACTCTTCTTCACCCTTCTCTTCCAAGCCAATACCACGTCGCTCAGACTAGAAGGTTGAACTCAACTAACCCCCATTAAAGAGAGAGAGAGAGAGAGAGAGATAAATCCCAAAGCGAAGATACCCAGAGAAAATGCACAAGGAGATGATCCACAATTTCTTCCTGTCCAAACACATAGAGCATCTACTTGGACCGCTAAAATTTCTTCTTTTAAGCATATCTTCCGCAAGAATCTTGCCTATGGTAGCCGCCCAAGCAAAGCAACACACTTTGTGGGAGCTTTAGCCTTCCAAATGGACTAGCAGCAAAATCTCAACCATCCAAGGCTTCAAAGTTCAAACTATATGGAACAAAAACTCTTGACGGTAAAGGACCCTTAGAGTTTAGCGGCCACACAATCTCATTATTGCCTTGGGGTAAAACCTCTTTTCCAGCAAATAAGCCTAACAAGCTGCCAATACAATCCTCTTCGCAACCATTAAGACTCCTAATAAAAAGTCAAATTCCAATGGCTAATTTCAACATTCCAAGAAAAAACTACTTTACCGTGGCATATTTTAAACGAGCCATCCTAAAAAGATCGGTGTTAATAACTTTTGTACCATGGCATACTTTAAACTACTTCTTGTTACGAGGTTCATACATCTAATTTACTTTTTTTTTGAAGTGACAAGAGTTAATGAGTAATGACTTTGGTACCTAATGAAAATACCCCCTCCCCCAACCTTCCTCTTTCCCACCTAAAAGACAAATGGTGTGATTCTGCTCTTATAAAGGAGAGCCCCTTTGGATGAGGACTACAAAGGGGGCTAACTTCTGCTTGCTGCTGCAACTAAGAAAGAACACGAGGAAGATCCATTGTGCTCCCAATTCGTAACTTTGGCAAATCTAGAACCATCATCTTTCTAGAGGGACCCGATGGCTGGTTTGGGGTTACTAAGTTATTGAGAGAGATGCTGAATGGGAGGGAGTAAAATTGTCCCAGCTTATTCAAAGGAGGCAGCCACCGTGATAAGCTATCCTACGAGCAGACACACATCCTGCGTAGATGTTATTCGAGGTGTTAAACTGGTAATCACTCTGGGAAGTTGATGGGGTGGAGATGTAGGGCATGTGGGTATTGGGATACTTATGCGGCTGTCCTAGGAAAGGTGCATGGAGTAGTTCTATGGCTTATAAGAAGAAGAGGCATGAAGAGGAGGCTAGCTTCTGTCAACTTCCCACTGTGATAATAAAGGTGTTTGGTTGAGTTGAGCCCCACGTGCTAAGTTAAAGGCTTAGAGCTAAGGTCTCATGGGACAGAAAGTCACCACACTCTCCAATGAATTTGATGGATGCTTCATCTCCTTGTGCTGATCAATTTCAGGCCTTAAAAGATCTATTGGTGAACTACCTTGGTTCTGATTGTAGCTCATTAGTCTCTGATGCCTCTGTATCCTTCTTTCGTGCCAAAGCCCCCCTTCATATGACATAAATTTATGAGTTTCAACACCTCATAAACAAGTTAGGGATTTGCTTGTGTACTCTTGTAGGAAGAATATTGAAAAAGGTAAGGTTACTTTCGACAATCCAGGAGGTCTGATCATATAAGCGCTTCTGCTGAGGGTGTGGAGTCTCCTAGAAAAGAGGTGCAAGCTTTAGCGAAAGCACCACTTCCTTCACAAGGTCTCCATGAGAACTTCAATATTAGGGCCTTGGTGATGGACCATGTTATTCTTGTACAGGAGGATGGGCCAGCAATTTAAGGCAAAGAAATGAAGTTGCTTCCATTTCTACCATCATTGAAGCTACGAAGAAGGGCGCGAATCCTGTGAGCGATCGGTTTTGATGTGCGATGGATGCTACATAGGCACTTTTGCGATGTTGCCATTGTTCTTGAATCTAAACTGAAAGAGGTTGACCAGCATATTGCACTTGGCCTTTTTTTTTCTTTTGATCAGGAAAAGAATAGATATATTTCATTAACAAAAGACTGGATGCAAAGATAGCATCCTACGAAAGGCTATACACATCCCATATGCACAGAATCCACAAAATCTAAGAGATCAAGAGAAGAGTAACAAAAGATCCCTTTGTCCCAAAAATAGAGAGCCTTGATGAAATAATCTTTAAAATATTGGAGTGGCGTCTCCATATCCTCAAAGACTCGTCTATTTCTTTCACGCCAAATGCTCCAAAAAATTGCATGAGGAAATAATCTAGCAATCTTCTTCTTTGCTTTTTTACCAAAAAAGCCCTCCCATGCATAGAGGTGTTCCGAAATAGAATTGGACAAAACCCAAGAAACCCCCAAGCAACTAAAGGCTAGATCCCAAAGAGCTCTTGCAAAGGGGCAATGAAGCAATAAGTGGTTCACCGATTCTGCTGCAGCCTTGCATAACGGACACCAGTTCACCAAAATCTTACCCTCTTTTACAAATTATCGAAAGACAAAATACTATCCTGGGTAGCCTTCCAAACAAAAAAAGACACTCTAAATGGAGCCAGAGATTTCCAAATGATCTTCCATGGAAAACACATTCCTCATATTCAATGCAAAGGTGCAGAAGGCATAGAGGCAAGCCTCATATAATAAGACTTCACCTTGAAACTCCCTTTAGGATTAATATCCCATTTGACTGAATCAAGAGAGGATTGCCCGATAAGAATCCCATTCAGCTTAATAAGCAAGCTTATAAGGGATGCGTCATCCACTAAGGCATCACGAATAAAAATAGGTGACCAAATGCACGACCCCGACACATTGTCACAATAAGCAGCCACAGTAGCTTCTTTATTCTCCGCAAGAGTATAAAGAGACGGGAAAAGGTCCCTCAAAGGAGTAGCTTCACACCAGCGGTCATGCCAAAATAAAATGGTAGAATCAGCGCCCACCTCAAAAGAAAGATGAGGAAAAAATCTATCCCATCCTTTACAAATAAACCTCCAAAGGCTTACTCCATAGGGACCATTTGGTCTAGAGGGAAACCACCCAAGCCCCTCCTCACCATACTTAGTACAAATCACCCTCCTCCAAAAGTTGGTCTTCTCATTCATGAATCTCCATAGCCACTTACCAAGTAGAGCCTCATCAAAGAGCTTCAGGTCTGTGACTCCCAACCCTCCTTCTGACATGCGAAACTTAACAATATCCCATCTCACTAAATGATACTTGAAATCAGCACCGAAGGAGCCCCAAAGAAATTTCCTTTGAATGGCTTCCAACTTAGCCGCCACTGACGCCGGTATCGGAAAAAGAGATAGGAAGTAAGTGGGCATGCTAGAAAGGACACTTCGGATGAGAGTGAGTCTACCACCCTTGGGAAGATAGTTAGCTCTCCATCCAGAGAGCTTTTTCTCAAATCTTTCCACTACTGGCTCCCAGATAGATTTATCTTTGTATTTTGCTCCAAGAGGGAGACCAAGATAGTAGGTAGGAAAAAAAATCCACGGTGCATCCTAACACACCCGCCAGTAATTGAATATTATCCACCTGGCCCACTGGCAAAATAGAGCTTTTAGCCAAGTTGATTCGTAGACCAGACACAGTCTCAAATCAAATGAGAATACAACGCAGGTTCACCATCTGCTCACAATCATTGTCACAAAAAATGATTGTATCATCAGTAAAAAGAAGATGGGACACATTAATGGTAGTTGCGTTCCTTCGGCCCACTGAAAACCCAGATAGGAGACCTACTGATGTGGCTGCGAGCAACATCCTCGTGAAAACCTCCATGACCAACAAAAACAAAAGTGGAGAGATTGGATCCCCTCTCATATTCCTCACCCACTGCAACCACCAGAAAAAGTCTCCTAAAAAAGCCTCCCGAAGGTAGACAGAGAAACTGCCACAAACGTCCACCACCGGCACCCCAATTAGACAAGCTACTACTAACACCCTTTAAACAGCTAGATCTGGGGGGGAAACACAGGCCAAAAAATTTTCCGGCGACTTTCCTGTCACCGGAAAAGTCGCTACGACAGAACTTCCGGTAGGAGTTGCTCTGGCGGGGACAGAAGAAGCCGGCGACCACCCTAGCAAAGGAAGAAGGAGAAGGCAGCTCACCAAAAGAGGAAATCTGGGGAAAAAAAGGAAATCCGGTGACTTTCCGGCCGCCGAAAAAGTCGCCGGCGGTAGTTAACCGGCGCAAAAAGCTCCGGCAAGGACAGAAAAAACCGGCCACCACCCTGACAGAGAAAGGAGGAGGAGAGGACCCACAAACCTCTGCAAATATGAAGAACTCAAGGGAAGGACGCGAAGAAAAGCCCACCGGCTCCGGCGACGTGAAGATGCCCATCGGCCGGCAGGGGGAACAGACCGACTGAAGCTCCCAGAGACCCAAGGTCCACCGGCCCTTAGGTTTGCCTCCGGTGACCTCAAATCGACCCAGAGCTCTCTCCCCCTTTCTCTCTAACTTTCCATCACATGTGGCTGACGGCGGTGGACGACTGCCGACGGTGGGTGGCGACTCGACGGAGGGCAGTGGTCCGACGGCCACTGAAGTGGAACGGAATCCAACTCTCTCTCTAGATAAGCTTTGTCCTTATAAAATCTGTCAATACATATTGCACTTGGCCTTTGGAATGGGCGACAAGTGGAGTGGCTTTTCCTTCCTTCTATTGGATGTTCAGGAGGCATTATCGTTATTTTTCATTCCCAAGCTTTAGAACTTATTGACTCTAGAATAGGGCTCTTTCTGGTTTGCTGCAAATTGAGGTCTTTGCAAGTTAATTTTGGGGCTTGATTTCTTGGTCCGAATGACAATACCTTGCCGGATGGTTCATGGGAGTAATTTAACATGTTTATGTCAGTATGGGACAGTCTTTAAAGTTTAGGAGGAGATTCCAGCATGGTCAGCATTCCTACGAAGAGTTCCACCGGAAGAAGATGAACTTCGGCAGTGAGTGAGTTCTCAGCATTTGCTAATTTCTTTCCACTACCTCATTGACCCCTTCTGGAAGGTGCTCATTTTACTTGGTCCAGCCACGAAGTCCCCATCCTCTCATGTATTGACCGTTTCCTACTCTGAGAGGATTGAGAAGATTATGCTGAAGGGGTTCATCAAGTGGTTCTTCCTAAGATCCACTATGATCATGTTCCTATTCTTTTATCAGGTTGGTAGTGTTTTCATGGCAAAAAGGCCGTTTAGATTTGAAAATGAAGCTTGAGGTGGAAGGTTTTACAGACCTTATGAAAGCTTGGTGGACTGAGTTTCATAGTTCTAGTTCTCCTAGTTATGTTCCAGCCAATTGAGTCTTACTAAAACTGAGATTGAAAGACTGGGAAAGGAATGCTTTTGGGCACTTGGACAACAAAATAGCTAACTTGGTGGAGGTCAAACTCTTTGACGCAAAGGAGCGTCCTTACTCTCGATGATAGAGTTGAAAACCTTAAACTGAAGAAAAAGCTAGTTTTGGCATGTAATTGGATGACATCTTTTGGAGGCAAAGAGCCAAACAGCAGCAAGGTGACCACAAGACCAAATTTCTCCATAAAGTGGCAAATAGCGAAAGATAATTCAATGCCATTCAGAATATTAAAATAAATGGTCAGGTCCATACTGAGGAAACGTAGGTGAAAACTACTATAGTTCACATCTGTGAGAACCTTTTTCATGAAGACCAACATCAGATGCCTTCACTTGATAGGATCTCCTGCAATTCCATTGGTATTGAAGATGCCATTGGTCTTGAAAAAGATTTTTCAGAGGAAGTCTAGAGTACGAGTGCCATTAACAATTTAGGGAAAGAAAAAGCTCTGAACCCAAATGGTGGTGGTTTTGACATTGCTTTCTTTTAGCATTGTCTGGACATATCTAAGGGGAATATTATGTGTTTCTTCACTGATTTTCATGAGAGATGTGTCTTTCAAAAGAGTTTGAATGCCCCTTTGTTGAGTTTGCTTCCTGCAATAGTTGGGCAGACCATATTATGAAGTTCAGGCCTATCAACCTTGCAGGTAGTATCTACAAAATCCTAGGTAAAATCCTAGCTTTGAGGTTAAGGACAGTGGTTGGCAAAGTTGGCAGTCCTAATCAACATGTTTTCATTCATGGGTATCACATTTTGGATGCACTGGGAGGAGGCGGCTTTTTGTTCCTTCCCATTGGAAGTTATTGATTTTGTGGATAGTTTATTCTTGGACTGTAATTAGCTCTTGTAGGATGCAGTTTTAGCATCCTTCCTTGTAGATTCCCTCTTTTCATTCTACATATATTACTTTTTCTTATCCAAAAAAATAAATAAAAATTTGGATGCAGCTTTGTGCATTGATTTCTACCTCAAGTCAAGTCAAATAGGTGTTCTTTGCAATCTTGATATTAAAAATGCTCATGTTTCTTGGGCGTTGCTTATGGCCACTCTTGAAAAACTGGCCTTCCCAAGCATAATGGAGTTGGATGCATTTTTTGTATTTCTGCTGTGCATTATTCAGCGCTTGTTAATGGCAAGCAATAGGATTTTTCTCCAGTTCGAGAAAGTTGCATCCAGATTATCCGTTCTCTCCCCGATCATTTATTTTAGAGATGAACACATTACGTTGGTTGGAGAACAGAGGTCTTGAGGTGAACACTTCTGTAAGGCTTTCAAATTACAAGTTCTAGGTTAAAGAGTATGCTGATTTCCCATTTGCTCTTCACTGACGACACTCTATTTATTTTGGCAAACCTGATAAGAGTAGTTTAGGATATTTGAGATGCATTTTATTGTTATCTGACGAAACGTCTCACCTCGAAGTTGACTTAGCTAAAAGTGTTCTCATCCCCATTAGAGAGGTTCCAAACCTTCATCCTCTAGTGCAATTGTTTGGCTACGGGTTTACAGTCTTCCATCTTCCAATCTAGGTGTTGCTTGTTGGAACTTCTTATAAGTGCAAAGCTGTGTGGGAGCCACTTGTTGAAAAGTTTCAAGAGAGGCTAGATGGGTGGAAATTAAAGCTTTAGTCTAAAAGAGGTGGACTAAACTAACCCTATTGCAAAGCACCTAATAGAGTCTCCAAATTTATTATGTCCTTGTCTACCAACCTGCTAGCATGTTGAACCAATTGGAGAAAATCATGAGACACTTTCTTTAGTCTAACAACAAAAGCGAAATGAGTGTTCATTAGGTCAAGTGGGATGATGTTTGTCATCCCAAGCATGAAGGCCAAGCCATGTATAAGACATCTCTGAGTTATGAATGAAGTGCTAACAGCCAAGATGGCCTCGGAGGTTTTCTAAGAAAGAGGGTACTCTGAGGAAAAACGTGGAGAAGGTGCAATATGAGGTCAGCAGGTTTGGTTGGTGGAGCAACAAGGGTCTATATCCCCATGGTTCGAAATTGATTATTAGTTGTTTAGACAAGCACATATCTCTAGAACATTCTAAGGTGGAAAATGGGTCGACGGTCTTGTCTTGGCATGATGTGTGGTGTGAAGATCAACCTCTCAAAGACCAATTCCCTAATCTTTTTAGGATGACATGTTTTAAAGATGCAACCATGCAATAAGTGGTGTCTTAGAATGGTCATCAAAAACATTGGAACGTAACTTTTTTAAGAAGACCAAATGAATAGTCGTAGCCTTGCCCTCCAAACTTTATTTCTTGATAACTTCGTATAGTTGAAGTCAAGTTCTCAATCATAGCACAAATGTGACTTTTTTGGATTTTATCGATATGATTATTGTAGAGAGTTTGAAGGCATGATGTTATTTTGTAATTGCCTTGTTTTGTACATGGGTGACATCCCTTTGGTGTTGTCTTACTACGGCTCTTGATTACCTATCAAAAAGAAATGCAGATGATTGGGAAGAGCAGAGTATCTCCAATCTTTTGCCTTTGCTTAGCGATACAGAGGTTGCCACAGTGGGCAATGACGAGATTATTTAGCCAATGATTCCAATGTGTAGCTCACTCTTTCTTGAAAGTCTCTTCAAAGAGGTTTGTGAAGGTGAGGAGTCAACTCATCTTCATTTCCTCATCGATGCAATATGGAGGGTAAAGGCTCACGCCAAAGCTTGCTCTCTGGTTTAGGCTACCAAAGGAAAGGCTCCCACGGAAGACATCTCAAGAAAAGAAATTTTAAGTTGGCTAGTAGATGTCCTATGCGCATCCAGGGGGAGCAAGCGGTTGCAACATTTTTGTCCACTGTAGGTGGTTCTCCACAGTTTGGCACTTATCATTCTCCTCATTGGGGGTTAGTTGGGTGCAATATGAGACTATTGGAGATGTGCCGGTGGCTTGGATAAGAAGTTTTAAGATGATTCCAGTGGCATATACGGTGGAATACTTGGAAGGAAAGAATTGGCAGATTTTTAAGGACAAGGCTAAGTCCTATCAAGATTTCAGGTTTCTTTTTATGAAAACTTTGTGTAGTCAGGGTCAAGTTCTCAATCATAAAGCAAAATTGACTTTTTTGGATTTTGTTGATAAGATTTATCATAGAAAGCAGGAGGAAATCATGTTATTTTGCGGGTGCCCCTTTTGTACATAAGTGACATCTCATTGGTGTCTCATTAGTACAAATTTATATTTTATAGATTACTTAGCCCCAAAAAGAGAGGGGAAAAAACAGCTGACCCAGACCACCATTTTGTCCATTTTAGGTGGGTCTCCGCACTTTGGTACTTATCATTCATTCTGCTCATTGGGGTTAGTTGGGTGCAACCAGAGACTATTAGAGGTGTGCCAGTGGCTTGCCGAAGAAGTTTGAAGAAACGCGGGCTTCTAGGAATTTTGAAGATGATTCCGTTGGCATATATGGAGTACTTGGAACTTTGAAGGAGACGAATTGGCAGATTAAGGGCAAGGCTAGGTCCTATCAAGACTTCAGGTTTCATTTCATGAGAACTTTGTGTAGTCAGAATCAAGTTCTAGATCATAATGCAAAATTGATTTTTTGGGATTTTGTTGATAAGATTACCATGGAAAGTGGGAAGAAATAATGTTATTTTATGGGTGCCCCTTTTGTACATGGGTACATCCCCTCTGTGTCTCATTAGTACAAATTCATAGATTACCTAGCTCCAAAAAAGAAACAGGAAAAAAAAAAAAGAAAACAGCCAACCAAGCCCACAACCCATCAGGAGGTCTTCAGTATTTGATATTGATCAATCAACTATGAAGAAGAAAGAACAATGCACTTACCATTTGTATGACTGACCCCCAGAGCAAGCAGCACTTCAAGGTTAGTGGGGTCAACTTCTTGAGCCCTCATCATCGATGCAATAGCCTGCCACCATGTAAACCCACCATGTGAGCAGCTCTGTTTTAACTATTCGTTGCGCAATGAAGATCAATTCTGAAAATAATGTTCATGGTCAAATCATGGTAGGATCTTAGATTAAAAAAGCCCGAGGCGCAAAAAAGCGCAAAGGGTCCTAAGGCCCCAGGCGCGGGCTTTTTAGACGCGAGTCGTACTTTAACTAAAAAATGCTTGAAAATCATTCCAAAACCATATTTCTTTTAAAATCAGCTAGATAATGGCATCAAATAAAAGATTTTCACCAACCACCAGAAAAAAAAAAAAGAGAATCGATTAAACAAGACAACATACAATTAAACCATTAAACACAGCTCCATTAGATTACTATAAATTGAACCCCAAAAATATAACACATGCTGCGAGCATACCGAGAAGAGACAGAGAGAGAGAGAGAGAGAGTCTCCAAGAGAGATAGAAAGGGAGAAAGATGAAGAAGCACAAAAACAAAAAGCACAAGAGCTCGGTACCATTGTAGCACTGGAGGAGGTACCATTTTCAACCTCCTTGAAGCCCCCAAAAAACAAAAGGAAACAAAGAAAAACCTTTCATGGCTGTCCAATAACAGAGGAGGAGGATGAAGAAGAAAGTCTGAAAGAAGATAGAAGAACAAAGCATTTATAGATTGTTGTCACCAGGGCTACGGCGTCCAGCTCCAAACTCATATTCAGTAGTAACAATATGCTTTGTTTACTTCTATTAGTACCTTGATTGAAAGCCTTCCACAAAAAAAAAAAATAATAATAAAAAAAGAGCAGTCAAGGCCCCTTAAAGGTTTTTTTCTCTTTTTTCCCCCCAAATGGTCTGTTATGATCTATAAAGCGCGGGCTTCGTGGGCTTTGGACATCGGTCTGAAGCTCAGAAAAGCCCCAAAAAGCGCGGGCTTTAAGAATGGGCTGAGCTTGACCCATTCCAAGGCGCAGATGAGTGGGCTTCAGGCTTTTGTGAGCCTAGGCGCGCCCCGGGCGCGCTTTTTAAAACACAGGGTAGGATCATCAACCATTTACTAACTTCCCAACAGGATTCCAAAATCCACCAGTAACCACAGTCCATCGCTACGATTGGAGGGATTCAGACAAACAAAAAGGGGAAATGAAAAGTCGTAGGGCTTTCTATAGTTGTCCACCATCAAGTCATTCGTAAAGGCTAATTCCTTGGTGCTATTTAATATGGGACAAATCAAAGGTAACTTCGAGACCAAGGCCAACTGGACATTGCTTCAAGATTGCTGACCTGTTGATCATCATCATTCTCTGCATGAGCAACTCCTAATAACCTCCAACCTTCAGCATTATCAGGGTTCTTCAAGACTTCAGCCTCTAAAGCAAGCACTGCTTCACTCAGGAGTCCTTTCTTAAAAAGCTCCTGGCCTTCTTTCAAAGGATCAGGGTGACCAACGTATGGATTCATGTCAGAAAATACGTAGACACCCTTTGAGGAGTCTGGGTTCTGCCTAACAGCTTGCTCATTGAGGTACCTGAAAATAATAGAAAAGTACAGGTCACTCATAGGCCACATCAACTAAGCCATCCTCAAATCTTGATTAACAGAAAGTCTTACAGTTAGGCACATTAAATTATGCAATATTTCTGCCAGAAAAATAAGTTCCGGAATCTTAGGGATTTAATTTAAGAAAATTTTATCCTTTATAGTTACATAGTTACTATATTTATTTAATATGACTTGACTTCCTTGTCATCTAGCTTCCTTGTGTTCAAGGGTATTTTCTCTATATAGAGTTATAGACCTCTTCGTCTAACCGTGAAAGGTAGAACTGAATGATCGAAAATAATGTTGGGTGTTTCCGTGTTTAATAATTGAGTGTAAGTTAATCACTTCGTCTGAATTGTGTCTGTGTACAAATTTCTCTAAGAATGTCCTGTATCATAACTTCTTCCGAAATGAACCTACTCATCATATGCATTGGCCCAGCTATCAACAGAATCCTCCCCAGATGCAGTTTGATGCCCAAATTCTTCTACCCAATCTTGAACATGCAGTTTGGAGAACTCATCAACCCATTTGTCATCAGCCAGAAAGTCTTGCTTGGTCCCACTGGTAAATTCATTAATCCATTTATCACCGGAACGGGAAACCTGGAAAACCATCTGCATCAGATAAGAACACCTTTTGCGCAACTAGCATGTTAATAATAATACAAGAACAAGTGCAGAAATGAATTCCACCCAAAAAAACTTACAAACACAAGATTTTTGGCCCGTTGGGGGGGGGGGGCAGAGTCTTTTTTTTAATAAGTAATCAAAAAATGCATAAGAAAGACACCAAGGTGGTGCCGACCATGTACAAAAGGGGCCAACTACAAAAATCATTAAGCCCTTAAGCTATCAAGCATAATATTATCTACAAAATCCAAAAAACTCGAATTTTGCCATCATTAAGCATCAGACTCCAACTATGCAAGACTCTCAAAAAGTAGAGCTTGAAATTTTGATAGGACAAGGCTATCCTCAAAAATCCGATGATTCCTTTCCTTCCACGAACACCACCAAATGGTAAAAGGAATCATCTTCCAAAGACAAGAAACCCAACTATCCTCCATATTTCTTCTCTAAGCTACCATGACATCCTTGACCGAAGACGGTTGCACCCAACTAACACCCATCAGGGAGACAAGTCTCTTACAAACACAAATTTGAACTAATAATGATTGATGCAATAGAAACCAGCAAATGACAAAGGAGAAGTAACTGAGTTTAACTGAACCGAAAACGAAGTAGTCATGCTCCATTGCCACTAATTCATTCCATTCAATTTCCCTGAATTAAATGCTTTCAGCTCCAGATAGTAAACCAAGAAGATGAATGCTTCAGTTCAACCTATTAATACGCACAAAAGATATCAGCAATGACAAAAGTGTTACTCGAACTCAGCATGCCATCCTGGTGTGTAGCAGTGTCAGATTTTTGACAGACAACTTTCTCTATTATGATTCTCTCTCTCTTTTTTGGTTTTCTGTATAAAATGAACAACATTCTCCTCTCCACCCCAATAAAGAAATTAAAAAAATCTTAGAATGAGAACCAATGACAAGGAGAGTTGACTAAAACAGGGAAATGTGTTACGACAAATATCCGCTAGTGCATTAAATGACAAACAGAAAACGTGGGACACCTAAAAAGGAAATAAAGAGTAGAAGGGAAGATACTAAATAAATTTGGTGGCTACTAGAATGTATTTCTTGGCTTCTCCTAATTTTAAAGTTCTTGCGTTGCGAATATTATAGTTTGTTTATTGGGCACCCTGAAATTCACAGAGTCAGTTAACCATTGACAAATGCAAACATGAATGTGCATGATGTAAAATAAAACCAACGGAGGTATGGTGAGGATAATTGCTGTATAAGCAGACTAACATGCTTGGAACCTTTAAAAAAATACTAATAATGAAGAATGAGAAAAAAAGATTTCCCAATGATTCAGAGAATATCATAAGTCATGACAAATTCCCTATTTTCCATGGTACTATTATCTTCTTTGTTTGAACAGCAAGATACTGTTATCTTCACGACAACGATTCACGTGTTTTTCTTTCAAAAAAGAAAAATCCAACATATAGATGCATGATACAACTTCACTATGAAATCATCAGGCATTAGACCAGATATGGGATCAGTCAAGACCGATAAATGAATCCAGGGATCTCAATATGCCACTTGAATTTTGTGAATGGCATTAAACTTTCTCCTCCCATTTGCCACCTAGTGGAAAAATCTGGTATTACGATCACCATCCTCAATCCACTGTTGCTTTGCTCTTTGGCGCCAAAAGATATCAATGGATTTACGCACCATAGAGAGTTTTATGTTGATGCTGCCTCCGCCAGAAATGCGATTGTCAACTTCTATGAGAATCTGTATCATGAAGATCAACCATCAAGGTTTTTTCTTGATGAAATCGCTTTTGCCTCTATTAGCCCTGACGATACTAGCGATCTTCTAAAAGATTTTACGGAAGATGAGGTGTGGAATGCCATCTCTGAGTTGGGTAACGAGAAAACTCCAGGGCCAGACGGGTTCAATATAGCTTTCTTTCAACATTGTTGGTTTATTGTCAAGGGGGAGATTGTGGGATTTTTCGCTGACTTTCATGATAAGGGTGTTTTTGAGAAAAGTTTAAACGCTACTTTTATTATCTTGATTCCCAAAGTGGCTGGTGCAGATGATATTAAGTCTTTTAGGCCCATCAGTTTAGTAGGAAGTGTATATAAGATTCTTGCCAAAGTCCTCGCTTCAAGATTGAGGAGAGTGGGTGGAAAAGTTGTGGGTCCCTTGCAGCATGCCTTTGTTACTAGCCGTCAAATTTTGGATGCTGCCTTGATTGCTAATGAGTGCATTGACTCTTATATTAGATCTGGAATTTCTTGTATCCTTTGCAAGCTTGACATTGAGAAGGCTTATGATCATGTTTCTTGGAGTTTCCTCTTGGCTATTCTTGAGAAAATGGGCTTTCTAAACAAGTGGAAGAAATGGATCTCTTTTTGTATTTCCACTGTGCGCTTCTCTATCTTAGTTAATGGTGAAGCATCTGGTTTTCTCAAGTTCAAGAGGCCCAAGGCAAGGTGACCCGTTGTCACTTTTATTATTCATTTTGGCTATGGAGACTCTCAGTAGATTGGTGATTAAAGCAGGTGAGGAAGGTTTCTTGACCGGTTTTCATATTACTAATCCTCATTCCGAGGGGTTCATGATATCCCATTTGCTCTTTGCCGACGATACCCTTATTTTTTGCAAGCCGGACGAGAGTAATCTGGGCTACTTAAGGTGCATCCTTCTCCTGTTTGAAGCTATGTCGGGACCAAGGGTCAAACTCTTGAAAAGTGCACTCATTCCGGTTGGCGTTGTGCCTAATGTTCATGTGTTGGCCCTTTTTTTGGGTGCGGAGTTGAGCATCTGCCTTCTTCATATCTTGGTCTTCCTCTTGGTGCTCCTTATAAGAGCACGGCAATTTGGAATCCAGTTATTGAGAGATTTCATAAGAGATTGGCAGGCTGGAAGTCAAAGCTTTTGTTCAGAGGGGGTAGATTGACTCTTTTGAGAAGTACTTTGTGTAGTCTGCCCATCTACTTCATGTCTTTATTCACCATCCCAACTAGCATTGCTAGTCGGTTAGAGAAAATCATGAGAGATTTTCTTTGGAATTCCAACGAAAATGGTAACGGTCTTCACTGGGTCAATTGGAATGAGGTATGTCGTCCTATACAACAGGGAGGACTTGGCATAAGACCTCTTCATGATATGAATGAAGCGTTGAAGACCAAATGGCTGTGGAGGTTTGCAAAAGAGAATAGTGCTATGTGGAAAAATGTGATCAAGGCAAAATACGGGATGGACGAGTTGGGTTGGTGGAGTAAAAAGAGTCCTTATCCTCACGGGGCTAGTTGTTGGAAATCTATCTTAACAGGTCTCGAGCGTTTCAAATCTTTAGTGCATTTTGAGGTGAGGGATGGATCAAGGGCGTTATTTTGGGACGATGTTTGGTGTGGGGATCGCCCTTTAAAAAATCTTTTTCCCGATCTTTTTAGGATGGCTCGTCTAAGGTATGCCATTGTTAAAGAAGTTGTTTCTAGGAATGGTAACGTGAACCATTGGGATTTGATTTTTGTAAAGAGCCTTAATGATTGGGAAGAGGATAGTGTTTGTAATTTGTTAGCCGTACTTGCTGACAAAAAGGTTCTGTCCCAAGGTAGTGATGAGATTGTGTGACCACTTAACTTTAAGGGTTCCTTTACTGTCAAGAGCTTTTGCTCCACACAATTTAAAGACTTGGATGGTTGTGATTTTCCTGCCAAGTCTATTTGGAAGTCTAAAGCTCCCACAAAAGTGTGTTTCTTCGCTTGGGCAGCCACCTTAGGCAAGATTCCCATGAACGACATGCTTAAGAGAAGAAATTTTAGAGGCCCAGGTAGATGCTCCATGTGTTTGGAGAAAGAAGAAACTGTGGATCATCTTCTTGTACATTATCGGTGGGTTCCTTCGCTTTGGGATTTATCTCTCTCGCTTATGGGGATTAGTTGGGTTCAACCTTCTAATGTGAGAGATGTGGTGGTGGCCTAGAGGAGAAGGATGAAGAAGTGTTGGGTCCTTGGAGTTTGGAACATGATTCCTTTGGCTATTTGGTGGGCTTCTTGGAAAGAGAGGAATTGCCATATTTTCGAGGACAAAATCTTGTCATTTCAAGATTTCAATCTTTATTTTTTGAGGTTGTTGTATAGTTGGAGTGTGGGGCTTAGTGGTGACAAACAGTTAAATTTTTTGGCTTTTATCGATTGCATAATGGATGAGAGCTTAAGGGCATGATGTTTTTGTAGTACTCCTTTTGTACATGGGTGACATCCCCTTGGTGTCCTTTTTATACACATCTTTGATTACTTACCCCCCAAAAAAAAAAAAAATGCCACTTTGCTCGGACAAGGGAAGAAGGCTCGTTCAGTACACTATTTTGGATGGTAAATTATACAAGTCAATAGTTGGAAAGAACATGGTTAAAAAGCTTAGCATGAGTCAAAACCCGTCCTATACTAGTTTTTCATGAAGTTGACAAGATTCCCATATAGGGGGTTTCAGCGTTTTTTTTTTTTTTTTTTTGGATCAGGAGTTTCAGCGTAATTTACATAAAAGTGCATGATATCATAGCCCAGGCGTTTTAACATAGGGGGCTCTCCAAAAAAGTGCAATTTTTGCATCATGCATCTCAATTAGTGAACCGCATACTGGGATAGAGACCATGGCCTGAAAAATAAGAGTTACCTAACGAGGATATTCACTCCATAGTGACATAGTACACTTGCATCACCCACCGGCGAGGGAGTAGTTTGACCATTCACGGCAACACAAGATGATCATCACAGAAAAGCCATGCATACCCATGAGAAATACTCATGGAAAATAACATGTGGGTAAGTTTACTTAAAGCATCATCACTTAAAAGTTCACTTAATTGAGTAGATACAGGTTGGCACAATTCCCATGGTACTTCTCTTCTTCTGCTGATGTTTGACCAAATTTCTCTCCCCAAACTTTACAGATGGCAGCAGAGAAAGCCACAGGGTTGTGCTTTAATGGTCAAGCCTAAGGTTTAGGATTAGGGTTATGTAAACTTGCTTCTAGCCGGCACCTAGGCATTTACCAGTCACTCCGTTTGTAATTAGTAGAATTCTTTTAAAAAAATATAAATAATTAAAAAAACAACTCACAACTAGGCATACTTAATGATTATCAGTTGTCTGTGATTTGTAAGAAAATCCTTTTAGTTCATTCCTTCCCGTGAACGTTTATTATTTTATCTCAAAGGACTCTAATCCAAAAATGTTCTCACAAAGAAAATTACACAACTCTGTCCAGATCAATCTCCCTACTTGCTTCAACATAAAGCTCCATAATCGAGGTAAAGCTCCATAATCGAGGTATCACGCGACCTAGATTGTGCTGAGACAGGATCCACACTAGGTATTGTTCTTGTGCGGTTCTTAACCAATTGTTTTTAAGATGGGAACAACAACAAAGTTACAATGTTCATTGTAATTTAATCAGTGTTGTCAATAATATGTGAATGCCCTTCAAATTTATATCCATTGATGAAGAAGTTTTCTATGTTTTTCCCCCCAAATATGGGAAAGCTTAATGTCTATGTCTCATTATGTCAGCACATGTTCAGTACTTTCCATTGTTTTTTTTTTTTTAAAAAACTATTGAAACAAATTATCTCTCTTTGAGCTAATTGATCAATAGATACGATTAAGTGAATGATTCAAATGTATGATTAGTTGTAAGATAAACAATGCGACACGTGTGTAAATCCAAGCGGTATTAAATAGAAGCAATATCACCAACAATGTCTAATATTCATTACCAAATACCCAGAAATTTTCATTTTCAAGCAAATAAAAGGGCTGAGGGACTATCATCCTGAATGCATACATACCCAAAATTTTTGAAAAAAGGTACATGCGTGTGTGCACGGATGAGCGTGCACATGAAGCTAATTCCTTCCTTAAAGGGCTTTCAAACAACCACTCATATTACTTGTCAGTATCTCTATGACAGCTCATGTCATAGGTTAAGTTTGCAACCATCTGACTTCCCAAACCCAGCATGACATGACCCCACAAGATCATCACTGCGGCTGCCAGGATAGAGCTGGCAACAGTTCAGCTGCAGCCGTGCAGGATCAATTTGATTCAGACCATTTAGGAAATTCAAAATTATGATGCTTTTAGGTCAATTCCTACTTTATTTTGTATTGGACAAATCAAAGCAGCATAATATCAGGTTTTATATTTGGCTGACAATTTTCATGATTGTACCAATTCTCTTCTCAGGACAGATAAACTCAGGTAATTGCGTTGGACAAGTTTTGGTTAGTAAGGAAGCAAGCAACATTGAAGTGTCATAAAGTTGCCGTGCTAGTCCGAGGAAACAACGTTGAATGCTAGTCTGAGGACAATTAAGATGGCCTTACTTAAGCTCAAGCTTCTGATTGTTTCATTGTTTTATCAGTGCAATGGTTTCAACATTTGGAGCCGCCAAAATGGTGGTGGAAAAGAGTACAAGCACCAGGGTCAACAATGTACTGCAACTGGTGGAAGTTGCAATCCAGAGGTTGGACTTGACTACAGCAAGGGTTCAACTTGCATGGTGTCCTACGTATAGGTAAGGCCACCAGTGTCCGGGGTATGTATTGAGGGGAATTGTCGCATTAATGCATTCAATGCAAGATTTTGATAGCACTAAGGCTCAACCACATGCAGTATGCTTAGGCCAGCTGTTCGGAATATTTCCAAAAGAGCTCTAATAGAAGAAGACGCCACTGGCACAAAAAAAAGAACCATGTTCAGATGGCTGGAACCAATTTATTCTAAGCATCATTTCTTGTTGATTATATACAAAAAGGAAACTGAGAAATGCAGGGGAATTGGATTGGAAAAGCAAGGTCAGAATCGATTTCGCATCACCACTTTTCACCGCCTCCAGTGTTTAATGGGGAGAACTATCATTTAGGCATTAGACAATATCTAATCTAAAATGTATTTATAATGTCAAAACTTCAGGCTTACCTCCTCGTGAGAAAACCGCTCAGCCCAGGAAGGGCCACCAACATGCTGATTTTGGTATTCAGCTGCCCAATCGCCTCCTGCAGATACTGAACTTTCTTTGACTTGATTATCTTCAATAAACAGTTCTCCACGACTCATCTTCGACACAAATTGGAGGAACTTTGAATTCTATAGGTTGCAGAAACGTGCAAGGCATGTTTACATGGTAAAATTAGTCTCTTCAGATAAATTCACTTCGATAACACAACCATAATTTGAATAAACAACATCAAAGAGAACCAATGTTCATGAATGACACATTCAAGAACTTCAGATTCTACAGGTTGCAGGAAACCACATAGACAGTGCAGGCTAATAGCACTATATGAATTAGTTGGAAATACACAATTATACTTCAAACATACAACACCTAAAAGGTTTCAAGACATTTCCCCCATAGGACAAAACAATCTATAAAGCATGACTTGTAAACGTGCTAACCGCCTTGCACTCTTTGAGAAGCTGAATACATGCCGATAGTTCAGATAATATTTAGAAAAAATGTCCCAGACCTAAGCCAGAGGTGAGAGGTGGAGCTAGACAAATCATGGATCTCAGACGAACTTATTTTCAGAAAAATTCACTACTTTGTACTGAAGGGTTACATGATTATCCGAGCAGGCACAATATTGTTTAATTATTATCCAATTAACCCTTTGACACATGCATCACAAAATTTGTAAAAGAATTCTACATTGCACCAAGGAGAAAATCCGCTGTAGTAGTCTCCTAAAATAAGTACATCACTAAGACTTGGAAGAAAGGGGGAAAAAAGATATTTTTTTATAATAAGAGGCTAAGAAGAGGGCGCCTTAGGTGTTTAGTCTAGTGGTAAGATGACTGACTTTCATAAGGAAAGACTACGGTTCGATTCTCCCTAGGCTGTGTGTGTTAAATCTACCCATCCAAAAATAGGCTAACAAGAAAAATTTTTTTTTTTTTAAAAAAACTGCGAGAATATCGTGTTTTATATTCCCACCTAATCTCTTGTCCCCTACATCTGTAGTTTTTCTTGCTCATACAAATCTGACCACTACACTCATTATACGTGTTATGCTTTCCCTCTATCTGAGTTATGTTGGTCGCCATTAGTGGGGAGTGACAGCAGGAGGAGCAGAACAAGGGAAAGGCAACAAAGAACTCACTACTTAAAGCCCGCTTTGGCCTGAGAAAACCTTCAAGAAATCAATTAATGGAACAACATTCGCCTGCAGTTGAGAAGCTATGCATGGAGCCAGAGCCTTTTAGAAAGGGGGTTAACATTTGTTTAATCCTTGTTCCAGTTATTCTCCTAATTTCCACTTCTTCATCTCTTCATCCTCCTCTCTTCCCTCCCCCGCTTTTACTTTTCTCTCCTCCCTCCCGTTTCACTCAACTTTCCCTATCGTACACAATGTTAAAACAAATAACCCCTCGTATGAGCACTAAAAAAGCACAAAATGCTAAGAAACATTAGCAAATCCATACGTCCACATACAAAATTGAGGCCCTTTACACGCTTCCATGTCCTAACCTTAGTGATGCGAATATTGACCAATTCATGCCCGATTTTCTCTTCCAGATTGTAAGCAATTTTTTTTTTTAATACTCTCTATAAGACCTTTCATATTCTCGTTAACTACTTATATATGTCATCAAGCACTAAAGTAACAAGTAGAATCATAATTACAACATTTGACACTTTAGTACCCTGAGGTGTGGCCACCGAATAAATTAGTCCGCAACTTTGTCAAAACAATAATTTACTGCCCTAATGTTCTAATGAAGCTGTAATTTAGTCCTCTTTCTTGACAAAACATTCTAGAAATTATTTTTGACCTCTACATGGGAATTTGTTTTGTAATTCAACTAATTTTTAGTTTATAAGAAGTTTTGCACCCTATATATGTTATCAAGGACAACACCAACTAAGCTCTGGTAATGGTAATAGTATGATCATAGTCATAAAAGATGTCCAAGCCATCAATACGAGCATAGTTTCTTAGGAAACCGACAAAAGATAGTAAAATTGCAGAATTATCCCATTTTTTGAAAGTCAAGACATAATCTCTAAAACTTCTTGCCAATAGAAGGAGTCGACGAAAGACCAGTCTTTAAAATAAGACCAAGGTTCGATTCTCCATATTCTCCCCGGGTTTTTGCATGTGTAAAATTTACCCGTCAAAGAATAAGACCAAAGAGTCAATTCCTTTATCTTTTTTTTGGCGATAAGAGGAAAGTAATATATTAATAAATGGCTATCAAAAAGTTGGATGCAAAGCTAGCTTCCTACAAAAGACTATACAACCAAAATACAAACTATCCACACACTCAGCCACATGAAAAGAGGAAGGGCATATCTTCTTGTTATTCCCCCAAAAAAAAGGTCTTGATGAAGTTTCTTTTACGCACTAGAGAGGAGTCTTGATACCATCGAAATACTCTACGATTTCTCTCTCCAGATACTCCAAAATATCACGGGAGGTAAAACTATGGCTGCCTTCTTCATCACTTTCCTACTGAAGAAACCCTCCCAAGCCAAGAAATGGTTCCTAATGGATTTAGAAGGAACCCCAAAAATACCCAAACAACTACAAGCAAGTTCCCAAGGAGCCCTAGCTAATCAGCAATGAAGCAACAAGTGATTCGTTGATACAAAATCCCCCATGCACATAAAGCATCCATTCACAAGGATTTTTCCCCTCTTTTGCCTGTTGTCGCAAGTCAATATGTTCACATGCATTGCTTCCCAAACAAACATAGAAACCTTTATAGGGACCAAAGACTTCCAGATGAGCTTACAATAGAATCCTCCATTGTAAAGAGTTTGTATGGACAAATAATTCAAAGTGTAGGAGCTTCAAACCATAAGATCTAACTGTCAAAACCACTTTAGAGTTTAGATCAAACCTAACCATATCATGTGAGAAGTCCTCTAGTTAGGCTCATTAAGCTTGTCAAAGAAAAATACCGGAGTGTCATCCTGAACAAAGCCATCATGGACAAAAATAATGTCAAACACTATAGCATCTCTATCATGTCATACTGACAAAATTGGCAACCAAACATTAATGTCAGACACTGCTCCCGATAAGCAGCAACAAAAGAATCCTTATGGACCTTATCCATTGCTAGAAAAAGGGGGAAAAAAAAAAAAAAGGCAGGGAAGAACTCTTCTAGTAGAGCCTCCTCACGCTATCGATCATGCCCGGAAAAAATGGTGGAACCCTTTAAACCCGTTAGCAATATGTCTCAAAGGACTATGCCCATAAGAGCCATAAGGTATAGAGAGGGGCCATCCGAATCCACCCTCGCCATGTTTGAATTAAGAAGTTCAAAAGACACTATGATGAATAGACATTGACACATACATGCACTTCAAAAGATTTGAAAGACACAAAATTATTAGTTAATGAATAAAATAAATTCAAATAGTAAAGACAAATTTTAATTACATACTAACTGCAACATAAGGGAATCAGTGCTAGTTTTGTTAATCATTGAGCCTTTCCAAAAGACGTCATTTCCTCAAGCTCGCTTACATACCTCCAAAACAGCAAATGACGGTCCAAGCAGGTAATGGAAATGGATTGAACATTTTGACAAGTGCTTCCAAACGTCTCATTCCCATTTTGTAAGCATTCATAGCATAAACGACAAAAGAAGGCGCCAAAAATTCATTCTTATGTTTTTCTCCATAGTCACTGGTATCATGGACCCTTGGGCAGTGGTTTGCAATAAAGAAATATATATCTTAGTCAGGCTAGCTTAGTTGACTTTAGGCATTTAAATTGAGATTACACGGATCAATAAAAAAAATGACTCCAGATTAGAGTGAATTTGATTCCTACCGCTCTGCTTTTCACCTAGATACTTGAAAGACTACAAGATCCCCTATACTTGAGAGTCTTCTCATTCCCAATGTAAAGTAATAATATGTCCAAATCCTGAAATTGAAAATTCAAAGAAGCAACACTGGTATCTCTATATGGACAATGGAAGACTAGGGCATCACAAGATTTCTCCCGTCCAAGGGAAGGGGAGAACACAACCTTCCACAATAGGGATGCATGTTCAGATCGCACAGGAGGAATAGGGGAGTTCTCACCTCCCATGATACTCACCCTCCCCCGTGTCTAACCCTAACCCCAACCCCAACCCCCCCCCCCCAAAAAAAAAAAAAAAAACCAGGTCCTATGCTCACTAGTTGGCCCCCCTGAGATATAAACCCCCTGTGTAGGCTATCCTACCACCCAAACAAAAGGTACAGACGATATTCGAAGACTCCTGGATACCAGGCATGAATAAATTAGTAGTGTTTGGTTTTGCTCTTTTCCTTCAAAAAGACTTTGTTTCTCCACAACGTATACCGTGTCCTACTCAACCAATTATCTTTTCTCATCACTCTCTTTTTCTTTAAATAAGGAAAAGAATATTACATTATGTATACCAAGAGGAAAAGGTTGGATGTAAAGCTAGCATCCAACAAAAGGCTATGTGCATCCAATATGGAAACTATCCATAAAATCAACAAGATCAAAAGAAGAAGAACAAAAGTTCCCCTTATCCCACAAATAGAGAATCTTCATGAAATTATCCTTAAAAGTGCTAAAGAGGCATCTCATACTCAAAGACTCGTCTGTTTCTTCCACGCCAAATGCTCCAAAAAATGTCATTTGGGGATAAGGAAGCATTCTTCTTTCTAGTTTTCCTACTAAAGAAGCCCACCCATGCAGATAGATGATTCCTGATAGAGCTAGATACAACCCAAGATATCCCCAAGCAACTAAAGGCCAGCTCCCATAGAGCTCCTTTCTCATTGCTTTTAAGATGATTCAATAAAAAATTGAGTAAAGAGAAGGGATGGCATAAACCTGGAACTTAGGGTCATTGTTTTGGGCTAGTGTGTGTGCAAGCATACGAGTTTGCTCCATTGCAGCTACATTTGAATGTTGAAGTGATAATTGATTTGAAGCTCCCATCTGTTTTTGCTCCTACAAATATCAAAAGCATCATTTCATGAGGATAAAGCCAACATGATAGCATAATAGACTTCTGATTCAATGAGAATCAATTGTCTTTTCTTCTCTTCTATTTTTTATTTTTCTTTTTTTTGGGGGGGGGGGGGGGGGGGGGGATGGATTCCATCGCATATTTACAGGTAGTAAGATACACATTCAAATATAATGATACACCAAGAACAGTGACACAAATTTGCTGATCTGACTCATTGACACAGTATTGCAGCCCCCAAAAACTAGAAAGCAAGATACAATATACAGAAATCAACAGAAGACTAAACACTCTACAGATACTAGCACATGCACTTTAGTGGTGAAAATTCATCATGCAGTGAACCATGATCTGCTCACACACAAAAACAACCCCAAAAAAAAAAAAAAAAAAAAGATCGCCATGTGCTATTATTAATAGCCACAGAAGCCAAGCAAGCAGCAGAGGGTCAGGCTTCACTTCTTACATGCTCAAATTCAGAGGCCCAACCACTAGGACCATGTTCTCGCTCAAATAAGTTCACCCAACCATTAGGGCCGAAATGCTCAGCATTATGCTGCCTATACTCAGCAACCCATCCATCAGCAACAGGAGCAACTGGAGCAGGCATACCTTGTGACTCATTCCAGTACTCCTCCAGCTCCCTGACCCTACCAGGCAGAGGCCCCTTCATCTGGATATCCTTGTCAATGTCCAGAGAACATAGCAATGCATCCACCTGCGAAGAAAAACCACTAAACGAATTATGGATAGCCAATATTCCATGGGTACCAACTACCAAGCAATTATGCATTCAATCAAGCAAGAAGGCTCTATTTCATTATTCAAAAATAAATGCATACATGTATCCATTATACAAATTTTTTTCTGTGCATATAGGCATGGACAAGTCCGCGCAGGAATCAAGTTCAGTGGCAAAGCAGCAGGATGCAAACTCCAACTGCATTCTACTTGCAGTTTCATATTCATTTTTTCAGCATTTTGTGATGAAATTGACATCCATTTGCTAATAACTAAATTTTTATAATTTTCTGTATACAATGAGCCCATAGCAAACAGCCGTTTGGCATCCTCCCAACCAATTATAAGCTGTCATATAGCAAATCGAATATTAATTGATTATTATTTTTTAAAAAAACAGTATTCGTTTTTCATAGTCAATATCTATTTTTCCATATGCTAATCTCAATTCTTTGGTAGTGCAGTGTTCATTTAGGCCAATTGGGGAGTGAAACAGGGCACCTCATGATCAATATAAGGATAAAATATGGTAATTTAATCCTCTTGATGTCACTGAGTGTGTGGATAGTTTGTATTTAGGATGCATATAGTCTTTTGTAGCATGCTAGCTGTGCATCCATTGTTTTATTACCCTTTTTTATAATATTAGTTTTTCCTTATCAAAAAAAAAAAAATGGCAATTTAATGCTTATGGTGCAATGAAAACATGCTTTTTTTTAAGCACAATCATTTTTCTTGCAGAGAATATTGATTCTTTTTCCTGAAAATACACTCATTCTTTAACAAAATAAACCCATTTCTTTCTAATAGTTTTTTTTTTCCCCCCCCCCAAACACCATGCAGTTAGATTGCCACATTGTAACCCCACACTTCCACCAGGTTGCCCTCATTTTCCCACCACAAATACCAGTACCACCACATCAAAATCCACTGCATAGTTCACCTGCCAGGCTGCTACAGTCCAGCCCTTTGGCGGGCTGATGGACATCTCCCCACCCATCCAATGCTCAAGCGACAGTTTCTCTCACCTCCCAAAAACCTACAAATTGCCATTACTCCAGTCCCACGTTAGTGAGTTTCACATAGCAAGCCACAAATAGCCTGTATCGGCTGACTATTGTCCATGCCAGAGGCCTCTCGGATGACTCTGTGTGTGCGCGCGCGCGCACACGTGTGTGCCTATTCCAAAACCCTAACCACAAATCACAGAGCCGTCTCCTCTCTGGTGTTGACAACATGGCCATCGCAATACTGTGATTATCACCGTCAGCTTGCATGATGCCACCCTGTCCATTGATCCACCCTCAAACCATAATTTAGAACCCTAACTCACCCTTACGAAATTCGTCATGGAAGAATCAGGAAAGGCGGTACCATGGAGATTCATGCCATAAGGAAATCCTTGACAGCCAGCGAGATCGTGATAACCTCGGCCACAGCACTTCCATTCACGGAGGGCCCTTCCACTGACATTTAGCACAGCAATCAGAAGCATAAGGACATGGATAAGGAGTGGGAGTGATGAGAGGGATGAAGCTTGGATCAGTTGGTCTTTCGGCTAAAAGAACACGTAAGATTGTCTGATCAACCTTCTGAATGCCACCTGAAACTTTAGGCATTGGATCTTATCGATGCAACAGCTTAGGTCTAGTTTGCAGCAAAAGCAGCTTGCACCCTAGAGACCAAAGGGATCGTTCACACACACATGATGCTGCTTCAACACACGCTGTGCATATGTATACACAAGTCAGACATTTTTCATTTAATTTATACAATTGGTTGCTGTAGATATCAACTGTTAATCATACTAATCATTTTTTCCATCTTCTAAGCCACAGTAAATGTAGATATTTTTGCCCTGCATGCATAGCAAGACTAATAATAATGTATTAAGAAGGAGGACAAACCTGTGCATTAATGAAGTCTTCACTCTTGTCTGCAAAGAAGTGCCGAGCCATGATGCTGCTGCGATCACGTATACATTGTTTGTCACCTTTAGTTAATCCCAACATAGGAAGTGCCGTGGCTCGCAAAGGAACACCATCACGGCTACTTTCAACAAATGAGTGCAAAAAACTTGACAATATCTTTTGTGGCGGTCCTGCATAGCAACATCATTCAGCTTGCATAATAATGTCAAAAGCAGAAACCTATTGTACAAATTGATGATAAGATAATATATGCTTGAAAAATCAATTAAAGCAAGTTTTTTTGGTTCTCGGGGGGGGGGGTGCTAAAAAGTTTCCCACTCTTAAGGTTCATCCCCAATGGAAGAGGGGAAAAGAAAAAAGGCCATCTTAGCCTTTTAGGGTCAGGAAAAGTGGTGTAAAAAAAAGGACCTGGCAGGCACAAGAAACGGTCAAAAACTTTTTGTTCACCCAATATTCAATAATCAACTTACTAAGAAAATCAAAAAAAAAACATAAATATCATGGGCTCAATTAGACTTGCTGTCATGAAGTCGAAAAAGGAAAAATGGATGGCGGCTAAACCAGCTAAAAAAGATTGCTAATGCATTCAAATTTAATGCATTCAAATTTCAAGAAAAAGAAGAAAGGTTTCGATGGTACCCAAGTTTAGCACTCCGGTAAGCAGATTCATATCAACTTGCATGGACGCTATTTTCAAAAGATCCATGAAAGAAAAAAAAATTTAACCCTGTTGACCAGTAGAACACAAGTAACAAGTAGGGTTGGATTTAACAAGTCAAATGAAATACGAGAATGACAGAGGCATGCTTAACAAAGGGGGGGAAAATATAGACATCTTAGTTTATAAAGGCACAAGCCGCACAGGGTTCTTTGGCATGAGCCTCAAGGCGAAGGCGCACGCATCATGGATGCGAGGCGCATCTTTACACAAAAATGCTAAAAATGTACTCAACAGATAGATTTTGCCCAAATGAGTTATCTGGTTACATCAATATGGAATTAGATATCAATATTAACCGTTACAATGTTAAAGAAACGTTCGTAAAATAGTTTAAAATACGATAAAAAGTAAATTATATTATTTAAATACAAATCAAAATGCTAATAAGTAACAAACATTCTTGCTATAGGTTTTTTTAAAGGAAACAAAAAAAATCAAATTTGAGAGAAAGGACAGAAAAATGGTTTCTTTAACTCAGAAAAATATAATAAAATAAAAAATATGGTTGATTCTTTCCTAAATGAAAGATAAAAGGAAAAAGAAAGAATTGTACACAACATACAAATTAAGACTACAACAAATCTTTGATAAATAAAACTATGAATGAAAAAGGAAATAATCTGAACAAATTCTAACCTAGCCCCTTCCCATCTAAACTTCTAACAACCCCCTACACACCATGGAAGAAGAAGGCTGATAACCGGAGCCCACTACACTAGTTGCAGTGAAGATCGACCACCAGAACAGTATAAAGATCGACATTCGACCCTCTCTGGCACCATTAGGTCTCCATACTTGCTCCCAATTTGAATCAAAGGACAGTTCGAAAATTAGGGTTTCTTAATCTCAGGGTTTGTTAATTTAATGGATGGCTTCGCAGCTATTATATGCAATTACATGAGGGGTTATGCTCGAAATTGTGATATAAGACTAAGGCAAGTGTTACTTTTAACAAAGTTGGCGATTTTAATGGTCAAAAGTTCTCCTCTTTGTCCTATAATTTCACTCCTCAATTAAGATCAATAAAGCCCTTGCTTTGGTCACCTCATGCCTGCGCTAAGGCGCACGCCTCACCACGCTTAAAGAATTCACCACGCCTCGCCCACTGCGAGGTGCCACAGTGGTCACCTCCTGCCTCAATGTGCCTAAGCGCGCTTTTTTAAACTAAGACAGACATAAAAGTCACAAGGCTAATCCTGGAAGGATAAAGCTAATAAAAAGAATGAAAGAGTGCTATATTACTATTCCCTAAAACGCAGGTTGCATGCCTCCATCGCCAGATATCCTCTCCAAGGCCATGTCTTTAGAGGGGTTTAACATGCCACGACATTAAGCTATCGTGGCTCATGCTATTTGATTAGTTTGGTTAGATTCTGTTTACGTCTACCGCTTCTCCTTATTTCAAAAGTGACAAATTCTGAGCTCCTTAGTGTGGGAAGATGCCTTCTTTATACATGCTTGAACAATCTAATCTCATTTTGCATATCTTCTCAATAGGATTCCCTCCTACCTTTTTCCCATCGTTTTATTTCTAAATTTCTCTCGTTCCGGCTACGTACCGAACATTCCTATCATATGAGAGGACACTACACCACAGAATTTTTCCTTTTTTTCCGAATTAATCAAAAAAATCGTGGCTGCATATAGACTATTCCACAGATACAACACATTACAAGTCCTACCGTTCTCTAATCACTTATTTTCTAATTTTTCCTCTTGTTGTAGTTGCGCATCCACCGCAACAGCGCTCTCTATCATATGATAGAACACTATTCTGCAAATAAATATGGGCCTTACCTTAATCCAATCATTTCATTTCTAATTTTCTTTCTTGTTGTGGCCCCATATCAACTCATAATGTACTAACATCTATAAATATCCGCCGCAACAGCACTCTCTAGCCTCTATCATATGAGAGAACACTACTCTGCAAATATAATTACTATGTGTCCAGTGTTATGACAAAACTGTCCTTCACACTTAACTGGGATCCTCTTATTGCGCAGAACCGATGAGGTAATCCGTTTTGGCATCTTGTTTAAACGTAATAAGTAATGTCCTTATACATTTCCACATTACCTTGCATGACCATAGGTGTCTGAAGTTTTCTTTCTCACAGCATATTACGGCAGCATCTTGAAGCAAATTAAATGCATCATTCCAGTAATAACACACAAAGGGAGCAACAATTTCAGGCATTTAGAATGCTTGTGTTAGGTCAGAAGGGAAATTATCATTAACCACATACAATGGTGAAGGAAATCCAAGAGTGGCGTAGCATCTAGCTCACACAGTTAATCGAGTATACAATTCTTCTTTGCTCTTGGTGAGTTATCAAAAAATGTATGAGGACACCAAGTAGATGTCACCCACGCATAACAGGAAGGCAAAAATGACAAGTATCATGCACTCAGCAGTCATGAATGATATAGTCTAGAAAATCACTATGAAATCCAAACCAGCCATATGCCCCTCACAATGAAGCACTGCACTACACTACACAAAATTTGCAGATGGACAAGTTTGGACTCATAATAAGTCAAAGCTTTGCCCTCAAAGATCCACTAATACCTTCCGCTCCACCTATTCCACCTAAAGCCCAAGGGATTTAGCTCCCAAACCCCAAGACCCTAACTCTTTCTCACTTCTTTTCATGACTGAAACAGCTGTGACATTCCTTTTTTGAAAACAATAACTTTCATCAAGTAGAAAGACAAATATCAAAGCAAAGAACACACAGAAAGAGAATTATATGGTTGCCGACTACTCCTCTAGGAACATGCTAAGTTGAAATTTCTTCTTTTTCAAGCACATATTCTCTACTGGAATATTTTCATCAGCGGTAGCCTAAGCCCCAAATAAAAAGGAAAAAAAAGTGGCATTTGGGAGGAGCATTAGATTTTCATATAGCCTTTGGAAGTTCGGACAATTTGATCATTCAAGCAACCTATTCCAAAAACTCTCAATAGAAAAGAATCCCTTTGAATCATGGGCCCAAACAATCACATCATTGTCTTGAGTACAGGATTCATCTTAGGAAACAAATTCATTCACCATACTAAAACGCTTCGTTCCCTCTTCCAAATAATTCAGAGCTCTTCAAGAACATCGAGCCCTAACAGCTCCAGTCAACATTCCAAGATACCACTTCTTACATAATTTTTTTTTTTTGGGGTAAGTAATCAAAGATATGAATAAAAAGGACACCAAGGGGATGTCACCCATGTACAAAAGGGGCACTACAAAAACATCATGCCCTTAAGCTCTCATCCATTATGCAATCGATAAAAGCCAAAAAATTTAACTGTTTGTCACCACTAAGCCCCACACTCCAACTATACAACAACCTCAAAAAATAGAGCTCGAAATCTTGAAATGACAAGATTTTGTCCTCGAAAATACGACGATTCCTCTCTTTCCAAGTAGCCCACCAAAGAGCCAAAGGAATCATGTTCCAAACTCCAAGGACCCAGCTCTTCTTCGTCCTTCTCCTCCAAGCCACCACCACAACTCTCACATTAAAATGTTGAACCCAACTAATCCCCATAAGCGAGAGAGATAAATCCCACAGCGAAAAAACCCACCGACAATGCACAAGAAGATGATCCACAGTTTCTTCCTCCTCTAAACACATGGAGCATCTACTTGGACCTCTAAAATTTCTTCTCTTAAGCATGTCGTCCGTGGAAATCTTGCCTAAGGTGGCTGCCCAAGCAAAGAAACACACTTTTGTTGGAGCTTTAGACTTCCAAATAGACTTGGCAGGAAAATCACAACCGTCCAAGTCTTCAAATTGTGTCGAACAAAAGCTCTTGACAGTAAAGGAACCCTTAAAGTTAAGTGGCCACACAATCTCATCACTACCTTGGGACAGAACCTTTTTGTCAGCAAGTACGGCTAACAAATTACAAACACTATCCTCTTCCCAATCATTAAGGCTCCTTACAAAAATCAAATCCCAATGGCTCACGTCACCATTCCAAGAAACAACTTCTTTGACCGTGGCATACTTTAGACGAGCCATCCTAAAAGAATCGGGAAAAAGATTTTTTGAAGGGCGATCCCCACACCAAACATCGTGCCAAAATAACACCCTTGATCCAACCCTCACCTCAAAATGCACTAAAGATTTGAAACGCTCGAGGCCTGCTAAGATAGATTTCCAACAACCAACCCCGTGAGGATAAGGACTCTTTTTACTCCACCAACCCAACTCATCTATCCCATATTTTGCCTTGATCACATTTTTTCACATAGCACTATCCTCTTTTGAAAACCTCCACAGCCATTTGGTCTTCAACGCTTCATTCATATCATGAAGAGGTCTTATGCCAAGTCCTCCCTGCTGTTTAGGACGACATACCTCATTCCAATTGATCCAGTGGAGGCCGTTACCATTTTCGTTGGAATTCCAAAGAAAATCTCTCATGACTTTCTCTAACCGACTAGCAATGCTAGCTGGGATGGTGAATAAAGACATGAAATAGATGGGCAGACTACACAAAGTGCTTCTCAAAAGAGTCAATCTACTCCCTCCGGACAAAAGCTTTGACTTTCAGCCTGCCAATCTCTTATGAAATCTCTCAATAACTGGATTCCAACTTCTTGTGCTCTTATAAGGAGCACCAAGAGGAAGACCAAGATATGAAGAAGGCAGATGCTCAACTCCGCACCCAAAAAAAGGGGACAACACATGAACATTAGGCACATCGCCAACCGGAATGAGTGCACTTTTCAAGAGGTTAACCCTTAGTCCCGACATAGCTTCGAACAGAAGAAGGATGCACCTTAAGTAGCCCAAATTGCTCTCGTCCAGCTTGCAAAAAACAAGGGTATCGTCGGCAAAGAGCAAATGGGATATCATCAAACCCTCAGAATGAGGATTAGTAATATGAAAACCGTTCAAGAAACCTTCCTCACCTACTTTAATCACCAATCTACTGAGAGTCTCCATAACCAAAATGATTAATAAAGGCGACAACGGGTCACCTTGCCTTAGGCCTCTTGAGCTTGAGAAAAAAAACCAAATGCTTCACCATTAACTAAGATAGAGAAGCGCACAGTGGAAATACAAAAAGAGATTCATTTCCTCCACTTGTTTGGAAAGCCCATTTTCTCAAGAACAGCCAAGAGGAAACTCCAAGAGACATCATCATAAGCCTTCTCAATGTCAAACTTGCAAAGGATACCAGAAATCTCAGATCTAATATAAGAATCAATGCGCTCATTAGCAATCAAGGCAGCATCCAAAATTTGACGGCCAGGAACAAAGGCATGCCCCGAGGGACCCACAACTTTTCCAACCACTCTCCTCAATCTTGAAGCGAGGACTTTGGCAAGAATCTTATATACACTTCCTACTAAACTGATGGGCCTAAAAGACTTAATATCATCTGCACCAGTCACTTTGGGAATCAAGGTAACAAAAGTAGCATTTAAACTTTTCTCAAAAACACCCTTATCATGAAAGTCAGCAAAAAATCCCATAATCTCCCCCTTGACAATAGACCAACAATGCTAAAAGAAAGCTATATTGAACCCGTCTGGCCTTGGAGCTTTCTCGTTACCTAACTCAGAGATGGCATTCCACACTTCATCTTTCGTAAAATCTTTTACAAGATTGCCAGCATCGTCAGGGCTAATAGAGGCAAAAGTGATTCCATCAAGAAAAAACCTTGACGGTTGATCTTCATGATACAAATTCTCATAGAAGTTGACAATTGCATTTCTGGCGGAGGCATCATCAACATAAAACTCGCCATCCACTTGAATTTTGTAAATAGCATTGAACTTTCTCCTCCTATTTGCCACCTGGTGGAAAAATCTGATATTACGATCACCATCCTCAATCCATTGTTACTTTGCTCTTTGGCGCCAAAAGATATCAATGGATTTACGCACCATAGAAAGTTTTTTTTTAACTCCCAATCTCTCAAATCTATCCACCCAAGAGAGAGACTGTTGCGGCTCCTTCTCATCTAAGAGCTTCACTTTATCCACTAGACTAGCCATCTTAAACTCTAAATGGCCAAACACTTCCCTATTCCACTGTTTAAGTTTGGTCTTCAAAAAATTGAGTTTCTTTGCCAACATAAAACTCAAAGGGCCAATAACATTCAGTTCATCCCAAATAGATTTGACAAGATCGTCAAATCCATCCGCCTCAAGCCACATATTCTCAAATTTGAAAGGACGTCTACCTCTAGAGACTTCCCCGACCCTCAGAAGAATGGGAAAATGGTCCGAAGTAATCTTCGGAAGGGTAACTTGGTAAACCCCTGGAAGTAATCTTCCCACTCAACCGAGAAGAGAAATCGATCAATGCGAGATAACACAGGAACCTCCTCATGGCTGGACCAAGTAAAGCGAGCACCTTCTAAGGAAGGGTTAACGAGATTGCAAGAATCAATAAAACTAGAGAACTCTCTCGTTGCCCAAGACGACCGACCGCCCGTGGATCTCTCTGAAGGAAACCTAACGACATTAAAATCCCCACCCAAACACCATGGAATGTCCCAAGAAGACATAAAGAACTACAACTCCTCAAATAAAGCCCGTCGCATATAGTCGTCATTAGTCCCATAAACCCCGATCAGACCCCACTCAAAATTGTCCTCCAGATACTTAAACCTACAACACACAGAAAACGACCCAATGCAAGATTCACCGAGCTCCAAGACTTGAGGATCCCAAATGACAATAATGCCTCCTGAGCGACCCACTGAAGGTACGTAAAGTCACTCAATCGGTTGACGACCCCACAAACTAATCGCTAACGGCCGACTAACCACCTCCAACTTAAATTCTTGGAGAATAGCAACATCGCAAGCAAAAGTACGCAACACCCACTTAACATCCCCCCGCTTATTTGGACAATTGAGCCCCCTGACATTCCAAACAAGCAAATTAACGGGCTGGCCCCATCCGAAAACAGCCTATCCCTATCAACTTCATCCCCCATACTCTCTTCAACTGACTGTTCCCTTCTCACTCTGTTTGCTTCCAACGAAGCAAGAAAAGAAAGCAACTCCATTTCTCTACCTTCAATGGCCAGACCCATCTTTTTACAAAAAAAGCCCATTCTTTCCAAGACCCACGCTGACCCTTCACTAACAATCCCTGAATCACTAGAACCAGGCAATACAGCACCATCTAAACCTTGAGGGTGGGCTTGAGGTAGAGCTTCCTCAAACGAAGAGGGCCCTCCCACCGCCTGCATAATAGAAGAGCCCGACTCAGAAACGACGAGATTAGTCTTCCGGAGCTTCTTCCTACGAGTAAACAAGCACACTCGTAGATGGTGAACAAGCTGGCAACTCCTCCTCCATCACATTCAAAGGTGATTCTGGGATCCTTGAGGCGCACGGATAACTACCGTGTGAGTTACACTCACAATCAGAAGAGGGATAATTCTCCAACAAATCTCTCAACACTTGGAATTGATTCACATAGGGAGGAGAAGCCTCCAAAACTCCTTCGAACCATTCTTCTTACAGGGAGGCATCGTCGCATCATTAACATTGTCTTTGAAAGAGACCTTCTGCTTCAACACATCACCGCTAACATTTTGTTCTTCATCAATCACGGCTGCACACACATCCCATGAACCACAATCCCTACACTTCCACCCCATCAAACGCGAATTGGGGGAGCCACCTGGATGACCTCGAACAACATTAGCAAAAGACCTTTCCCTACTCACCGGAAACCTGGAGGGAATAGAAGCATTCCTTGGTGGAGGAGAAGGCTTCTTATGACCCTCAACCAAAGCCTCCTTAAGAATCTTTATCACCCTAAACCAGCCCTCTGTCTTAGCTCCCTCAGGAGGGATCACTGACCTAACCTGCCCACCATTACCTAACAGAGAAAGGACAATGAATCTACCTTTGCTATTCTTTCTCAGTTGAAGCAACAGGCACCTCTGACCCCACCTGAAAGTTTTGAACCACAATGGTTCTCCCTTCGAGAAACAGAATCTGACCATTTGTACTGCCAACCAACGAAATTCCTGGAAGCTCAACCGGATAAAAGACCGTTTCCTCCTACTAGCCTCAGCAACCTTAAAAGGAAAAAGGCCTCCAACACCCCCAGACACTTCCAGGACCTTCCCTTCCACCCTCACAGAGGCATACATGATCAACTAACAGGCAGTGCAGCGTAGCCAGAAAAAACAGAACCACAGAGCAAAAGAAAAAGAGCCCCCACTGCCCAGCCGTGCAATTTGCCCTGGCAGGGGAGGAAAAAACAAGAGTTGCAGAACAGCACTTACCCGTGGCTAACCGAATACCACTGCAGCGTCAAAGGACAGAACAGGAGGATCCGCACTGGAAGAGATGAACAGGAAGGATTCCGGCGAGACTCCGACGGCCGGAAAGTTCATCGGCGACCGGAAACCGCTACCAAAGCTGGCCGGCGGCGTCAAAAAATTCCGGCGAACCCAACCCCTTGATCGACAAAGACCAGAAGCCTCCCCCTACACACAGAAACTAGAAAACCAAGAGGAACCCATCTAAACCAACAAACCGACAACCGGCAAAGGGGTGGCCGGCGGCTCTCGGAGACCCAAAGTCCACCGGACTTCAAGCAACCCTTTGATGACCACTCCAGGCACCCAAGCTTCACCGGCCAGCTCCTGGGTTCGTGACCTGTCTCCCGACGCAGAGAAGAGAGCGACGGGAGGTCAGGGCAGAGGCGCGTTGAGGCGGCTTCTAGGTGGCCCACCGATGGCCGTCGAAGGTGGTACGGCGGCGACAAAGGCGTGGCCGGACTGAGGTGGCCGGCGAGAGAGAGGAACGGGATGGGGGGGTGAGGCTCGGGTGGAATTCAAAATCGCCAGTGCTGGCTATTGTTTTACTCCTTACAAGGTGTAATATACCACTTCTTACATAATTGCATCCTTTAATTATGCCATTCAAACAAAGAACTCAAATTAAACTATAATGATTAACACTCCCACCATAAATCACCAAATAATGTCACCTCAAAATGCACCAGAGACTAATGCTAAGGTAGACCTCCCATTTTCCATAAGCCCACTCTATAGCATTAGGACCTTCCTTGCTATACCGAACCAACTTTTTGGCCCTATGTTTCACCTTGATCACATTTTTCCTATAAAGCTTCCTCCATTTCTGCACAAAACCATAGCCACTTAGCCTTGATGGTTTCGCTCAATGCGCATGCAGATCCAACGCCTGCTCGTCCTTTAGGATGGCAAACGTATTCTCAACCGAATCCATTTTTGCTCAATATTCGACCACACAAAGTCAGTTATGATTTTCTCCAAAGTAATCCTAACTAGAGCTAATAACAAATAAATGAAGAGGCTCCAAATAGGGTTTTGTGATGAAATTAAGTTTGCCCAGGATTAACAGCAGAAGGGAACTATCATTTCCTCTTATCTTCTACTTTAAATTGTTGGGTCACTTTATCAATATATAAAATTAGGATGAAAAATCTGTATAAAGGTGTACACATTCTTCATTTATCTCACTTAGGTAATGCAACAGCATACGCTGAAGGATGAAAGAAAATTATAATTCCTTCTGACGCAAATAGCACCATATGGAAAGTTTGAGAGAAGTAAGAGGCTAAGAGCACATATAGAAGATAATGAAGGGATCACAAAGATACATTGTGTAGTCTTCAAACAAAATAATGCATCATACGAAAGTGCTACCTTAGGATATGCATACAATTTGAAATAGATATCAGCAAAGTCTGAGAATATTATCTAAATCTATCTACATTATGGTATTAGTAAAACATTTGAGAAATAGAGGTGTACACACCTATTAAAGCAAGTGAGGTGGGTTTATTAGAAGGTTTCCAAATTGGTAACTCTCAATCTGACAGCAGGTTGATCTCTCACCTTCTCCTTGCTGATGACACTCTTATTTTTTGTAAACCAGATGAGAGTAACCTTGGGTATTTGAGGTGTACCTTCTCTTTTTTGAACCAATGTCAGGGCTTAGAGGCAACTTATCAAAAAGTTTTCTTCTTCCAATTGGTGAGGTTCCCAAGATGCATCACTTGGCTCATTTCTTTGGGTGTGGGGTTGATTACCTGCCCTCTTCTTACCTTGGTCTCCCTCTCGGTGCAAATTTTAAGAGCAAAGTTGTGTGGGAGGCTGGGAGCCTATAATTGAAAGGTTCCACAAGAGATTGACCAGGTGGAAATCTAAGCGTTTGTCCAAAGGGGGTAGGCTCACTTCGTTGAAGAGCACTTTATGACGCCTCCATATTTATTTGATGTCCTTATTCACTATCCCAGCCATGAATTCAAAATGTGGCCGAACCGCGACGAAACGGCCGCACTGGAAAGGTTTTGGAGTTGGGCGATCCGCGTTTTCATGCCGCGATATGGAACGCGATTGCCGTATTAAGGCGATTTTGCCGTACCGCGACCGAAACCGAAATCGCGACCGAAACCGCATTTTGAATCCTTGATCCCAGCTAGCATCGTTAATCATCTTGCGAGAATCATGACAGACTTTCTTTGTTCCAACGATGAGACCTGACTTCCATTGGGTTAATGGGGGAGAGGCTTGTTGTGCCAAGCAAAAGGGAGGCCTGGGCATAAGACCTCTTCGTCATATGAACGAAGCTATAAAGACCAAGTAGCTTTGGCGTTTTGCTAAAGGGGAGGAAGCGGTTTGGAAAAATGGGATCAACACCAAATATGGGGTTCATAGTTAGGGTTGGTGGAGCAAGCAAAGCACCAATGCGCATGGGATGGTTGTCGGAAATCCATTTTAGCTGGTTTGGAGCGTTTCATATCCTTAGTGCATTCTGAGGTTAAAAGTGGGTCTAAAGTGCTTTTTTGGCATGATGCTTGGTGCAGACACCAACATCAGTTTCAATGTCCTGAACTTTTTACAATGGCCCTTCTTAAAGAGGCCACGGTGGATGATGTGGTCTCTTGGAACGGTGACCAAAGTCATTGGAATATTCTAGGAGCCCCAATGATTGGGAAGAAGAAAGTGTTTGTAATTTTTTGGCTTCACTTGCCAAAGGTGAAGGTTCTTCCTAAGGCTACTGATGAAATTATCTAGCCTTATGACTCTAATAATTCTTTTACCATCAAAATTTTCTGCCACAAGCTTTACAGCGGTGGGAATTGCCCTAACTTCCATGTACAGGCTATTTGGAAGCATGCTTTTTTGCTTGGGCGGCCACTAAAGGTAATATCCCCACAGAAGATATGCTTAAAAGGAAAAACTTTATCAAGCCAAGTAGGTGTTCTATACGTTTTGAGGAGGAAGAGATGCCTGGCCACGTCCTTATTCATTGCAGTTGGGTTTCATCACTTTGGCATCTGTCACTTTTCTTGATGGGTGTTAGATGGGTTCAACCTTTCTTTGTGAAAGATGTCTTGGTGGCATGGAGAAGAAGAATGGAGAAGAATTGGGTGGGTGGTATTCGGAAGATGATTCATTTGACCATTTTGTTAGGATTTGTTAGGGCAAAGCTTTGTCCTTGCAAGATTTCAAGCTCTACTTTTTTAGATATTACATAATTGGAGTTTTAGTGGTGGAAGAAACATGTGTTTCTTGAATTTGCGGATAATATTATGCATGAGAGCTTGAGGGCATGATGTTTTTGTTTTTGCCCCTTTTGTACATGGGCGGCATCCCCTGATGTCTTTCTAATACAATCTCAAGATTATTCATCCCAAAAATTAAATAAATAAATAATAAAAAAAATTGAGCAACAGATAAGGAATGTGACCCTCATAAAAGCTTAATGAAATATATCACAATTTAAAAGAAAGGACCTCGCTCCATTAGAATACACGTACATTGACTGTGCTTTAGATTTCAGCAAAGCTCACAAGCTTATTCAGACAATCAAAGACAACAACAAAAGGACAATACTTACCATCCAAAACTTGGGGTTGCGAAGGAAGTGAGTGGTTATAAATGTGGCTGGACTGTGGAAAATTTGACTCTATTTGAAGGTGCTGCCAATCAGGAGTTTGGATGGTATGTATTTCATTCCAAGCTTGTGCAAGATCACCATGACCAGCAGTACGGAAGCCATGAAGAAAAGCCAAGTCCTGACGTCAAATAATATAGTCCATAAGAGAACATAAAACCATAATATGTATCAATCTACGACACTATCACTATTTATATAGGCACAATGCAAACCTGGCCACTGGAATGCTGGTTTAGCTGATAGTCCGACTCCAAACCAGGAAGCGTTGCCAGCTGCATCTCAGAGTTTGTGTAACTGCTAGAACCTAGGGAAGTGGATGTAGGAATCTCCTTCAGCCTTTCCTGTTAGCAATATGATATCAGATACAATCAGTAATCAGAAAATTATATCCAAAAGACATTATGTTGTCATTCCCTACCAGGAACAAACATATATGATCAAGATTAATGCAAATGTAAAGAGCATGATATCATTATTGACCAAACTAGGACCTCATGTTCCCGCTAATCACAGTTGACTATATAGTTAATGAATTGACATTATTGGGGAGTTTACTTAGATAGTTTCATAAAGATCTGTCCAAACCGTAGCCATGAAAGAGGAGTTCATCTCGATATTGATCGAAGAACATGAATTGAAAGGCAGACAGATTTCTCAGGGAGGCTTGCCTTTGTTGAACTTCATGGTAAACAACTTAAGAATCAAAGAATGGTGCAGAAACATAAATGACACTTTACTAACAAGAAGAGCAGCTCAAAGAAATCAAAGGAATTGCCACTATGGAATTATGCACAAAACAAGTTGTAGTTTCACTTGCCCACTAAAGGTTTGAATTATTTGAGTTACGTGTCAGTATAGGCATCACCGGTATCCTAGGAAGATATGAGGAAACTTTGTCCGAGACTCTTTCTATTGAAGTGCATTTACGAGGCATTTTGAAACTGTTCAAAAGTGAAAAAGTTCAGAACTCAATTCAGGGCAGTTTGCATTGCCGTTAAATATAAAAGGATTTCTGATACTTACAGAATCTCCAGTAACATAGGGATTAATTTATCTATGAAATATGTCTTGAGACTCCAAGGATCCAATACACAGCCATGGCATCTTTGGAGTAAATTGGAGAAGCTTGCTCCAAAGTATCAGAACACGCTCGTCTCTTTTCAGCTGAATTAAGACAATTTACTCCAAAGATGCCACAACAAGCTCTTGTCTCTTTTCAGCTGGATTAAGACAATTAAAAACTTGACAGCTGCAAGCTGAAACTTATAATAAACCTTTCACGGGCTTGATTATGTATTGATCATGGACACAGCACTTGTTTGTAGTAGCTTAACCAGCATTTATGTGAGCACTAAGCCACTCTGGGAGATTTTCATCAATAGAATAAAAGTAGCAGAGAAGATTATTTATTTCATTTTTTTTGGTAAGTAATCAAGAGGTATATTAAAAGGACACCAAGGGGATGTCATCCATTTATAAAAGGCGGCAAATACCAAAACATTATGCCCTTAAGCTCTCATCCATAATGCAATCGACAAAAGCCAAAATATTTAAATTTTTGTTACCACTAAGCCCAACACCCCAACTATACAACAACCTCAAAAAATAGAGCTTAAAATCTTGAAACGACAAGACTTTGTCCTCAAAGATACGACGATTTCTCTCCTTCCACGTAGACCACCAAATAGCCAAAGGAGCCATGTTCCAAACTCCAAGGACCCAACTCTCCTTCATCCTTCTCCTCCAAGCCACTACCACATCTCTTATATTAGAAGGTTGAACCCAACTAATCCCCATATAAGAGAGAGCTAAATCCCAAAGCGAAGAAACCCACCAAAAATGTACAAGGAGATGATCCAGTGTTTCTTCCTCCTCCAAACACATAAAGCATCTACTTGGACCTCTAAAATTTCTTCTTTTAAGCATATCATCCGTAGGGATCTTGCCTATGGTGGCTGCCCACGCAAAGAAACACACTTTTGTGGGAGCTTTAGACTCCCAAATGGACTTAGTAGCAAAATCATGACCATCCAAGGCATCAAAATGTGTGGAGCAAAAACTCTTGACGCTAAAGGATCCCTTCGAGTTTAGTGGCCACACAATCTCATCCTTGCCTTGCAACAGAACCTCTTTGCTAGCAAGTGCGGCTAGCAAATTACAAATACTGTCCTCTTCCCAATCATTAAGATTCCTCACAAAAGTCAAGTTCCAATGGCTAATGTCACCATTCTAAGAAACAACTTCTTGTACTGTGGCATACTTCAAATGAGTCATCCTAAAAAGATCGGGAAAAAGAGTCTTTAAAGGCTGATCCCCACACCAAACATCATGCCAAAATAACACCCTTGAGCCATCCTTCACCTCAAAATGCACTAAAGATTTGAAACGTTCAAGACCTGTTACGATAGATTTCCAACAACCAACACTGTGGGAATAAGAACTCTTCTTACTCCACCAACCCAACTCATCAATCCCATATTTTGCCTTGATCACGTTTTTCCACATAGCATCATCCTCCTTTGCAAACCTCCACAACCATTTGGTCTTCAAAGCACCGTTCATAACACAGAGAGGTCTTATGCCAAGTCCTCCCTCTTACTTAGGACGACATACTTTGTTCCAATTAACCGAATGGAGGCCATTACCATTATCATTAGAATTCCAAAGAAAATCTCTCATGCTTTTCTCTAACCGACTAGCAATGCTAGTTGAGATGATGAATAAAGACATGAAGTAGATAGGTAGACTACTACACAAAGTACTTTTCAAAAGGGTCAATCTACCCCCTCTAGACAAAAACTTAGACTTCCAATCTGCCAATCTCTTATGGAACCTCTCAACAACTAGGTCCCAAACAGTTATGCTCTTATAAGGAGGACCAAGGTAAGAAGAAGGCAGATACTCAACTCCACACCGAAAGAAACGGGCCAAAACATGAACATTAGGCACCTCACCAACGGAAATGAGTGCACTTTTGGAAAGGTTAACCCTTAGCCCAGACAACACAATAGGAGCCGTTGATGACTCACTTTCGACATACCATGATAGCATCATGCACAACTTTTTTCTTTTTTCTTTTTTTATTTGATGAGCTCTTTAGGCTTTTTTCAATCAGTTAATTGGACGAATATCATTTTCCCCAAATTATCTGATATTATTTTCTGTTAAAATAAAGGAAACCTTTAGTAAACAATAGCATCCACATCATTCCAGAAAGATGTATGGAGTTGATGAATGCCTTGAGCATCCTGTGAAATGTTAATAACTCCATCCTCTCTGCAACTCCAAGTCCCCCATTCCAGGTTTAGGTTCTGCAACTCTGTGGCTGCCCAGAAGTGTTGGCAAAACAATCTCAGCTGCTGATGGTGTATCTGTATCTAAAACAAAAGGACTAGCAGCCCTTGTCATTAATTTGAATGTTATTTCTGTGTTTAGATTGATCTTAATCAGATTTAAGACAAGTTACACTTGGTGGTGATTTTTTTATATCAGTTAACTCTCAAATTAGGAGTAATTATACCCTGAAAAAGGGTAATGGTGAATAGCGGATTTTGTTTTACTGCATACCCCCCCCCCAAAAAAAAAAAAATCCTCTTTCTATTTGGTAATTTCATTTTACTTATAGAGTCTAATTTGTTACTTTCTTTTAGCGATGCCTACTATAGAGATGTTAACCCAATAGTAGACATCCATTAACATAACGTGACTTGTTAGTTGTTACTTTCTTTTAATGATGCCTACCCTAGAGATGTTAACCCAATAGTAGACATCCATTACCATAACTTGACTTGGATATCAAAATAAATATAAAAGAAAGTTGTTTTCTCATTTTCTTAAGTCCTTTCTCATACATTCTCTCCAAAAAAAGGGGGTAGACCTCCTCATCTATTTCCTTATGATCATGTCTAGTCAATCTACTGAAACTAATTGAGGGTTTACTAATTAAACCTTACTTCGACCAACTGTACTGCAAATTGATCGAGGGCTTGTAGATGAATTTAGCATCCATGACTTAAGTTCTAATTTGAGAAAATTTTGACAATTTGATCACTAATTTATCAAATCTCTAGGTCATACACCCTGAATTCCTGTGAGGCACACAAAGCGTACCACTTTCGCCTAGAGTGAGCCACTGTATCAGGTGCATGCCTCCGCCAAGCTCCAGGAATATGCTTCACCACACCCCCTCTTAGGCACTGGGGTGCTCGGTCTTGCCTCATGTCGCCTCAAGCATGCTTTTTTGGACTAAGGTTTTGGTTTCTTTGACAGAAATTGATGCAGAGCAAACTTCAAACTTTGACCTACTTTCAAGGGCTAGGGTTTGGAACCAAGTAGGCTCAATGTGGACTCTAAGTCAAGGCTAGGTCCTCCTAGGTCAATGTTGACTTGGAACCCTTGAGAAGATTCAAGTAAGCTTAGAAAAGGTGGTTGGGCAATTAGTAGCACTAAATAAGGACCTTATCCACTTTATTATCCCAAAACCACCTCATTAGCTCATTTTCAGTTTTCTGAACCAAACACTTCACCTCACTTCTAGCTCAATTGTGACCAGGCAAATGGGCTCCAATTCGTGTAAATTATACATGGATGGATAGCCCCTGATGTCTATGTTCCAACAAGCCTTGAATCGCGTTAAAACTCCGAGTATTGAGAAAGTTATGGATTGTTAACCGAGCAAGAGTTGGTCCACGGTTGGAAAACACATGGTTTTAATTATGGGTTAATTGAGGCGGATGCAGCTGTGATCTTGGAGATTAATTATCATGGATTGATTTTACACACAGATGAAGATTTGCCAAGTGGCGGCACCTCCATTGGAAAAGCTCTCTAGAAGATAGATGATGAATTACGGAAAATACAACTCATCTTGATTGTAGTTATCTTAGCATCTTGATTTATTTTTCTAGAGTATTTTGTAAGCCCCTTATTGGCCCACTTGCTCCACTAATGTAACAGCTAATCCCCCTCCAATTGGGTATTTACAGACCCAATTACCTCCATAAAAATTCAGACTTGTTGAATGATATGAAAGCTTGAAACTTGATATTTTTATCAAAAACTCAAATTCTTTATCTCTTTAAGCAGGGTGGTAATTTGAGTTCATCCCTTTAATCTAATTCTTGGTGCTACAGCTTTAGAGGGTTAGAAGGTGGGTTGATTTATCTCTTGGTTACAGACTTCAAGTATTGATTCATTTCCATTGGAGGATTTTTTCTGTTTGGGGTTTCTTTCTCTCTCTTGGTTCATATTTGAGAAGATTGATCTGGAACATCATTTGGGATCTTCATAGATTTCTCACCTTTATTTGATCAAATGAAATTCACTATGCATCAGAAATATATGCACCAACTCCCACAATTTTAAAGTCACTTTCATGTTGAACTTTCAAGGCGCAGATTTTGGGGATAAGCCAAATTGTCATTTGCCCCACACAATGACTTATAGTGCTCGATTTACCAAGGTTCCATTTCAAGAACTCTTAGCATATATCTGTCATCTTTTGTTATACCTTTGGGGATAACAACTACAATCATCAATTCGAGATCATGAATACCAAGCTTTAGAGTTTTCACCGGAAACAAAAATTATATAACTTGCACCAACATTCAACAGAATCCCTATATCTGGATCCTTCTACAGTTTTTCATTTCCTATACTGAACCTCCCCCCTCCCAAAACATACTTATAGCTTTCACACATCATCCTTTGTTATAGCCACTTATACAAGAGATACACTCACTACAAGTTAATTCTCATACACAGACAACAAGAGGCTGATATGATCTACTTATTCTGATCAACAACGGCTATAGCCTCTGGCCAAAGAAATCCCTAACTCTCAACAGGTAAGAATCACAATGAAATATTGGGTTAAGACAAAGCTGTTTACAAAATATAACGCATAGTACTTGGAACAAAATTATGTGACTGCAAGATCTACGTGTAACGCTGAAACCTATCGTCCAATAAAAAATTATCACTTAACCTTAATCTACGAATCTAAACACAAAAAATTAGGTTGTAAATTTCAAAGCACAATTGTAATAAGGGCAACGGCAGACATTGAAATTTCGAAATTAAAGAACTACGACAACCAAGTGCCCCCAAAGAAAAGCCGAAATTATGCACCTGAGTTTTGGAAGAGGAGCCAATAAGTGCGTTGGCCAGAGCACCAAGAGGATTAGAAGCAGAGGATGAACCAGGAACGGCACAAGCCGCTCCTCCAGTAACCAAGTCTCGCATCGCCATGGCAGCTTGCCTTGAGCTTTCCCTCTCTTCCTCTCAATCCACAAGAGTCGTCTTTCTTCTCTGGCCGCGTATCTCCAACCTCCCAGGTCCCACCGTCTTCTTCACCGCTTGTTGAGAGTCCTTCCTATCGGAGTACTCTCTCCCCCCTACCAAACCTCGATTTTTAAATTGACACACTTTTTAAGGCAGAATAGACTTGCTTTTCGACAACGAAATATGATCAAAGGGCAACCCAGTGCATGAACATTTCATATTTACGCAGGGTTTAAAGATGGATCGCACCTCAAAATTTATATTATATGCCTAAAAGCATATACTTTTGGAAGTTATATACGTAAGATATATATTAATAATTACTTATATGATAAATATACAATAACAAATTTTTATATCTGCGGCAATAGGAGTACATACTCCCGGGTGCATATAATAATTTGCTTACTCTTAGGCTCTGTTCTTTTCGTTAGGAAATTGCAGGTGTAGAATGGGTGAGAGTGAAAAAAGAGGGAAGGAGTGGGTGCGAGTGAGTAGAAGTGGTTTGTTATATGTACAGGTGCTCAAAGTCGGATAATCGAATTTTCAGTTAACCGAAAATTGGTTAACCGCTTTTTCGGTTCGGAAAAAATGCAAACCGTGAATCGAACGGAAATTACCGGAAAATCCGATTCGACAAAAGGCCGAACTTTAAACCAAACCGAAATATTCGGTCAACCGAAAATTTGGTTCGATTAACCAAAATTTCGGTTCGGTTTATGGTTAACTGAATCCTACACACCTAAATTTACCTTTTTTTTGTTTTTTTCTATGAATCCCCTATTCTGAGTTATTGTATTGTTCATGGCCTTTGTTTCTTACTAGTAGCAACTTTTTGCTTATTTTTTGTTTACCTTGAACCAAAACAAACTCATCAAAAATACAAAACTCATCAAAAATACAAAACACAAAAGTAACATTTCCCAGTCACTCCATAATCCAAAATATGCACTTTCTTGTGTCCACTATCATTTTTCCGCATGACTAACCAATTAGCCAACTAGCAATTGTCGTCAAATATAAAACGTTAAAACTTAAGGGGTGGGGGAAGGGATGGGGGAATTACTTCGCATTACAAACCATGGATAAGCAATTATAAATTCCGACAAATATTACAAGCTAAGGATGGGGGGATAAAATATCAAGCATCTACATATCCAATAAAAACCACAAACTTCAATGCTATACTTCATAGATCACTTTTAGTATCAATAGACTCGTCGATAATAATTGTGGGTTGCTTCAAAGGCAAGTCTTTAATACCTAACAATGAAATTCATGTAAAATAAAATTTTGATTATATATATACTATTAAGAGTTATAAAAATAATAACAAAAATAGATATAAATAATAAATAATAATTAAAAACTCACTTTTCTCCAATTCCTCCATCTCAAGAAAGGTATCTTCTATTATAAAAGGGTCATGTGACCTTCTTAACCAATCTTGACACCAAATGAGAGCCTCCACCATTCTAGGGGTCAATGAAGTGCATAGAGAATCAAAAACATGACCCCCAGTGCTAAAAACGGACTCAGAAGTCACAGTAGAAACCAACATAGCAAGCACATCTTGAGCCATTTTGGCACAAATAGGGTATCTCTTTTGTTGATCCTTCTAAAATTGCAAATTTTCGAATCATCATCATTTTTCTCTTCGCAATCATCACTTAAATACTTGTCTAACTCACTCTTCTTTTCATTTTCTTAAGTTCCCTTCTCTTTCTTATATCTCATACTCATAACTTGGTTGCCATCCATCATTTGTTCACCATTTGAGCCCACATCACAAGAAGCACTAGAAGGAGTGACAGTACTCGATGCTTCTATTTTTCACTTTGGTGGAGGAACACTAGATAAGTAATGATTAAACGAAGATCTTAAAGTTTACTTGACTTTAAGAGACAACATATTGGCACTTTCACCATCATAATTAGTTCTTATTACCCATTCAACGTAATCCAATTTGCATCTTGGGTCAAGAACTAAAGTAATGAACAACAAGACAATGATATTATCAACATTTGTCCAATACTTGTCATATTTGGCTTTCATTTGATATGTCGTATTCCTAATGCCCTTATCCACATTGTTAGAATAACCTGATATTAAGTAGCCAACTCAATATATTTGGGGCACATAAGAATTACTCGGCACATAAAGAGACCTAGACAACTTCAAAGTGGTTTCATAAAAGATTCTCAAAGAGGGCAACAATGTAGCAACTTTCTTCCAGTCATCATTATTAGGTGGACCACCATGCTTTTTCATTTCTTTAATATAAAGACAACCGTTTGATTCCAAATTACTAAATGTCTTTCTAAATTTCAAAGCACATTCAAGCATAAAAAAATAGAATTTCACCTTGTATCAATATCTAAACAAACAAGACCTTTTTCATTGATGTCTTCCTCTTCTATACAAGCCTTAAACTTTTCTAACCTTGCAGGTGAAGATCTCACAAATCTTAGAGCAAAACGAATTTTGACAATGGATGGATCAAGATCCTTTAATCTGTCTTTCACAACAAGATTCAAAATATATGCCGCACATCTCATATGTAAATAATTACCATCAAAGACAGTAGCTCCCTAATGATTCAACCTTCTTTTCAAATATTGAATAGCAACATCATTTGAACTTGCATTGTCAACCGTCACAGTCAAAATATTTTTCAAATTCCATTCAATTAAACACTTTTCAATTGCTATCGCAATAAGCTCCCGAGAATGGACAGCAATAGGACAAAAATTGATTATTCTTTTATGCAAATTCCAATCATCATCAATACGTAACTTACATCAACTCTCCTACTTCATTCAACTCCTTCCCACTCTTCGCACTCCAAGTTATATGTGGTGGGAAGGAATTGAATAAAGTAGAAGAGTTTATGTAAGTTACATATTTTGTTTTTTAATGTAATCTTTTATTTCTAATAATAATTACCAATAATAAATTTCTTTTAGACTGAAAAAGATATTTTTCTGCATTGACTCGGATACGAAATATTGTTTCGTGGCCGTTGTTATCAAAAAAATTGTATTTTTCGTTATTCGTAAAACAAATTGCGAATGTATTTTTTTCATATATATTAACCAAGTACGAACGACGAAGAAAATACATATATATTCAGGCCCTGTTCTTTTCGTTGCTAAATTCAAATTTATCAACATCATCCAACTTCAGCCTACTTTAACCAACTTCAACCGACTTCCTACTATTTTAACTCTTCTACCCATTATACAAAAAAAAAAAAAAAAAAAATTAACCCACTTCAACCAATTCAACTCACTTCAACCTATTTCAACCAACTTCAACAAAAAAAATATCCACTTCAACTTACTTCTGTCAATCTCAACTAACTTTATCCATTTACCAACTCATATTTTCCAACGAAAAGAACAGGCCTTTAGCACACGAAAAACAATCATCTATAATTTGTGTGAAGGACTTTCAATATTTTGTTACTAATGCACACGAAAAAAATATCTGCTCAAAATATACGTACAATATATCTGCACTTCCTGTCACAAATTACAAACAACGTCAAAAAATTTACACATTCGTTCAATATGACGGAAAAAACACCTCTAATTTGTCACGAATTATGATAAAAGAAAAATAAATCTGTTACACATGTAACAACAATCATCCATGCTTTGATGACATATAATAAATATTCCGTAACCAACGCAAAAGAATGAATTAAACATCTCTTCCATATACAAAATCAAGCCCAAAATATGTACCTGTCACAAATAACTTACATTTGCTGAACAACATAGAAAAATTATTATTTCTTCAATACATATAACAAAAATTACGTCATCTATAATTTTCGGCACGACTAACAAATATTTCCATAAGATCCGAAAAATGAATAAAACTTTTCATAATTGTTATCAGACTATTTGTATACACAGTTACATAAATTATAAAAGTTTTCAAAATATGAAAAATAGTAGTTATATGTAGGAGTGGAAAGGAGTGGGCGAGAGTGGGTGAGAGTAGGAATGAGTGGTATTTTTTAAAGTGTGGGAAGATATGGGAATGAGGGAAGAAGTGGGTGTGAGTGAGAATGAGTAGGATGAGTCCATCAAACCACAAAAATAACAGGGGTTTAGTCCAATCCGTACTGTAAAATTGCAGCATCTTTATTACATATCCTAGTTTGTAACCATTTTCATGGGGTCATTATTTTTTTTTTCCCAATAGGCCAGTTTGATGGGTGTACAACGCTATCATTTATAAGTCTATAATCCTTCTATCACTTATCCAATATGAGATTTTCATCCGTGACATTCTTCCCCACCTAATCTTGTGGCGCTCTCGTCATAGATGGGCTCCTGTATACCCCATTCCTTCAAAGCGTTTGGTAAGATATCAAAGTCAGGTCTAGATTTGCTCTAATACCGCTTGTCACAAGGCCATTACTCTCTCCCCAAAAAGTCGGCCTTATGGGGTGTGCAACGCCACCACTTTTGAACCCAGGATCCTCTCATCACTTATTCGATGTTAAATTCTTCTCCGTGACACTATGCGTTTACATGAGGTATTTAAATTAAAGAAAATAAATTTCACTAAAGAATCAAATTTTCACTAATTTTAATTTGGTAATAATGTTAAGATCAATTGAATATTGATTAAAATGACATGTTTTTTTTTGATAAAAAATTATTCATATAAAAAGATTTGAGTAAACACCGAGCCTTTTTCAAAAGAGACTGTTTGGACCTCTCCCACTCCCCTGCCCCCCAAAAAACGTAGGTTATTATATTGAAATAATTATTATCATCCTACTATTAGTGTCAGTTGTCATCCCATGTATGATATTCACGCATTGTGAATAGGTGTGCGTTTTTCGATCTCTTTAGAATTTTTCTTAATTTTTAAAATTCTAAAATATTTATTTAGAGGACTAGGCACCAAGAGCATGGAACTTTTCAAGTAATTTATTTAATTATCATAACAAAACTCAAAATAATATTTTAGATATACATACAGAAATTTTATTGTGAAAAAGTTAATGTTTAAATCTTACATTTTTATTATAAAAAGGTTAATTGGTTCAATAACAAATATTGTCCTATAGGAACATTATAACTTAAAAGTTCATTGAATGATATAAAGCTATAGTCCCCTGTTGTTCCTTTTAGGAATTCTTAATTTTTAAAATCCTAACATTTTAATTTGGAGAGGAATTAGCACCAAGAACATGGAATTTTCAAGCGAGTTATTTATTTATTTATTCCTCTTTATATATCATAGTTTTAGCAAAATGCAAACGTGAAAGGTTGTATATATGGAGATAGTTATGACATATAACTGTATGAGATAATTGTGTAATTAATTTTTGTTTCTCTATTTAAAGTTATTGTTTCCATAACATAGTCCACTATTAATGTCATATTATTAGTACCATGATGTAAGGTTATGTTATCAGCCAGCTGAATTTTAAAGACATGCTTAGAATCACACACAGAGAAAGACTATTAGAAATTATAACAACCAAATATAAAAAATATTCTACATTTTATTTGACTCATTTCACATCACATATGTCTATTTGATCAACAACAATAACAACAACAATAATAACAATAACAATAACAATAACAATAACAATAATAATAATAATAACAACAACAACAACAACAACAACAACAACAACAACAATAGACTTTTTTTTGGGCAAATGTTTTTCATTACTGTAGTTAGTTTCCCCCGGAACCATACTTTTTTCCCATAATTTTAGTTTTTCTTTATTGCATCTTTTTATATCAAATTCATTATTGAATCTCTCTTTTTCATTAAAAAAATTATGTTATAATGTTTACATCAATGCGTTAAGAAATGTTGGTTATGTGCCTTATTGCTACACATAGGAATTATTGTACACTTTGTTACGATGTGTACTAATTTGGATGACTACTAACATTTATGACTATTTTGAAGTTTTTATGATACATTGATATTATATAATTTTTCTTGAAATAGGTAATTTGGAATTTCAAATGCTAGAGAAATTGGAGCGAAGCAATTTTTAGAGGTATGTTAGGGGCTTAATATGGTGCACGTAACATTTGTTGGACATATTGGAATTATAATATAGATTCCAATAGATAAAAGAAAGATTCAAATCAAGACACATCCCTCCAGTAAATCAAAACTTCAATTTCTACTTTCCCCATAATTATTATCCTCTTCCCAGACCCCCCCCCCCCCCCCAAAAAAACATAAACACATGAGGGTACTATGAAGTAAGACATTAGTAAACATTTCTTTTAAACCATTACATAAATACCAATATGAAACTTCCGTAAACATCAATTTATTAGACCTATGTTAAAATACACCATTTGTATCAACATGAATCCTTTTGTATAGCTCCTAACAAACAACGTAACCTAGCTATGTCTTCACAGCTAGAGCCGAGCAAAACTAACCCAACACGATTACCGATCCGAAACTGACACGAAATTAAGTGGGTTTGAGTATAAATTGTCAACCGGTTTAATTAAATGGGTTGACACGTTCAACCCATTTAATTAAATGGTTTAGGTTCAGGTTGAGATTATCAACACGAAAAAGTACCTATTTAACCCGTTTAATCAAATGGGTTAAACAAGTCAACTATTTTTCCATTTGTCACTTATCACTTTATCTTTTTATTAGATCATTAATAATACATAAATTTAAAAAAAAAAGTGAAGTATGCTGAATCTGGGGGGAGTTTCAGAGAGTAATTCTTTAATGTGATATGTGGACTTAATCTTTAATACTATGTAATTATGCATTAGTTGAAAATAATAGATGCATAAAGGGGTAATTAGGCGACTGAACCCGACCTATTCACCCTAAACGGGTTAAGTGGATCAACCTGTTTAGAAATTAAATGGGTACAGGTCAAGGTTTTTGACCCGATTAATAAATGGATTAGGTTCAGATAGAGGAATTCTCAACCTATTTAAGTTCAACATAAACACGAATCTGAGCCGACTTGACCTATTATCAAGCTCTATTCACAGCCAACAACAAAATGTTTGCACATGTAGTTAAATAACCTGTTTAAAAAAGAAATTTAACTATCAAGTTTACTTATTCAAGCCATCATCTTTCATTGTATGTACCTAATGAACCCAATAAGTAGACGTAACTTATAAAAAAAGGTGTACTGAAAAAGAAAATATTACAATTCAAAAAGATCTCATATTAATTTAAATTTAAATATTAGAGCTGGGGGGGTTGTCAAATACCTGTATCCAATTGAATTTTCTACATTGAGTCTATGAACATTCGCGTGTACCTTGGGCAGTTGTTAATTTAATAGTGTTCAACCTGAAATTATGATATTTTGTATCCTTTTATTATCTATTACTTGCTCAAATAAATTATTAAATTAGGATTTTAATATTGCTTTGTTTATCTCATAGGAATTGAAAAATTTGGAAAAAAATGAATACTCAGTTCAAAATGGAGTTGGATCAAGTGAGGAAAGAAGAAGGAAGCAAAGTCCACCGAGCGCAGACCGCGGCCCATTTGTTCCCTAGCCTGCAGCAATGTCCATTCGTTCCCTTCCCTTCACGTGTGTGGGCTGGGCCCAACATTTTTCCTCTCCTTTTGCGAGCCCACGGACGCCCCAGTCTAGTCTACTTAATCCGTCACGCGCCGCGCAAGTGAGCCACCAGCGACTCCCTCTCTCCCCTTTCTTCTTCTTCTCCCAGCCCAAGCAACCCGGAAAATAGAGCCACGAGCAGGCTCTTCGTCAGTTCGTCTTCCCCATGCCAATTTCATTCGTTACTCCATCTCTCTCTTCACCATAAATCATAGAAAACATCATTCGTTTTCATTCGTTACTCCTTGCTTAAATCATTCATTGTCAATAAATCGCTAATTTCTCTCTCTCCCATGGGCTGTGCGATCATGATTCAAAGGCGCCTCTTCATCTCCTAGCGGTTGGAAGGTTTTGAATCTGGCATTAATGGAGCAATGAAAAGATGTGAGCAGTTTTTTTAGGGATATAGTTTGAGCAGAGTCGAGAGGGGGCGAGGCAGAGAGTGATTTTTCTGTTTTCAATTCATGATTTTGATTTCATTTTTCAGTTTTTAGATTCAAGTTTTAGTTTCATATTGGTGTGATTTGGTTTTGGGGTTTTTCTGATTTCATTTGAATTCCAGTTAAGTTTCGGATGCATATTGCTAGCTTCAAATCTTTCTGGTGTAATTGCTCAGCTGCTTTTCCCTACTTAATTGCTCTGTGTCGTCTGGTTTGAGGTAGTGTTCTACTTTGTTTCAAACTATATTTTTTTGGGATGCTTTGTGTTCGGAATCCGCTGTGGGGATGATCTACAAGTTGGGTCGATTGCTGCTGGAGGTGCTCCAATGTAGGTGGTGTCGTGTTGCCCATATGGATTTTGCTTCTTGGTTACTTACTGCTTTCCAGGACTTACTTTAGTAGTTCAGTCAACCTAAATTTTACAACTTTGGACTCTTAATGATAGTAACGTGCTGGTTTAGATTATTCGTAATCTAATTCATAATACTTCCCTGAGGATCGACCCTTAAGTGCTCAACGAGAGTCGTGCGCTTGCGGTTAAAATTAGTCGTTATAAAAATCACTACAAGTTTTCGGCGCCGTTGCCAGGGAATGACGATTGTGAAATTAGGTTGCGTCGTCGTTTAGTTATTTGAGTCGTTTGAGTCATTTTTGTTTTATAGTTCTAGAAATGTGATTTTTGGTTTTGATTGAACTGTTATTTAGTTTTAGTCATTTAGTTTAGATTATTTTTTATTCTTGTTAGTATTTTGATTTTTATTTAGATCAATTTCATTTTGCTTTTTAGAGGTTATTATTTGCTATAGACAATAGAACTAACAATCCGGTTTGTGTGTAGGTTTTTCAGGATTTTCGATTACTGTTTGAATTATTTGGACTAGTTTTGGCCTGAATTTTTTTCTGTTGATATTTTTCCTGGATTCCTCAAGATTTTTAGAGTCAGTATGAATATATATAGAATTTGTAGAGTTTTCTAGAATTTTCTGTGATTTTTGAAATTAATTTTTTGTTTGGATTTTTCTGCACTGTTTAGGGTCGAAAACAAATATATTCTTGTTGCTTGTGATTGTGTTGAATTTTTTGTATTATTGAGTTTTGATTTTAGGAGTTTTATTTTCTGTTTTAATTTTATTTTTAGAATTTGGTTGTTTAGGTGTAGTTTATTTTCTGATTTTCTTTTAGTTTATTTGTGGTTGTGTTTTTGTTTTATATTTGGTCATTTTCTGTTTGTATATTGTTTTTAGGGTTGATTCACTTTTTGATTTTGTTTTGTGTTTTAAAAGAAAATAAAAAAATTAAAAAAAATCCCAAGAACAAAACAATCAAAAGAAATGGTGTACATGCTTTGTGTGTGTGCTTCTTTTCTATTTTTTGTATTGGGTTACTTTTTGATGTTTGAGTCTTTTTTGTCTTTCTTTTCTTTTGGTCATATGGTTTTCTTTTTGTTAGTTTATTTTGTTAACTTAATTATTTAGGTGTCTTGTTTTAGTTTTAGTCATAAGTTTATAGAGTCATTGTTTTTCCTTTTACTTTTTATTACAATAATAGAAAAAAAAATCTTAACAAAAGAACAAATTGAAAATCCAAAAATTGAAGAATTTTAAAAATTGAAAAAAAGATTCGAGCATGCCAGTTTTCGATTTCCCACAATATGAGCGTGAACCGTTTTGGAGCTATTTATCGAGGTTTAATTATTATCGTGCTCAATTCAATCATAATTTTCAAAAATGAAAAATTTGTGAGGTCATCTGTGTGGGTCTTAATGCTAAATGTAGGAGTTAGATTGAGTATATTTGTCCTGGAGGTTTACTGGGATTATTATCTAAAACTCAAGATGAGGTATGAGATTTCTTTGAAAAACTAGCTTAGGATACGTATGCGTTTGGACAAGCCAACGAGAATTTTAGATACCCAACTCATGGCGAGTATGATTTTCATGCTAATCATTATCCCCAGGATCATTAATAGATTCACATGACCCATATCACTCTTTTGTGTCTCCTGTTTTGTGCGATTATTGCGAGTCTTCTGATCATAATACTTGTACCTGCCCTTAATGAGATTAGGTTAAAAAGAAGATAAATAATATGACTGATAGAATCATAGAGACCATGAGAGAGAGAATTGCTGAATATTGTCACCGTTTTAATCAAAGTAGAGAGAATTATAGTGAGTTTGCCTCTTCATCTCCTAGCGATTGGAAGGTTTTGAATCTGGCATTAATGGAGCAACGAAAAGATGTGAGCAGTTTTTTTGGGGATATAGTTTGAGCGAGTCGAGAGGGGGCGAGGCAGAGAGTGATTTTTCTGTTTTCAATTCATGATTTTGATTTCATTTTTCAGTTTTTAGATTCAGGTTTTAGTTTCACATTGGTGTGATTTGGTTTTGGGGTTTTTCTGATTTCATTTGAATTCCAGTTAAGTTTCGGATGTATATTGCTAGCTTCAAATCTTTCTGGTGTAATTGCTCAGCTGCTTTTCCCTACTTAATTGCTCTGTGTCGTCTGGTTTGAGGTAGTGTTCTACTTTGTTTCAAACTATATTTTTTTGGGATGCTTTGTGTTCGGATTCCACTGTGGGGATGATCTACAAGTTGGGTCGATTGCTGCTGGAGGTGCTCCAATGTAGGTGGTGTCGTGTTGCCCATATGGATTTTGCTTCTTGGTTACTTACTGCTTTCCAGGATTTACTTTAGTGGTTCAGTCAAGCTGAATTTTACAACTCTGGACTCTCAATGATAGCAACGTACTGGTTTAGATTATTCGTAATCTAATTCACAATACTTACCTGAGGATCGACCCTTAAGTGCTCAACGAGAATCGTGCACTTGCGGTTAAAACTAATCGTTATAAAAGTCACAACAAGTTTTTGGCGCCGTTGCCAGGGAATGGCGATTGTGAAATTAGGTTGCGTCGTTGTTTAGTTATTTGAGTCATTTGAGTCATTTTTGTTTTATAGTTTTATAAATGTGATTTTTGGTTTTGATTGAGTTGTTATTTAGTTTTAGTCATTTAGTTTAGATTATTTTTTTAATCTTGTTAGTATTTTGATTTTTATTTAGATCTGTTTCATTTTGCTTTTTAGAGGTTATTATTTGCTAGAGACAATAGAACTAACAATCTGGTCTGTGTGTAGGAAAAACGCCACCCAAAAAAAAAAGGAACAGAAATTGATCAGTGTAGGTTTTCCAGGATTTTCGATCACTGTTTGAATTATTTAGACTAGTTTTGGCCTGAATTTTTTTCTGCTGATATTTTTCCCAGATTCCTCATGATTTTTAGAGTCACTATGAATATATTTAGAATTTGTAGAGTTTTCTAGAATTTTCTGTGATTTTTGAAATTAATTTTTTGTTTGGATTTTTCTCCACTGTTTAGGGTCGGAAACAAATATATTCTTGTTGCTTGTGATTGTTTTGAATTTTCTGTATTATTGAGTTTTGATTTTAGGAGTTTTATTTTCTGTTTTTATTTTTAGAATTTGGTTGTTTAGATGTAGTTTATTTTCTGATTTTCTTTTAGTTTATTTGTGGTTGTGTTTTTGTTTTATATTTGGTCATTTTCTGTTTGTATATTGTTTTTAGGGTTGATTCACTTTTTGATTTTGTTTTGTGTTTTAAAAGAAAATAAAAAAATAAAAAATCCCAATAACAAAAAAATCAAAAGAAATGGTGTACATGCTTTGTGTGTGTGCTTCTTTTCTATTTTTTGCATTAGGTTACTTTTTGATGTTTGAGTGTTTTTTTGTCTTTCTTTTGTTTTGGTCATATGGTTTTCTTTTTGTTAGTTTATTTTGTTAACTTAATTATTTAGGTGTCTTGTTTTAGTTTTAGTCATTAGTTTATAGAGTCATTGTTTTTCCTTTTACTTTTTATTACAATAATAGAAAAAAAAATCTTAACAAAAGAACAAATTGAAAATCCGAAAATTGAAGTATTTAAAAAATTGAAAAAAAGCTTCCAGCATGCCAGTTTTCAATTTCTCACAATATGAGCGTGAACCGTTTTGGAGCTATTTATCGAGACTTAACGATTATCGTGCTCAATTCAATCATAATTTTCAAAAATGAAAAATTTGTGAGGCCATCTGTGTGGGTCTTAATGCTAAATGTAGGAGTTAGATTGAGTATATTTGTCCTGGAGGTTTACTGGGATTATTATCTAAAACTCAAGATGAGGTATGAGATTTCTTTGAAAAACTAACTTAGGATACCTATGCGTTTGGACAAGCTAACGAGAATTTTAGATACCCAACTCATGGCGTGTATGATTTTCATGCTAATCATTATCCCCAGGATCATTAATAGATTCACATGACCCATATCACTCTTTTGTGTCTCTTGTTTCGTGCGACTATTGCGAGTCTTCTAATCCTAATACTTGTGCTTGCCCTTATTGAGATTATGTTGATTCTACATGTGCAAGGGTTAAAAAGAAGATAAATAATATGACTGATAGAATCATAGAGACCGTGAGAGAGAGAATTGCTGAATATTCTCACTGTTTTAATCAAAGTAGATAGAATTATAGTGAGTTTGCCTCTTCATCTCCTAGCGATTGGAAGGTTTTGAATCTGGCATTAATGGAGCAACGAAAAGATGTGAGCAGTTTTTTTGGGGATATAGTTTGCACAGAGTCGAGAGGGGGCGAGGCAGAGAGTGATTTTTCTGTTTTCAATTCATGATTTTGATTTCATTTTTCAGTTTTTAGATTCAGGTTTTAGTTTAATATTAGTGTGATTTGGTTTTGGGGTTTTTCTGATTTCATTTGAATTCCAGTTAAGTTTCGGATGTATATTGCTAGCTTCAAATCTTTCTGGTGTAATTGCTCAGCTGCTTTTCCCTACTTAATTGCTCTGTATCGTCTGGTTTGAGGTTCAAACTATATTTTTTTGGGATGCTTTGTGTTCGGATTCCGCTGTGGGGATGATCTACAAGTTGGGTCGATTGCTGCTGGAGGTGCTCCAATGTAGGTGGTGTCGTGTTGCCCATATGGATTTTGCTTCTTGGTTACTTACTGCTTTCGAGGATTTACTTTAGTAGTTCAGTCAAGCTGAATTTTGCAACTCTGGACTCTCAATGATAGCAACGTACTGGTTTGGATTATTCGTAATCTAATTCATAATACTTACCTGAGGATCGACCCTTAAGTGCTCAACGAGAATCGTGCGCTTGCGGTTAAAACTAATCGTTATAAAAATCACAACAAGTTTTCGGCGCCGTTGCCAGGGAATGGCGATTGTGAAATTAGGTTGCGTCGTTGTTTACTTATTCGAGTCGCTTGAGTCATTTTTGTTTTATAGTTTTATAAATGTGATTTTTGGTTTTGATTGAGTTGCTATTTAGTTTTAGTCATCTAGTTTAGATTATTTTTTTAATCTTGTTAGTATTTTGATTTTTATTTAGATCAGTTTCATTTTTCTTTTTAGAGGTTATTATTTGCTAAAGACAATAGAACTAACAATCTGGTTTGTGTGTAGGAAAAACGCCACCCAAAAAAAAAAAAGGAATAGAAATTGATCAGTGTAGGTTTTCCAGGATTTTCGATTACTGTTTGAATTATTTGGACTAGTTTTGGCCTGAATTTTTTTCTGCTGATATTTTTCCTAGATTCCTCATGATTTTTAGAGTCGCTATGAATATATTTAGAATTTGTAGAGTTTTCTAAAATTTTCTGTGACTTTTGAAATTAATTTTTTGTTTGGATTTTTCTGCACTGTTTAAGGTCGGAAACAAATATATTCTTGCTGCTTGTGATTGTGTTGAATTTTCTGTATCATTGAGTTTTGATTTTAGGAGTTTTATTTTCGGTTTTAATTTTATTTTTAGAATTTGGTTGTTTAGGTGTAGTTTATTTTCTGATTTTCTTTTAGTTTATTTGTGGTTATGTTTTTGTTTTATATTTGGTCATTTTCTGTTTGTATATTGTTTTTAAGGTTGATTCACTTTTTGATTTTGTTTTGTGTTTTAAAGGAAAATAAAAAAATAAAAAATCCCAAGAACAAAAAAATCAAAAGAAATGGTGTACATGCTTTGTGTGTGTGCTTCTTTTCTATTTTTTGTATTAGGTTACTTTTTGATGTTTGAGTCTTTTTTGTCTTTCTTTTCTTTTGGTCATATGGTTTTCTTTTTGTTAGTTTATTTTGTTAACTTAATTATTTAGGTGTCTTGTTTTAGTTTTAGTCATTAGTTTGTAGAGTCATTGTTTTTCCTTTTACTTTTTATTACAATAATAGAAAAAAAAATCTTAACAAAAGAACAAATTGAAAATCCAAAAATCGAAAAAAAGATTCTAGCATGCCAGTTTTCAATTTCCCACCATACGAGCGTGAACCGTTTTGGAGCTATTTATCGAGGCTTAATGATTATCGTGCTCAATTCAATCATAATTTTCAAAAATAAAATTTGTGAGGTCATCTGTGTGGGTCTTAATGCTAAATGTAGGAGTTATATTGAGTATATTTGTCCTGGAGGTTTACTGGGATTATTATTTAAAACTCAAGATGAGGTATGAGATTTCTTTGAAAAACTGGCTTAGGAAACGTATGCGTTTGGACAAGCTAACAAGAATTTTAGATACCCAACTCATGGCGAGTATGATTTTCATGCTAATCATTATCCCCAGGATCATTAATAGATTCACATGACCTATATCACTCTTTTGTGTCTCCTGTTTCGTGCGATTATTGCGAGTCTTCTGATCATAATACTTGTACTTGCCCTTATTGAGATTATGTTGATGCTACATGTGCAAGGGTTAAAAAGAAGATAAATAATATGACTGATAGATTCATAGAGACCGTGAGAGAGAGAATTGCTGAATATTCTCACCATTTTAATCAAAGTAGAGAGAATTATAGTGAGTTTTCTCTTTATCTCCTTGCGGTTGGAAGGTTTTGAATCTGGCATTAATGGAGCAACGAAAAGATGTGAGCAGTTTTTTTGGGAATATAGTTTGAGCAGAGTCGAGAGGGGGGGAGGCAGAGAGTGATTTTTCTGTTTTCAATTCATGATTTTGATTTCATTTTTCAGTTTTTAGATTCAGGTTTTAGTTTCATATTGGTGTGATTTGGTTTTGGGGCTTTTCTGATTTCATTTGAATTCCAGTTAAGTTTCGGATGTATATTGCTAGCTTCAAATCTTTCTGGTGTAATTGCTCAGCTGCTTTTCCCTACTTAATTGCCCCATGTCGTCTGGTTTGAGGTAGTGTTCTACTTTGTTTCAAACTATATTTTTTTGGGATGCTTTGCGTTCGGATTCCGCTGTGGGGATGATCTACAAGTTGGGTCGATTGCTGCTGGAGGTGCTCCAATGTAGGTGGTGTCGTGTTGCCCATATGAATTTTGCTTCTTGGTTACTTACTGCTTTCCAGGATTTACTTTAGTGGTTCAGTCAAGCTGAATTTTGCAACTCTGGACTCTCAATGATAGCAACGTACTGGTTTAGATTATTCGTAATCTAATTCACAATACTTACCTGAGGATCGACCCTTAAGTGCTCAACGAGAATCGTGCACTTGCGGTTAAAACTAATCGTTATAAAAGTCACAACAAGTTTTTGGCGCCGTTGCCAGGGAATGGCGATTGTGAAATTAGGTTGCGTCGTTGTTTAGTTTTTTGAGTTGTTTGAGTCATTTTTGTCTTATGGTTTTATAAATGTGATTTTTGGTTTTGATTGTGGTGTTATTTAGTTTTAGTCATTTAGTTTGGATGATTTTTTAATCTTGTTAGTATTTTGAGTTTTATTTAGATCAGTTTCATCTTGCTTTTTAGAGGTTATTATTTGCTAAAGACAATACAACTAACAATCTGGTTTGTGTGTAGGAAAAATGCCACCAAAAAAAAAAAAGAACAGAAATTGATCAGTGTAGGTTTTCCAGGGTTTTCGATCACTGTTTGAATTATTTGGACTAGTTTTGGCCTGAATTTTTTCTGCTGATATTTTTCCTGGGTTCCTTATGATTTTTAGAGTCAGTATGAATATATTTAGAATTTGTAGAGTTTTCTAGAATTTTCTGTGATTTTTGAAATTAATTTGTTGTTTGGATTTTTCTGCACTGTTTAGGGTCGGAAACAAATATATTCTTGTTGCTTGTGATTGTGTTGAATTTTCTGTATTATTAAGCTTTGATTTTAGGAGTTTTATTTTCTGTTTTAATTTTCTTTTTAGAATTTGGTTGCTTAGGTGTAGTTTATTTTCTGATTTACTTTTAGCTTATTTGTGGTTGCGTTTTTGTTTTATATTTAGTCATTTTCTGTTTGTATATTGTTTTTAGGGTTGATCCACTTTTTGATTTTGTTTTGTGTTTTAAAAGAAAATAAAAAAATAAAAAAATAAAAAATCCCAAGAACAAAAAACTCAAAAGAAATGGTGTACATGCTTTGTGTGTGTGCTTCTTTTCTATGTTTTGTATTGGGTTACTTTTTGATGTTTGAGTGTTTTTTTTGTCTTTCTTTTCTTTTGGTCATATGGTTTTCTTTTTTTTTTGTTTATTTTGTTAACTTAATTATTTAGATGTCTTGTTTTAGTTTTAGTCATTAGTTTATTGAGTCATTGTTTTTCCTTTTACTTTTTATTACAATAATAGAAAAAAATCTTAACAAAAGAACAAATTGAAAATCCAAAAATTGAAAAATTTTAAAAATTGAAAAAAAGATTCCAACATGCCAGTTTTCGATTTCCCACAATATGAGAGTGAACCGTTTTGGAGCTATTTATCGAGGTTTAATGATTACCGTGCTCAATTCAATCATAATTTTCAAAAATGAAAAATTTGTGAGGTCATCTGTGTGGGTCTTAATGCTAAATGTAGGAGTTATATTGAGTATATTTGTCCTGGAGGTTTACTGGGATTATTATCTAAAACTCAAGATGAGGTATGAGATTTCTTTGAAAAACTAGCTTAGGATACCTATGCTTTTGGACAAGCTAACGAGAATTTTAGATAGCCAACTCATGGCGAGTATGATTTTCATGCTAATCATTATCCCCAGGATCGTTAATAGATTCACATGACCCATATCACTCTTTTGTGTCTCATGTTTTGTGCGATTATTGCGAGTCTTCTAATCATAATACTTGTACTTGCCCTTATTGAGATTATGTTGATGCTACAAGTGCAAGGATTACAAAGAAGATAAATAATATGACTGATAGAATCATAGAGACCATGAGAGAGGGAATTGCTAAATATTCTCGCCGTTTTAATCAAAGTAGAGAGAACTATAGTGAGTTTGCCTCTTCATCTCCTAGCAGTTGGAAGGTTTTGAATCTGGCATTAATGGAGCAACGAAAAGATGTGAGCAGTTTTTTTGGGGATATAGTTTGAGCAGAGTCAAGAGGGGGCAAGGCAGAGAGTGATTTTTCTGTTTTCAATTCATGATTTTGATTTCATTTTTCAGTTTTTAGATTCAGGTTTTAGTTTCATATTGGTGTAATTTGATTTTGGCGTTTTCTGATTTCATTTGAATTCCAGTTAAGTTTCGGATGCATATTGTTAGCTTCAAATCATTCTGGTGTAATTGCTCAGCTGCTTTTCCCTACTTAATTGCTCTGTGTCGTCTGGTTTGAGGTAGTGTTCTACTTTGTTTCAAACTATATTTTTTTGGGATGCTTTGTGTTCGGGATTCCGCTGTGGGGATGATCTACAAGTTGGGTCGATTGCTGCTGGAGGTGCTCCAATGTAGGTGGTGTCGTGTTGCCCATATGGATTTTGCTTCTTCGTTACTTACTGCTTTTCAGGATTTACTTTAGTAGTTCAGTCAAGCTGAATTTTGCAACTATGGAATCTCAATGATGGTAACGTACTGGTTTAGATTATTCGTAATCTAATTCATAATACTTCCCTGAGGATCGGCCCTTATGTGTTCAACGAGAATCGTGCGCTTGCGGTTAAAACTAATCGTTATAAAAATCACAACAAATTTTCGGCGCCGTTGCCAGGGAATGGCGATTGTGAAATTAGGTTGCGTCGTTGTTTAGTTATTTGAGTCGTTTGAGTCATTTTTGTCTTATAGTTTTATAAATGTGATTTTTGGTTTTGATTGAGGTGTTATTTAGTTTTAGTCATTTAGTTTGGATTATTTTTTAATCTTGTTAGTATTGTGATTTTTATTTAGATCAGTTTCATGTTGCTTTTTAGAGGTTATTATTTGCTAAAGACAATAGAACTAACAATCTGTTTTGTGTGTAGGTTTTCCAGGATTCGATTGGTGTTTGAATTATTTGGACTAGTTTTGGCCTGAATTTTTTTCTGCTGATATTTTTCCTGGATTCCTCATGATTTTAAGAGTCAGTATGAATATATTTAGAATTTGTAGAGTTTTCTAGAATGTTCTGTAATTTTTGAAATTAATTTTTTGTTTGGATTTTTCTGCATTGTTTAGGGTCGGAAACAATTATATTCTTGTTGCTTGTGATTGTGTTGAATTTTTTGTATTATTGAGTTTTGATTTTAGGAGTTTTATTTTCTGTTTTAATTTTATTTGTAGAATTTGGTTGTTTAGGTTTAGTTTATTTTCTGATTTTTTTAGTTTATTTGCGGTTGTGTTTTTGTTTTATATTTGGTCATTTCTGTTTGTATACTGCTTTTAGGGTTGATTCACTTTTCGATTTTGTTTTGTGTTTTAAAAGAAAATTAAAAAAAAAACCCAAGAACAAAAAAATCAAAAGAAATGGTGTACATGCTACATGTGCAAGGGTTAAAAAGAAGATAAATAATATGACTGATAGAATCATAGAGACCGTGAGAGAGAGAATTGCTGAATATTCTCACCGTTTTAATCAAAGTAGAGAGAATTATAGTGAGTTTGGCTCTTCATCTCCTACCGGTTGGAAGGTTTCGAATCTGGCATTAATGGAGCAACGAAAAGATGTGAGCAATTTTTTTGGGGATATAGTTTGAGCAGAGTGTAGAGGGGGCGAGGCAGAGAGTGATTTTTTTGTTTTCAATTCATAATTTTGATTTCATTTTTCAGGTTTTAGTTTCATATTGGAGTGATTTGGTTTTGGGGTTTTTCTGATTTCATTTGAATTCCAACTAAGTTTCAGATGCATGTTGCTAGCTTCAAATCTTTCTGGTGCAATTGCTCTGCTGCTTTTCCCTACTTAATTGCTCTGTGTCGTCTGGTTTGAGGTAGTGTTTCTACTTTGTTTCAAACTATATTTTTTTGGGATGCTTTGTGTTCGGATTCCGCTGTGGGGATGATCTACAAGTTGGGTCGATTGCTGCTGGAGGTGCTCCAATGTAGTTGGTGTCGTGTTGCCCATATGGATTTTGCTTCTTGGTTACTTACTGCTTTCCAGGATTTACTTTAGTAGTTCAGTCAAGCTGAATTTTGGAACTCTGGACTCTCAATGATGGTAACGTACTGGTTTAGATTATTCGTAATCTAATTCATAGTACTTCCCTGAGGATCGACCCTTAAGTGCTCAATGAGAATCGTGCGCTTGCGGTTAAAACTAATCGTTATAAAAATCACAAGAAGTTTTTGACGCCGTTGCCAGGGAATGGCGATTGTGAAATTAGGTTGCGTCGTTGTTTAGTTATGTGAGTCGTTTGAGTCGTTTTTGTTTTATAGTTTTATAAATGAGATTTTTAGTTTTGATTGAGTTGTTATTTAGTTTTAGCCATTTAGTTTAGATTATTTTTTATTCTTGTTAGTATTTTGATTTTTATTTAGATCAATTTCATTTTGCTTTTTAGAGGTTACTATTTGCTAAAGACAATAGAACTAACAATCCGGTTTGTGTGTAGGTTTTTCAGGATTTTCGATTACTGTTTGAATTATTTGGACTAGTTTTGGCCTGAATTTTTTTCTGTTGATATTTTTCCTGGATTCCTGAAGATTTTTAGAGTCAGTATGAATATATATAGAATTTGTAGAGTTTTCTAGAATTTTCTGTGATTTTTGAAATTAATTTTTTGTTTGGATTTTTCTGCACTGTTTAGGGTCGGAAACAAATATATTCTTGTTGCTTGTGATTGTGTTGAATTTTCTGTATTATTGAGTTTTGATTTTAGGAGTTTTATTTTCTTTTTTAATTTTATTTTTAGAATTTGGTTGTTTAGGTGTAGTTTATTTTCTGATTTTCTTTTAGTTTATTTGTGGTTGTGTTTTTGTTTTATATTTGGTCATTTTCTGTTTGTATATTGTTTTTAGGGTTGATTCATTTTTTTGATTTTGTTTTGTGTTTTAAAAGAAAATAAAAAATTTAAAAAAATTCCCAAGAACAAAAAAATCAAAAGAAATGGTGTACATGCTTTGTGTGTGCGCTTCTTTTCTATTTTTTGTATTAGGTTATTTTTTGGTGTTTGAGTCTTTTTTGTCTTTCTTTTCTTTTGGTCATATGGTTTTCTTTTTGTTAGTTTATTTTGTTAACTTAATTATTTAGGTGTCTTGTTTTAGTTTTAGTCATTAGTTTATAGAGTCATTGTTTTTCCTTTTACTTTTTATTACAATAATAGAAAAAAAAATCTTAACAAAAGAAGAAATTGAAAATCCAATGAAAAATTTTAAAAATTGAAAAAAAGATTCCAGCATGCCAGTTTTCGATTTCCCACAATATGAGCGTGAACCGTTTTGGAGCTATTTATCGGGGCTTAATGATTATCGTGCTCAATTCAATCATAATTTTCAAAAATGAAAAATTTGTGAGGTTATATGTGTGGGTCTTAATGCTGAATGTAGGAGTTATATTGAGTATATTTGTCCTGGAGGTTTACTGGAATTATTATTTAAAACTCACGATGAGGTATGAGATTTCTTTGAAAAACTAGCTTAGGATACCTATGCGTTTGGACAAGCTAACGAGAATTTTAGATACCCAACTGATGGCGAGTATGATTGTCATGCTAATCACTATCCCCAGGATCATTAATAGATTCACATGACCCATATCACTCTTTTGTGTCTCCTGTCTTGTGCGATTATTTCGAGTCTTCTAATCATAATACTTGTATTTGCCCTTATTGAGATTATGTTGATGCTACATGTGCAAGGGTTAAAAAGAAGATAAATAATATGACTGATAGAATCATAGAGACCATGAGAGACAGAATTGCTGAATATTCTCACCGTTTTAATCAAAGTAGAGAGAACTATAGTGAGTTTGCGTCTTCATCTCCTAGCGGTTGGAGGGTTTTGAATCTGGCATTAATGGAGCAACGAAAAGATGTGAGCATTTTTTTTGGGGATATAGTTTGAGCAGAGTCGAGAGGGGGCGAGGCAGAGAGTGATTTTTCTATTTTCAATTCATAATTTTGATTTCATTTTTCGGGTTTTAGTTTCATATTGGTGTGATTTGGTTTTAGGGTTTTTCTGATTTCATTTGAATTCCAGTTAAGTTCCGGATGCATATTGCTAGCTTCAAATCTTTCTGGTGTAATTGCTCAGCTGTTTTCCCTACTTAATTACTCTGTGTCGTCTGGTTTGAGGTAGTGTTCTACTTTGTTTCAAACTATATTTTTTTAGGATGCTTTGTGTTCGGATTCCGCTGTGGGGATGATCTATAAGTTGGGTCGATTGCTGCTGGAGGTGCTCCAATGTAGGTGGTGTCGTGTTGCCCATATGGATTTTGCTTCTTGGTTACTTACTGCTTTCGAGGATTTACTTTAGTAGTTCAGTCAAGCTGAATTTTGCAACTCTGGACTCTCAATGATGGTAACGTACTGGTTTAGATTATTCGTAATCTAATTCATAATACTTCCCTGAGGATCGACCCTTAAGTGCTCAACGAGAATCGTGCGCTTGCGGTTAAAACTAATCGTTATAAAAATCACAACAAGTTTTTGGCGCCGTTGCCAGGGAATGGCGATTGTGAAATTAGGTTGCGTCGTTGTTTAGTTATTTGAGTCGTTTGAGTCATTTTTGTTTTATAGTTTTATAAATGTGATTTTTGGTTTTGATTGAGGTGTTATTTAGTTTTAGTCATTTAGTTTAGATTATTTTTTATTCTTGTTAGTATTTTGATTTTTATTTAGATCAATTTCATTTTGCTTTTTAGAGGTTATTATTTGCTAAAGACAATAGAACTAACAATCTGGTTTGTGTGTAGGTTTTCCAGGATTTTCGATTACTGTTTGAATTATTTGGACTAGTTTTGGCCTGAATTTTTTTCTGCTGATATTTTTCCTGGATTCCTCATGATTTTTAGAGTCAGTATGAATATATTTAGAATTTGTAGAGTTTTCTAGAATTTTCTGTGATTTTTGAAATTAATTTTTTATTTGGATTTTTCTGCACTGTTTAGGGTCGGAAACATATATATTCTTGTTGCTTGTGATTGTGTTGAATTTGCTGTGTTATTGAGTTTTGATTTTAGGAGTTTTATTTTTTGTTTTAATTTTATTTTTAGAATTTGGTTGTTTAGGTGTAGTTTATTTTCTGATTTTCTTTTAGTTTATTTGTGGTTGTGTTTTTGTTTTATATTTGGTCATTTTCTATTTGTATATTGTTTTAAGGGTTGATTCACTTTTTGATTTTGTTTTGTGTTTTAAAAGAAAATAAAAAAATAAAAAAATAAAAGATCGCAAGAACAAAAAAATCAAAAGAAATGGAGTACATGCTTTGTGTGTGTGCTTCTTTTCTATTTTTTGTATTAGGTTACTTTTTGATGTTTGAGTCTTTTTTGTCTTTCTTTTCTTTTGGCCATATGGTTTTCTTTTTGTTAGTTTATTTTGTTAACTTAATTATTTAGGTGTCTTGTTTTAGTTTTAGTCATTAGTTTATAGAGTCATTGTTTTTCCTCTTACTTTTTATTACAATAATAGAAAAAAGAAAATCTTAACAAAAGAACAAATTGAAAATCCAAAAATTGAAGAATTTTAAAAATTGAAAAAAAGATTCCAGCATGCCAGTTTTCGATTTCCCACGATATGAGGGTGAACCGTTTTGGAGCTATTTATTGAGGCTTAATGATTATCGTACTCAATTCAATCATGATTTTCAAAAATGAAAAATTTGTGAGGTCATTCGTGTGGGTCTTAATGCTAAATGTAGGAGTTATATTGCGTATATTTGTCCTGGAGGTTTACTGGGATTATTATCTAAAACTCAAGATGAGGTATGAGATTTCTTTGAAAAACTAGCTTAGGATACCTATGCGTTTGGACAAGCTAACGAGAATTTTAGATACCCAACTCATGGCGAGTATGATTTTCATGCTAATCATTATCCCCAGGATCATTAATAGATTCACATGACCCATATCACTCTTTTGTGTCTCCTGTTTTGTGCGATTATTGCGAGTCTTCTAATCATAATACTTGTACTTGCCCTTATTGAGATTATGTTGATGCTACATGGGCAAGGGTTAAAAAGAAGATAAATAATATGACTGATAGAATCATAGAGACCATGAGAGAGAGAATTGCAGAATATTCTCACCGTTTTAATCAAAGTAGAGAGAATTATAGTGAGTTTGCGTCTTCATCTCCTAGCGGTTGGAAGGTTTTGAATCTGGGATTAATGGAGCAATGAAAAGATGTGAGCAGTTTTTTTGGGGATATAGTTTGAGCAGAGTCGAGAGGGGGCGAGGCAGAGAGTGATTTTTCTGTTTTCAATTCATGATTTTGATTTCATTTTTCAGTTTTTAGATTCAGGTTTGAGTTTCATATTGGTGTGATTTGGTTTTGGAGTTTTTCTGATTTCATTTGAATTCCAGTTAAGTTTCGGATGCATATTGCTAGCTTCAAATCTTTCTGGTGTAATTGCTCAGCTGCTTTTCCCTACTTAATTGCTCTGTGTCGTCTGGTTTGAGGTAGTGTTCTACTTTGTTTCAAACTATATTTTTTTGGGATGCTTTGTGTTTGGATTCTGCTATGGGGATGATCTACAAGTTGGGTCGATTGCTGCTGGAGGTGCTCCAATGTGGGTGGTGTCGTGTTGCCCATATGGATTTTGCTTCTTGGTTACTTACTGCTTTCCAGGATTTAGTTTAGCAGTTTAGTCAAGCTGAATTTTGGAACTCTGGACTCTCAATGATGGTAACGTACTGGTTTAGATTATTCATAATCTAATTCATAGTACTTCCCTGAGGATCGACCCTTAAGTGCTCAATGAGAATCGGGCGCTTGCGGTTAAAACTAATCGTTATAAAAATCACAAGAAGTTTTTGACACCGTTGCCAGGGAATGGCGATTGTGAAATTAGGTTGCGTCGTTGTTTAGTTATGTGAGTCGTTTGAGTCATTTTTGTTTTATGGTTTTATAAATGTGATTTTTGGTTTTGATTGAGGTGTTATTTAGTTTTAGTCATTTAGTTTAGATTATTTTTTAATCTTGTTAGTATTTTGATTTTTATTTAGATCAATTTCGTTTTGCTTTTTAGAGGTTATTATTTGCTAAAGACATTGTGTGTAGGTTTTCCAGGATTTTCAATTACTGTTTGAATTATTTGTGCTAGTTTTGGCCTGAATTTTTTTCTGCTGATATTTTTCCTGGATTCCTCATGATTTTTAGAGTTAGTATGAATATATTAGAATTTGTAGAGTTTTCGAGAATTTTCTGTGATTTTTGAAATTAATTTTTGTTTCGATTTTTCTGCACCGTTTAGGGCCAGAAACAAATATATTCTTGTTGCTTGTGACTGTGTTGAATTTTCTGTATTATTGAGTTTTGATTTTAGGAGTTTTATTTTCTGTGTTAATTTTATTTTTAGAATTTGGTTGTTTAGGTGTAGTTTATTTTCTGATTTTCTTTTAGTTTATTTGTGGTTGTGTTTTTGTCTTATATTTAGTCATTTTCTATTTGTATATTGTTTTTAGCGCTGATTCACTTTTTGATTTTGTTTTGTGTTTTAAAAGAAAATAAAAAAATAAAAAAATAAAAAATCCCAAGAACAAAAAAATCAAAAGAAATGGTGTACATGCTTTGTGTGTGTGCTTCTTTTCTATTTTTTGTATAAGGTTGCTTTTTGATGTTTGAGTCTTTTTTGCCTTTCTTTTCTTTTGGTCATTTGGTTTTCTTTTTGTTAGTTTATTTTGTTAACTTAATTATTTAGGTGTCTTGTTTTAGTTTTAGTCATTAGTTTATAGAGTCATTGTTTTTCCTTTTACTTTTTATTACAATAATAGAAAAAAAAAACATCTTAACAAAAGAACAAATTGAAAATCCAAAAATTGAAGAATTTTAAAAATTGAAAAAAAGATTCCAGCATGCCAGTTTTCGATTTTCCACAATATAAGCGTGAACCGTTTTGGAACTATTTATTAAGGCTTAATGATTATCTTCCTCAATTGAATCATAATTTTCAAAAATGAAAAATTTGTGAGGTCATCTGTGCGAGTCTTAATGCTAAATGTAGGAGTTATATTGAGTATATTTGTCCTGGAGGTTTACTGGGATTATTATCTAAAACTCAAGATGAGATATGAGATTTCTTTGAAAAATTAGCTTAGAATACCTATGCGTTTGGACAAGCTAACGAGAATTTTAGATACCCAACTCATGACGAGTATGATTTTCATGCTAATCATTATCCCGAGGATCATTAATAGATTCACATGACCCATATCACTCTTTTGTGTCTCCTGTTTTGTGCGATTATTGCGAGTCTTCTAATCATAATACTTGTACTTGCCCTTATTGAGATTATGTTGATGCTACATGTGCAAGGGTTAAAAAGAAGATAAATAATATGACTGATAGAATCATAGAGACCATGAGAGAGAGAATTGCTGAATATTCTCACCGTTTTAATCAAAGTAGAGAGAATTATAGTGAGTTTGGCTATTCATCTCCTAGCGGTTGGAAGGTTTTGAATCTGGCATTAATGGAGCCACGAAAAGATGTGAGCAGTTTTTTTGGGGATGTAGTTTGAGCAGAGTCGAGAGGGGGCGAGGCAGAGAGTGATTTTTCTGTTTTCAGTTCATGATTTTGATTTCATTTTTCAGTTTTTAGATTCAGGTTTTAGTTTCATATTGGTGTGATTTGGTTTTGGGGTTTTTCTGATTTCATTTGAATTCCAGTTAAGTTTTGGATGCATATTGTTAGCTTTAAATCTTTCTGGTGTAATTGCTCAGCTGCTTTTCTTTACTTAATTGCTCTGTGTCGTCTGATTTGAGGTAGTGTTCTACTTTATTTCAAACTATATTTTTTTGGGATGCTTTGTGTTCGGATTCTGCTGTGGGGATGATCTACAAGTTGGGTCGATTGGTGCTGGAGGTGCTCCAATGTAGGTGGTGTCGTGTTGCCCATATGGATTTTGCTTCTTGGTTACTTACTGCTTTCCAGGATTTGCTTTAGTAGTTCAGTCAAACTGAATTTCGCAACCCTGGACTCTCAATGATAGTAGCCTATTGGTTTAGATTATTCGTAATCTAATTCATAATACTTCCCTGAGGATCGACCCTTGAGTGCTCAACGAGAATCGTACGCTTGCGGTTAAAACTAATCGTTATAAAAATCACAACAAGTTTTTGGCGCCGTTGCCAGGGAATGGCGATTGTGAAATCAGGTTTCGTCGTTATTTAGTTATTTGAGTCGTTTGAGTCATTTTTGTTTTATAGTTTTATAACTGTGATTTTTGGTTTTGATTGAGTTGTTATTTAGCTTTAGTCCTTTAGTTTAGATTATTTTTTAATCTTGTTAGTATTTTGATTTTTATTTAGATCAATTTCATTTTGCTTTTTAGAGGTTATTATTTGCTAAAGACAATAGAACTAACGATCTGGTTTGCGTGTAGGAAAAACGCCACACAAAAAAAAAAAAAGAAGAGAAATTGATCGGTGTTGGTTTTCCAGGATTTTCGATTACTGTTTGAATTATTTGGACTAGTTTTGGCCTGAATTTTTTTCTGCTGATATTTTTCCTGGATTCCTCATGATTTTTAGAGTCAGTATGAATATATTTAGAATTTGTAGAGTTTTCTAGAATTTTCTGTGATTTTTGAAATTAATTTTTTGTTTGGATTTTTCTGCACTGTTTAGGGTCGGAAACAATTATATTCTTATTGCTTGTGATTATGTTGAATTTTCTGTATTATTGAGTTTTGATTTTAGGAGTTTTATTTTCTGTTTTAATTTTATTTTTAGAATTTGGTTGTTTAGGTTTAGTTTATTTTCTGATTTTTTTTAGTTTATTTGTGGTTGTGTTTTTGTTTTATATTTGGTCATTTTCTGTTTGTATATTGTTTTTAGGGTTGATTCACTTTTCGATTTTGTTTTGTGTTTTAAAAGAAAATTAAAAAAAAATCCCAAGAACAAAAAAATCAAAAGAAATGGTGTACATGCTTTGTGTGTGTGCTTCTTTTCTATTTTTTGTATTAGGTTACTTTTTGATGTTTGAGTCTTTTTTGTCTTTCTTTTCTTTTGGTCATATGGTTTTCTTTTTGTTAGTTTATTTTGTTAACTTAATTATTTAGGTGTCTTGTTTTAGTTTTAGTCATTAGTTTATAGAGTCATTGTTTTTCCTTTTACTTTTTGTTACAATAATAGGAAAAAAAAATCTTAACAAAAGAATAAATTGAAAACCCAAAAATTTAAAAAATTTAAAAAATTCAAAAAAAGATTCCAGCATGCCAGTTTTCGATTTCCCACAATATGAGCGCGAACCATTTTGGAGCTATTTATCGTGGCTTAATGATTATCGTGCTCAATTCAATCATAATTTTCAAAAATGAAAAATTTGTGAGGTCATCTGTGTGGGTCTTAATGCTAAATGTAGGAGTTATATTGAGTATATTTGTCCTGGAGGTTTACTGGGATTATTATCTAAAACTCAAGATGAGGTATGAGATTTCTTTAAAAAACTAGCTTAGGATACCTATGCGTTTGGACAAGCTAACGAGAATTTTAGATGCCCAACTCATGGCGAGTATGATTTTCATGCTAATCATTATCCCCAGGATCATTAATAGATTCACATGACCCATATCACTCTTTTGTGTCTCCTGTTTTGCGCGATTATTGCAAGTCTTCTTATCATAATACTTGTACTTGCCCTTATTGAGATTATGTTGATGCTACATGTGCAAGGGTTAAAAAGAAGATAAATAATATGACTGATAGAATCATAGAGACCATGAGAGAGAGAATTGCTGAATATTCTCACCGTTTTAATCAAAGTAGAGAGAATTATAGTGAGTTTGGCTCTAGTTTAGGATCTCCTAAACCTGAAATTAGTCTCTTTGGTAATTTTGAGTCCTCTTATCTTGTTAGGCCTAACTTGAATGAAGGCATGCATTTGCCTAGTCTAGAACAAGAGAGTGACCTCCCTCTGTCTCTATCACAAGGCCTTCCACCCCGCACTAGCTCACCTAAGGATGTCACTAAGGATGTCCTGGTTTATGCCGACCCACCCACCACTTTTAATCACACTTGTGATTTTAAGGAGGGTGAAGAATTTGAAAATACTAGTGAGTTAGATATGAGCCTCACATCTAACGTTGAGCATCATGAGTTAGACGAGTCAAAAGCTATTTCACAAGAGTCATGTGAGGCGAAAGTTGAGCCCACTGATGTGGACTTTGATGATGATATTATTCTTGTGGAATATGAATCTTTTTCTTATGGGTTTGATGATAATGAAAGTTTTGACGAGGGTTTATGTGTTGAATATGAGTCTTTTTCTTTTGAACCCATCCAAACTAACTTCAGCTTTGAATCTGACAAGTCTGATCTGAGATTTTTGTGCCTATGACTTTTGCTTTAGACCAGACTCTTGCACATTCTGATACTAAAAGGCTCGTGGATTCTGAGCCCACTGTTTTGCCTAGACCGCTTATTCATGATGACCTAATTTCTAGGCCAATGACCTATCGACTGGCTAGTTTGAGTTACATCTGCGTGTTTGATGTTTGGGCCCATATATTTGATAACTTGAAGCGGGCCCCTACCTGTGCTTTATTGCCATGGTAGATGTACTTATTTTGGCTCCAACTCTTTAATCTTTATTGCATTTATTTTATTGAGAGTTGGTCTTTCTATGTTCTATAAGATACTACGTGCTCTAATGGGTTTTGATTTGAGTAGCACTATTCAGCTTAATATGGAGTGACTGATGCTCCATAAGTCTCTATTTCAGTAAATTTCTGGAGGTTATAGCTTAGGTGTTGTTCAACAGCTGACTTGGTATACACGTTTCTCTTTATCTCATCTTTTATTTTGTTTTATTTTGTATATATTTGTTGCTTTATTTTTCTTATCTTCTTTTTCTTTTACAGTCATGTCCTTAGCTTTTTGTTTTTGAGTCATGTCGCTATTTGTTTTTTGAGGCTTTATTTTGTGTTTAATGTATCTTTTTGCTCCCAATGAGGACATTGTGAGATTTAAGTGTGGGAGTGGAGAAACTTTGGAACAATTTTAAAAAATTAAAAAACTGTAAAAAATTGAAAATTCAAAAAGATTTTTGTTTTGTTTTGGAGAATTTATGTGCTATTTTTGATTGACTATGTTCTCTTGTACCCTTAGTGTTAGGTTGTATGTAGATATGGTATGCATTGATAAAACTTAGTTCTAAAGTATGATGTTTATATACGGTCCTGACCCCCGACTTTATTGCTAAGCAAGCTTGACTGTGGTAGATGAACCCGTGAGATTTTGAGTCTTATAGACTAATTCATCATTTTTAGTCTCATGTTTCTTTCATGTGTGTCTCTTCCATGATTACATCTCTAGAACTTGATTTGATTCTCTTTGAAATCACATTTAGCATGTGCATTATGATAACATGATGCAATTTGTTCTTGTAAACCACATAGCCAAATTGCCACCCCTGATTTGAATGTTTTTTTTCCTTTGTTAACCTCTTTTGAGCCCTAACCTTTTTGTTGTGAACCCTGCATTTTAGCAATTGACCTAAACACAATTCCTTTACCTAATCCAAGGCTAGTGGGGCCACACTTCATCGTTTGGGGGTAACTTTTGGGTATTTTATGAATTTGGTGGTTGATCTTGGTTATGTATATATGGGGATATATCATGGTGATCACTTGGAAATTGAGTTGTATTCATTTTGTTTAATTAAAAAAAAAGGAAAAAAAAGCAAGAAAAATGAGAAAAGTTTCCACGAAAAAATTGAGAAAAAAAGTTTTAAAAATCTCTCAAAAATTCAAAAATTCAAGAGTTATGAATAAGAGTGTTTGGCATGGAAGTATCCTTGTGTACTCATTTGCAACGGTCAATTTATTATGAGGGTTTGTTCTTATTTTGTGTTTTGAGAAAGTGAGTGCTTACTATAGTTGGTGTAAGTGTTAGTTGCTCATTAGCTGCTTGGCTTTTAGCTCCTTATTTTCCAAATTGTTTGTCTCTCTCTTACCCTCAACCTTTAGCCCCATTACATCCCTGAAAAGTCCTCTTAATTATTGTTTTGCATTTTGCATTTCCGTGATAGAGAATTGAGAATTTTAGCAAGCTTATGGCAGTTGGTATGACTGGAAGACAGTTGAATGACCCTTGTTATATTTCAAACACATGAGTGGGAGTGTTCCACAATTCCCTAAAGTAAGATTCTAACAATCATGCTTCTACTTCATTTTTAAGTGGGGTGAAAGATTATGCATCAATATCATCAGTGGGATTAAGGTTTCTTAATGTGTACATTGTGTTTATATGTAATCTAGTCCTATGATTGCTTGAGTGATGTGGTTAGTTAGAATGTGTATATATTTTTCTCCAGTATTGTATATATAAATTTTTGTGAAAAAAAAATTAAAAAGATTTTCGATTTCCTATTCTTGTTTTCTTTTATAGATTTTGTGGGTATCTTCTACAAACCCTCACAAGATCTTCCTTGTCCACTAGGGGTAACCTAGCGGTTTAAAAGGCTTGTTGCACATGCTAAGTGCAACCGTGATCTCTACGAAAGTGAGTTAGGATTTTATTTTTCTTTTTCTATGATTTTTAGTTTTATTTTACTCGAGAACGAACAAAACTTAGTTGTGGGGGTATTTGTTCAACCTGAAATTACGATATTTTATACCCTTTTATTATCTATTATTTGCTCAAAATAAATTATTAAATTAGGATTTTAATATTGCTTTGTTCATCTCATAGGAATTGAAAAATTTGGAAAAAAAATGAATAATCAGTTCAAAATGGAGCTGGATCAAGTGAGGAAAGAAGAAGGAAGCAAAGTCCACCAAGCCCGGACCGCGGTCCATTTGTTCCCTAGCCTGCAGCAATGTCCATTCGTTCCCTTCCCTTCACATGTGTGGTTCGGGCCCAACATTTTTCCTCTCCTTTTGCGAGCCCACAGACGTACCAGTTTGGTCCACTTAATCCGCCACGCACCGTGCACGTGAGCCACTGGCAACTCCCTCTCTCCCCTTTCTTCTTCTTCTTCTTCTTCTTCTTCTTCTTCTTCTTCTCCTCCCAGCCTAGGCAACCCGAAAAACAAAGCCACGAGCAAGCACTTCGTCAGTTCGTCTTCCCCATGCCATTTTCATCCGTTACTCCATCTCTTTCTTCGCCATCAATTGCAAAAAACATCATCTGTTTTCATTCGTTACTTCTTGCTTAAATCATTCATCGTCAATAAATCGCTAAATTTTCTCTCTCTCCCACGAGTTGCGTGATCAGAATTCAAGGCACCTGTTCATCTCCTAGCGGTTGGAATGTCTTAAATCTGACATTAATAGAGCAATGAAGAGATGTGAGTAGTTTTTTGGGATATAGTTCGAGCAGAGTTGAGAGGGGGTGAGGTAGAGAGTGATTTTTCTGTTTTTAATTCATGATTTTGATTTCGTCTTTCAGTTTTAGATTTAGGTTTTAGTTTCAAATTGGTGTAATTTGGTTTTGGGGTTTTTCTGATTTCATTTGGATTCCAGTTAAGTTTTGGATGCATACTGCCGGCTTCAAACCTTTCTGGTCTAATTGCTCAGCTGCTTTTCCCTACTTATTTGCTCTGTGTCGTTTGGCTTGAGGACGACATGGGTGGGATAGTTCTAGTGCTCTACTTTGTTTCAAACTTTTTTTTTTTTTTTTTTTTTGGGGATGCTTTGTGCTCGGATTCTACTGTGGGGATGATCTACAAGTTGGGTCGATTGCTACAAGAGGTGCTCTAATGTAGGTGGTGTCATGTTGCCCATATGGATTTTGCTTCTTGGTTACTTACTGCTTTCCAGGATTTACTTTAGCAGTTCAGTCAAGCTGAATTTTACAACTCTGGACTTTCAATGATAGTAACGTACTCGTTTAGATTATTGGTAATCTAATTCATAATACATCCCTGAGGATCGACCCTTAAGTGCTACAACGAGAATCGTGCGCTTGCAATTAAAACTAATCTTTATAAAAATCACAACAAATAGTAATGGGAGACATTAGGCAAGGCAAATGAAACAAAGATTGATATAAAGTAAACTTCGAATTTAATTTGATAACTTTGAATTGACTAGCCTGATTTAAGGGATGCTTAAGGGAGAGAGAAATGAAGGTAGATTAAATAGGAAAAGTGTTTTTTCTTTTTGGTGAAAATTAAATAGGAAAAGTTAATATATATATGATCTTTACAAATTTGGATATTATTAACATTATGGTTGTTTTGGCAAGTTTTCAAAATATTGATATTATTATATTATTTTTCTCAATTAAATAAGTGATTTTGAATTTCAAATATTATTATACATATTTATTTATTTATGTGTATATATATATATATATATATATATATATATATATATATATATATATATATATATATGTAATGTGTGTGTATGTGTATATGTGTGTGCGCGCACACGCGCGTGTATGTATATATGTGCGTGCGTGCGTGCGTGCGTGTGTGTCTTAGAATGGTGAGTTTGATGCAAATGAGAGTAGAAAAGGTTAAAACAAAGAAATATAAGACATTCAAGTGAATTCAGCTAACATATTAGTGGAAGATAAGTTAGCAATTTTGGGAAGATAATGAAATAAAAAAGGTCCGATACGACTAACGTAAAACTGAGAACTACAATGGATGGGGCACAACTATTGGGTAGGCAGTAAAATCTCAATCTCATCATATCCCGTTGCAAGTAAGATGGAAATAATAGTACATAATAAAGTAGTTTGTTCACATCCTTTAGATTTATTCAACTCAAACTAAGTTTATATTCCTTCTGAAGCAACGAGAGCTTACCAATCCTCACAAAATTCATATATTTTAATTCAGAAAAAATTAGCCTATTTATTTAAAAAAGGAAAAACTAAGGGAGAGATAGAGAGAGAGAGAAAGATAGAGGGAGAAGGAATACTAAGTTGCTTGGTCTCCTCAAACACAAAGTAAAATTTATTTTGTAAAAACTATTGCCATCCCTAATTGTTAACAATAATCAACTAAATAGAGTGAACTTAGAATTACTAAAATACCCTTATATTATAAAATTATCTTTAATAGTAACTTGCCTTATTCTCTTTTAAGTTAGTAAGATATATATATATATATATATATATATATATATATATATATATATATATATATATATATATATATATATATATATATATGTATATATTTATATTTACATTATATACATACATATATACATATATATATATATATATATATATATATATATATATATATATATATATTATATGTATATATGTACATGTGTGTGTATAAATGTACATATACATACATGCCAGTGGCGAAGCCAGGATTTTAATGAAGGGATGTCGAAAATAGTGGTGCATACAATATAAAATTTAGCAATATTCATACAATGATAATTAAATCACGGTCACATTTTATTTTTCAAAAAACAGTGAAGCCAAAATTTGACCAGTCTAGTTACAGTTTATCCCATTTATTAAAGTCGTTCCAAAGTACAAAAAATATTTACATTGCTCAAGTTTAAAGTTTACTACATTTTTAAAGAGAAAATTTGATGATATTTTTGAAAGAGAGACAAGTCCATATTTTTAGAGCTCTATTTTATTTTTAAAATTTGCAATTTAGTTTTTCATTCCTTTGAAAAATGAGACCAAATATATATCATATACAAAATATTTTTTGAACCAGAACATAACTTTTTTCATTCTATAATCCAAACTAAATTGCAAATTTTAAAAATAAAATAGGGCTATGAGGATATGTGAGTTTGTCTCAATCTTTTAGTGAAAGCACACAAATAGAAACTCAAATAAGGGGAATTAGGGATGGGAAAGAATAAACAAAGAAAAACGTTGAAACATCAAGATGCCAGTCGAACCAACAAACTCTGGGAAACTCTGCGGGAGCTCGATCACTCTGCCACACATGTTTCAATCATGGCATACACATTACAGTTTATTTATCTATTATTCATTGTCTATGCTGTGTAAATATTTTTTTCCTGCGTGGGAGGGGGTCAGTTGACACCACTGACCCCATGCTACCTCCGCCACTGATACATGCATATATGGGTGTATATATGTACGTGTGTGTAGATAAACACACACTACCATGGATGTTCATGCAAGGCACGGGTCCATCCACTTAATAGTAATTAATTAATGAGTTTATAAATTATACACTTATTTTGGAGTGAAGTTTATAATTCATCTCTACTATAATACTCAATTGCTATATTTAATAATTTTTTAAATATATATATTTTTTCATATTGCATCTGCAAGAAATGTTAGATTCAAACAATTACAAATTTTATATATCAAAATATGATCTCTACCAACAAAGTGTTAATGTTATAACATACTGCAAATAAATTTATTGATATAACTTGTTAGTGAATTAAAATTTGACATAATTAGTTTTAAAATTTTTAGACTATTATAGGAAAAAAATAATAATATACTAAATGTTTAATTGAAATCATTAGTCTCATACTATATCTATATAATTTACATTTTGTCCGTCACGAAGATTTTCAACGAAAGTTAGAATATTAAATGACAATTCCTCAATTATTTGTGTCTGCGAAGCCCTATAGACATACTATGTTAACTCTTGTACTTCCTTTAAGCCCAATGAAAATATTTTTTATGGATTAAAACTCATATCATATCATATATCATTTCATATATCATATATCTATATCACTATACATAAAATTGAGTAAACCCTTATACTTTTGCTAAGTGTCATAATTCTATTGGTTTTGACATTAACTACATTTGGGTTGTTTTGTCTTTCAACATTTATACAACTCTTTTTTGTTTTTCCTCTTTTAGAGAACTTGCGAGACTTTTTATTTTCTCCCTAATCAATTATTTAGAGATATCATTAATATATATTTGCTAGCATATGAATTGGTACATACATAAACCTTAAAAATACATATATGGATACAAAAAATATTTAACTGATAAAATAAATCTTAACAATGAAAACAACATTGTTGACTAAGTATATTGACATATTATTGAACCTAACCCTTGCATCGCAAGGGGAATAGTTCCAGTATAATATAAAATTGAATGACCTAAATGGGTTGATGGTAGTTTGACAAGTGTCACATTATTATTGGCTTCTTTCTCTTTTTGCTTTCATTTTTTCTTTAATCCCAAATGTCATAATAAGAAGAATTCAATGTGCTCTTTTATTTTTAAAATTTAAAAGTCAAAAATAGTTTTACAATTAGATTTAGTTTACAATAAATAGCTTTGAGAGATAGAAAACGACTTTACAATAAAATGATACAAAACAGGAACAGTATTATTATTATAATAAAAGTTTCAGGTACTCTGTTACTCGTGCATTTCGACAAGTCAAAAATAATTTTATATTTAAGTTTAGTTTGTAAATAGTAATAACTATGGATTAGTATAATCCTTTACTAATTATAGAGTTTCAGAAGTAAAAAATGCATTTACTATATATATAATGAAATAAAATAATAAAAGTATTAATATTTTATGCAATTATTTCGACAATTATAAACATTAATCGACAAACAATATAAAACAAAAAATTAATAATAATTTAATGTACCTTTAAAAATTGTCTGCAAATCAGTACATTCAATTTAACTTTAATCAACTCAATTTGACTATGCAAAATGTGTATTGTAAGACAATGCAATCATTATGTAAAAATACATTGACTATTGATGACTAAGAAATTCAAATAACTTTCAACAATAAAATATTTGCGCTTAATTATTTTGTAATTGTCTCAACAAAGAGTAAAATTTAGATAAATGAAAAAATAATAATTTTTAAAAAATAAAAGTGAGTGATGATAATTCAACTTTTTGATCAGCAAGCTTTTTCACTATATATTATAATCTCATAATTTCACTATATATTACCTGGATGGGAGGTCGATACCTAAGGTAGATAAGTTTAAATATCTTGGCTCAATCATTCAACAGAATGGAAATATTGACGAGGATATTAACCAACAAATAAAAGTGGGCTGGCAAAAATGGAATTTTGCCTCAGATGTGCTGTGTGATAAGAGGGTGCCCATAGGATTAAAAGGTAAAGTCTATCGAATGGTAGTTAGACCAGCTGTTCTGTATGGTTCGGATTATTGGCCTCTAAAAAAGACGCAGGTTCAAAGGTTGATGGTAGCTGATGACGATGATTAGGTGGATGTGTGGTT
>JAKOGI010000566.1:300000-307500 GCA_029747015.1 Carnegiea gigantea | reverse complement strand
CTTAGGTTAGTTTTCAATCTAGTTTGATAGAGGTCTGGTCCCTTGCTTGTGTTTTTATATGTGTATTTGATGTTAATTTTTGGTTCGTCATATTGACTATATATTTGTTTTTTTATATGTGTGTACATACATACATACATACACACATACATACATACATACATACATACATACATACATACATATATATATATATATTTCATAAGATTAGAGAACCTGTTCGAAAAGTTACACATAATAAGTTATTCTCAAAATGCTGTACACATGTTCTCATGTGTATAGTACTAAGGGCATCGACTCGTTATGTATAAGTTTTTGAATTGTCCGTGTTGGACAGTTTAGGAATAATATGGTATTAGGTTGTGTGGTTATTAAATCTTTGCAGACATTTGACAAATCTAAGGTGGTAATTCCCATTTGTTCTCTGAGTACAATTATGAAGATTAGCGACTTAATGCCTTGGTGAATTGTATTCCCATAAGCATTAGTTGTTTCATCTTTATAGCTTGCATTTGGAGAACGAAGGGAAAGTGCTACTGAATTTTTCTCAAAGTATGCAAGGACGTAATCGTATGATCTAATATCATATAATTCGTGAATGGGTGTAGGACCATCTATCCATATAGAAGGACGTTAGTCATGAGCATGTCATGTGATGTTATGAACATTTATACGCGATGTTGTTGATATTTATGGCTTACATTATATTTTTATATGTGTGATGAGATTGTGTTGCTTCCGACTGTCTTCATGGTAATCGCAAAATGAAATCTTTATATCATGCAAATGAATGAAAAATATTATGCAAGTATGATTAGTAGGTTAACATTATATGACGAGCATACTTAAGTGGTTTAGTATTGTATATGTAGTAGGAGGACAAATAGAGAATGGATGTATGAAAGGTTTTATGGAAAACACTTGAAGAAAGAGTTCATCTATGAGGTATAAGAAGAGTTTATTGCATTTTCCAAACAAGAGGAAAGTTTCAAGAAGTCAAATAAGTCGAGGATCCTTTGCAGTAAATGTTAGAATGTGCCTTACTTAGATGAGGACACAGTGAAATTACATTTATATAAATATGGGTTTTACCCAAACTATTTTGATTGAATTAACCATGAGGAGACCTCTCCTAATTTAGAGGTTAATATTAGTGGAACATCAAGTGTGGAGGCAGAACCTATTCAGGAAATAGTGATGGACACTTTTGAGCATATGTCATCAAATTGGATTGAGGAAAATGTGGATGAACAACCAAATGAAGAGGCACAAAAATTCTTTGAAATATTGGAAATAGCTAAGAAACCTTTGCATGAGGGGTGCGAGTTGTCCTTATTATTGGTGGTGTCATGGCTCATAAACATCAAATGTGACTTTAATATCCCAAACAAAGCTGTTGATAATATGCTATCATTGATGAAAAAAATATGCTCACCTGATAATGAGATGTCTGACACTTATTATTCTATAAAGAAGTTACTTGCTACTTTGCAACTTCCACATGAGAGAACTGATGCTTGTCCTAGTGGGTGCATGTTGTATTCAAAAGGTGAAGCTGACTTGGAAATATGGGAGCATTGTGGAGCTAATAGATATGGGAAGAAGACATTGAGGGGTAAAGGCATTACAAACAAAGTACTAACATACTTTCCAATCGGGCCAAGATTATAGAGATTGTACACAACTAAGAGTACAACGGAGCAAATGAGGTGGCATTCTGAGAATCCATGTGTAAGTCGTTCCATGGCTCATCCATGTGATAGTGAAGCATGGAAACATTTCAATGCGACTTTCAAGGAATTTGCCGCTAAATCTTACAATGTTCGATTTGCGTTATATACTGACAGGTTCACCCTTTTTGGAAATTTTGGCCAGACGTACTCATGTTGGCGAGTAATGGCAACTCTATACAATTTATCACCTTGGTTGTGTATGAAGAAGCACTACATGTTTCTTACTTTATTAATTCCTAGCCCAAAGAGTCTTGAGGGAATGCTTGATGTCAACTTACAACCACTAATTGAGGAATTGAAGCAATTATGGGAAGAAGGTGTTCAAACATATGATGTTTCAGAGAAATAGAACTCCACATTGAAGGCAATAGTTATGTGGACTATAAGTGACTTCCTGGCATACGACGCTGTCTGGTTGGGTGACATCCAAAAAATTAGCCTGTCCATATTGCATGTAGAGGACAAAGATATTTAGGCTAAAACATGGGAAGAAACATACCTGGTTTGATTGTCATAGATAATTTCTTCTCGAAAATCATCCTTTTTAGTCCAATAAGACTGCTTTCTTAAAGAATAGCGTTGAACATTCACCTCCTTCTCCTCGGCTCGAAGATAATAAGGTATGGGGCAACATACGTCTGATGCCTAATTCTATTGATTACCATGGCATAATTGATGGTTACCTTGAGTCTCACAACTAGACAAAATGAAGTAAATTTTGGGAATTACCATATTGCAAAGACCTTCTCACATGCCACAACTTGGATGTCATGCATGTTGAGAAGAACTTGTTCGACCAAGTAATCAATACAATCATGGATGTGAAGTGAAAAACTAAGGAAGATATTAATTAGAGAAGAGACTTAGCCACTCATTGTAAGTGTTGAATACTTCATATCTAGACAACCGAACACGAAGATGGAAAACGAAGTGAAACCGTCCCTAATGCTCCATACGTTATAAGTAAAGAGGAAGCTACGACCTTATGTGAATGGCTGAAATAGCTCAAGCTTTCCAATGGCTATGCTAGCAATTTTAGTCAATGTGTTGATAGTAAAAATGCGAAGTTGCATAACTTAAAAAGCCATGATTGTTACATCTTTATAGAGAGGTTGTTGCCTATAGCTGTGAGGGAATTACTTCCTACAAATGTTTGGAAAGTCCTCACCAAATTGAGCCAATTCTTTAAGGATCTATGTGCGTCCAATTTACAAATGAACGATGCACTCCGCTTAGAGAGAAATATTTCTGAAATATTGTGTAAGATGGAGATGATTTTTCCTCCATATTTCTTCAATGTGATGGAGCATCTTCCTCTGCACTTACCATATGAGGCTAAAATGGGTGGGCAGTTCAGTACAGGTGGATGTATCCATTTGAAAGGTATATGATTCCCATTCACTCACCATTTAGGATTATTGATGAGAAGTCTCTTTGTCACTCATTATATTAACTTATGATGTAGGTTTTTACATCATTTAAAGAAGAAAGTTGGCAACAAAGTACATGTTGAAGCTTCAATATGCAATGCATACTTAACTAAAGAAATCTCCAACTTTTGTGCCGTTCACTTTGAGCAGAATATTGACACAAAAACAAGAGATCTTGGACAAAATGTTTGTCCTAATGTAGAGGAGAATAGTGATAAACAAATTCCTGAGGTATTTTCTTCTAATGTGGGGCATGCCCCTGGTAAAGTCGTGTTATATACCTTGATCAACTTGAGTATGATGCAGTTCATGCATATGTTCTTTCCAATTGTGAACTGTTAGAAGAATATGAAGGGTATGAGCGTCGTTACCTTTATTAGTCAATTTAAAACGTATTGTTACATGCCATATTTTTATTAAAACTAAGTAGTGATAATTGGTTCAACATGAACATAGGCAATTTGAGGATGAAATGGTTAGGCTACATTCACGTGTCAAGAAGGATGAAGCGTGGACTAAGTTCGATAAAGAATTTTCCAAATGGTTTAAGGCAAAGGTCAATATATTAATAAAATAATATTAGGTTAAGATGCAAATGACTTATTCATTAACATGTATTTGTAATTGCATAGGTCTTCAACTCAAATGAGAATGATGAATTAATTATAATCTTGGTGCATGGTCCAAAGATAGATGTGCGCACTTGAAATTGCTACTACCTAAATAACCACAACTTTTATACTTACAAATATGGGCAAAACAAGTCAATTGCAAACTATGGAATATCTGTGAAGGGTATAGGTGGCATTGATTACTATGACATTCTGCAAGAAGTGATTGAGTTGGAGTACATAGCGAGATCTTGCTTTTACAAGATGGTCTTGTTCAAATGTGGATCGTTTGACTCTATAAAGGGTGTTAATACACATGAACAATACAAACTGGTAGATATCAGCCATACGAAGAAGTATCCTAAGTACGATCCATTTGTATTAATGTCTCAAGTGATGCAAGTGTATTTCACCCCTTATCTGAGTACTAGAAACAATAGAAATCAATGATGGGTAAACATTAAGATAAAACCAAGGCCAACAATTGAAACCCTGCTTGATGATACAGCTTTTCAAGAGGATACCAATGATAATCCTCCTACTTTATGTGAGTTTGAAGAGAACCAAGAAGCTAGACTTCACTTTGAGGACATTGGTGACGAGGAAGATGGTGAAAATGATTCAAGTGTAGGAAGTGGTTCGAATAATTTGGAAGGGGAAAGGGAAGAGGAAGGGGATGAGAAAAACTCTTTTGTTGTATGATGATGACATTGATGAGGACATCATTGCTGACGATGATGATGTATGATTACGTATATATTTTAAAGTGATTATTGTAATCTACTAATAGTGATCCATTATGAGTTGCGTTATGATATTCTTCCATGTATCCATTTAATTTTTGTTTTTTTTAAAATCTAAATCTTTATGCTTTGTTGTATGAATTGCAAGAATGCCTCGAAGGAATAAAGGTTTCGTATTAAATCATGATGAGTCTGTTACTGGTATGATATCCAGTTCTGGTACCGGTCAGCCGGTTGTCTTATCTCAGTCAAGGGAGGGACAAGGCTCACGACAAGAGTCAGCATTTAGGAAGAAAGTGTTATTAAAGGAGAAGTATTGGTATGTATATTAGTGAATATACTTATTTTGAGATTACTTTTGTACTTTGAGTTCATTGTATTTGTCAATAGTAAATATCGATGTAGGTTTACTAATTCAACTTTGTTACGAGCTATATCTGCCTCTATCAAGAGCTTTTATGATGGCCAGTGCACATGCATTTCGGATCTTCCTAGGGAGGCTCTGCAGATGTGGTGGAGGACTTTGAGGTAAAATTCTAATACTTGTGCACTGTGAATGTTCTGTGAATAATTTTTTTTGATATGCTTGTTCTTTTTTCAAATAGGGTCAATACACTTGGGCCTTAGAGCTTGGTTAGGAAGTTTATGAATGATAGTATATGACAGTTGGCAAAAATCTAAGGAACTTAGTCAACAAAGCTGCAAAACCCCCTGATGATAAAGAAATTTCTTGGTTACTTGATAACGGGCGAGCAAAGTTGAAGGCCCAAAGAAGCACCCTAGAATTTCAAAATAAATATGCACAATGCTTAAAATACAGGACCGAAGGGCCAAAAGCGGGACCTTACGTAGCCAAGGGTCCATCCTAATAGCAGATCTTGCAAGAAAAATGGTATAAAGTTCAAATAGTAAATTTCTTTTCTCTTATATGCTATACATAATGTAGCTTTTTGATGAATTAATTGCATTTTTTCTTCAAATAAAGGAATGGAAGACTCCTATCCCCTCTACATTGTTTGCACAGAGTCATAGCAAGGAGGATGCTCAATCTGGGGAGGTCTTTGTAGATGATAGGTCCAAAGCTTTGTGGGTGTGAACACAATTTCATAATTTCTTATTTGGTTTTATGTGAATTTAAAGTTTGGTATCTATTTTATGTTATTTGTATTTCTATTATGAAGTTTTGGAATATATAAAAACTATTTGTGATGGGAAAAATATGAGGCCCTTAGAGTTCAGCGAGGTATTGAAGAAGGGACACATGAGGAAGAGCAGCTATATTCTGAAGTATCGGGTGTCTGGAGCAAGAAATCTACTATCTATGGGTTGGGTAAGGCTACGACATTATTTTTTGAGAAACCAACTGCCTCCACTGTCTCTACGGGTCTACATGCACTCCCTCCGAATACTCTAAGTTGTAATATGAGCTTAAATCAACCCTACAACTCGATGAGCAGAGGAGACTCTTGGAGAATTAGCAAAAGACCATGGAGAATCAGCAAAAGATTGTGGAGGATCAACAACACCAATTTGAAGAGGCAATGAGACTCATTCATAGCCTTAAGTCGAGAGTCGACTTGTTGTCTGGTTCTAGTTCTAACCCATTTGACTAATTCTTAGTAAGTTGTGACTTAAGGTTTGCAGTACAAACTTTGGTTGAATGTTGTCATTTGGTAGCGTAGTCTGTGTCCTAAACTATGGTTTATGTTGACGGATGAGGTTTGTTGGCACTTGTTGGATTCCTTCGCCCCCATGACTGTGAACGGATCTTGTTCCTTGATTAGTGTATTCAAGAAACTTTGTTGGATGTGACTTTGTTTTGGAGATTGATGGTTATTTTCATATTTGTAGATGTGTTTGAGGTGTTGTTAATGATTGCTTGTGTATTTGTGGATGAGTTCCAAGTGTTGTGAATGTGTAAACTGTGTATTGAAATGAGAAATATTTATGTGCAAGAAATACATAAAACAACCAAAAAGTTGCCCAAATTTATCAAAATTCACGATGGAATTACACAATTAGTGTCGGATTGGTCAAAAAGATTTCATGAAAAAATTGAAATTTAGCGATGGAAACAATATCCATCGTTATTAGCGTCGGATAATCTGACACTAAAAGCACAATATTTGATGCTAATAAGGAACAGTGACAATATTTTCTACCATGAATTTAGCATCGAGTTAGTTGTTAATCTTTATTAGCATCGGATATATCTTACGCTAAATAGGAGTATTAGTCTCTAATAGTGTCTACTCCTGTCCGATGCTGATTAATGTCGGTCAGTAATCCGATGCTAAATTCAACTCTAATAGACAGATTTTTAATCCGACACCAAATTTTTTTAATCGGTGAGGGTCTTCGAGATGAAATTTTATCTGACGCCAATCCGGCGCTAAATCATTTTCACGTCAGAATATGGATATTGGTGACCAATTTAATCCGATGAATGAGATTTCTTGTAGTGAATTAGTCATGGTCAATAATGAATGGTCCAAGTGAAAAAAATCAATTCTAAAATGAGAATGACCTTCTGTTCCTAAAACAGTCAGAATATCTATATTTGGTTGTTTAGATAAAATTCAGCTATATTAATATTAAATTTGCAAGTTATTTACTTCGATCAAAAAACAATTGTTGATTATTTTCCCTTTTTTAACCTAAAAGTGCAAAGGATATATAAAAGATATTAACTACTATTTTTGAGTAGAATTGTAAATAATTGTTTGGCGCATAAAGAGGCATAAAATCCAATATAAATAGGATTTGAACTCGTGTGGTTTATAAAACTCATAAAAATTTTAGACGGTGGGTTAATTGACACCTACAAATTGAAATATCTTTAGGCTTATAGTAAATATAAAAGATAATGACTAAAGCCAATATGCAGAAAATGGTTTTAGAGCAAATGCAATAGTAAGTTTGAATTAACATGTTAGATTAAAAAGCTATAATTTTACATAAGTTTTTTGAATAAACCAATATT
>JAKOGI010000566.1:2500-295000 GCA_029747015.1 Carnegiea gigantea | reverse complement strand
ATTGACTTTGCCTTTTAATTCTATAGGCATCCTCTTATCACACAATACGCCTGAAACATACTTCTTTTTTTGCCAACTCATCTTTATGCACTAGTTAATGTTTTCGTCAATATTCCCCTTCTGTAGAATGAACAAGCCTAGATATTTAAACTTTTCAATCTTTGGTATCGTCATCTCATTAATGGTAACCTCTCACCCCTTCTGTTCCCTTCCATAGAAGCAACAACGTAGGTATTCGATTTTCGATCTACTTATTCTAAAACCCCTAGACTTCAGTGCATGTCTCCATCGCTCCAACATATCATTAACACCCTCTCTGGTCTCATCATACATATTCTTAATAACCCAAATATACAGAGGTGACATTCCTTTATTTTGTAAGCATCTCTATAACACTTCACATAGAATTCTATCATATGTTTTTGTAAGGTCTATAAACACCATATGAATATCTACCTTTCTATCTCTACACAATTCCATGAGTCTTCTAAGGAGGTAAATCGCCTCTGTGATCGACCTGTTAGGTATAAAAACAAATTGGTTCTCTAATATCAAAATATCCTTCTGCAACCTTCTCTCAATCATCCTTTCCCATAGCTTTATATTGTGACTGAGCAGCTTCGTACCCCGATACCTTAAATGTCACCTTTGTTCTTATACAATGGGATAACTGTAATAAATCTCCATTCTCTGGGTATCTTAATAGTCCTAAAAATAATATTGAAAAACACTGTTAGCCACTTTAATCTCTCTTCACCCAAACAGTTCCACACTTCCATCGGTATTTGATCGAGTCCTTCTACCTTCTCATTGGACATCTTCTTTACGACCTCTTTAATCTCATCTTTGTTGATAGGTTCACACAATCGGGGATAAGGTTGCCTCTCACTACTCTCTCATTCCCTACTATGAAAATCTTCTAACATTTCACCATTGAGGAGTTTGAAAAAGTACATTTGCCATCTCTCCTTAATTTCTGCCTTCTTAGTTAGCACCTTATCATTTTCATCTTTGATGCCCCCCATGTCACCCAAATCCATAATAATAATGCCACATAAAATAACAATAAATATAAAATAAATTTATGTTTAGACGAAAAGTAATAATATTAGAAATACCTTCCCTTAGATGAGAACAATTTTTTGGTGAGAAATCTTAACCACAGACTTTAGATTTGAATTTAAGGGCCTAGATTAATTTCGTATTATACATTAAAAAAAGGGGAAAATAAAATGAACAATATCTACTCTTACCTCCCTTTATCCATCCCGCTACTCTATCCACCGCAAGATAACCCATCCTGGCCTATCACGGCTGCAAAGTCAGTGGCGAAAACAGCGGTAGTTCCTCCTACACTTGCAAAGTCGTCAGTAGCACTATCGATACCAACTACACAAACATAATTCGTGATACTAATATCGCTGGACATTCATTCACCTTGAGGGATCAATACATAATTGAAGTTAATTTAATGCATGATTAGCCCTAAAATCGAAAAGCTAAAGGATGAATACACCAAATTAGGGCATGGTTAATCAAATAATCCAAAACTTCTACTGAAAGTGAGAGCAAACTTATCGAATTGAGCTTGAATAAAATAATAGTGTTATAGTTATGGATATATTTGTATGTTCTCAATTAAGTAGAATCTCTTATAGTTATGTGAAGCTTTTTACATCAAGGGTGATTTGCAAGAAAATTAAAAATAAAAAAATTTTAAATAATATATAAATAAGTATGTGTGTGTATAGGAAAATTGCATTTGGTGACCATGAACATTTGTTATTTCTATCATAGCCTTAATTTTTTTTAACTTTTTCCAAATGATGCCCTTATATTTTACAAATATCCAACTATTATCCATCTGTCACTAACGCCGTTAAATTCTAATTGAATTGATTAAAGTACCATTAACATCAAGCTCTATCTGTCTCTAATCATTTTTTCTGATCCTCTCTCTTTATTTAGCCCTTCTTTCTTACCCCTGTTAAATACCACAGACCTTTCGTCGTTAAAACTCTGATCCACTATCTCTCTCTTCTCATTAAATACGTGAACCAATTGGGCATTAAAGACAAGTTATTCATCTCCACTTTGCTAGTACAATTCTTAGTAAGGGTTCAATTCGATATTTCATGAACAAGTTGAAGAGTACAAGCATAAATTAAGGCTCAAAGACTTACTCAATAAAATTAGGAGTATGGGTAACCGAGAATAGAGTGGAAAGTAGATTTATTTTCGTTGTTCTTGCCTTTTCGGATATTTTTTTTAAAATTCTCTCAAATTAATATAAATACTTCTGGAATTGTTGAAATGAAGCAAGAGTTTGGTTCTTTGAAGTTGAAATTGTGGGCAATTGCTTCAAATGTAAGAACTCGATTTTGCTTTTGTTGTGGATTTTACTACTGTGTGCATAGGCTTAAATCTTTGAAATTTACTAACTTCATCTTCACTCGTCCTCACTAGCATCGATGTTCTCTCTACAATGATGAAATGTTATACTAGGCATGAAACAAAATCCACAACTCAACAATTCCCAAAAATCCCATCAACAATCCCATTAATCTTGTCTAGTGACACAACCAACTGCCATAACCTACTCGACCAAGGTAGAAATTCATCACTAAAAGATAGGAAAACATCACCAGAAAATACAATTGGCAAGTTGGTTTTTGAGAAATTTGCTATTGAAGTACTTGTTGAACTGTGATATATATTGTGTGTAATAGTATTCACCAGCCACTTGCTTTCCCATCCCCCTTTTTTCCCACATAGGTGGTTTTGGGAGTTGGAGTGGAGTTTATATTTACCTTCCTTCTTTGAGCCTGTTGAGTAACATTGAGCCTGGTTTTTATAGTGGTGTGGGGGGGAGAGTCACCACCACACACGCGCGCGCCGCCCAATCCAGGGCGGGCCGGGCACAGCGCGGTCGTGGGCTGGGTTTGGGTTTGGGCCTTGTTTGCTAATATTTTTGGAGTATATAGCTTTTATTTTTGGTCGTTGGCATTCTTGGTTAGCGATTGTATGCTAATTTTCCTCCAGCAAAAACTATTTTTAGCAGTCAAGCAGCCATATTTAGCAAACAGCATGAGGCTCTCCTTTTTTCTAGCTCAACAACTATATTTAGTCATGTGGCTCTCCTGTTTTTGCTACTAATGTCTCTTGACTCAAACAAGCCTTCTGCACCTATAAATACAACCTCTCTTCAGATGTAGGAAAAACACCAAAACATCATCTCTTCTACTCTTCTCCTCTTCTACTGTTCTCTCTTCTTTTATGGGCAACTAATACACTGTGTGTTTCACATCTTTCGCCTCGAATACATGTGTTCAGAGACTCATTGTGTTGACCTTGGGGAATGATCGACAAATTTGATTTGCACATTGGTCGGGCCGAAATGGCTTTCAAGGTAGGGATATCCCACGACAAGTTTTCTTCCTCTCCTTCTGCCAGTGATTTAGCCATAACTTTCTTACAATTTGAAAGCGACTTCTGATTTTCGTGAAGTCAATGGCACTGAAGAAAGAATCACTTTTGAAACCACTATTGCCTTTGGTGATGGAACTATCAAAGACAAATCCAAAATTATTGAGTTGCAAACAATGAAGAAATTTGAAAAAGACAACAAAACGATCAGGGGGCATCTGTTGAACCAAAATCCCCTGTTCGATTTGTTTGTCACCTTCAAATCTGCCAAGATTATTTGGGATAAATTAAAGGTCAAGTATGGAGCTAATGACGCTGGAAAGTAGAAATATGTCGTCGGTGAATGGCTACATTTTCAGATTACTAACGACAAGCTAATTATGGAACATGTTCTTGTTTATGAGAACCTATATGCTAAAGTTCTGAGTGAGAACATGAAGATGTGTGAGATTCTGCAAGCTAATTTGCTGATCGAGAAATTTCCACCATTTTGGAGTGACTATAGAAACCAACTGAAACATAAGAAGAAAGGTCTTACTTTATAGGAATTGATCATCCACATGAGAACAGAAGAAGCTAATCGCCTGAAAGATAAGATCGAATCTCTTTCTTTAAATTCTTCTAAAGTCAACATAGTTGAATCTGCTGTACCTACAAATAGAGACATGTATAAAGGAAAAGGTAAAAAGGACTAGAAGTCAAGTTATGCTCAGCAGTAGAATAAGTTTAGCAATAAAATCCAGAAACCAAAGGGGTTGTGCTATGTGTGCGGCAAGCCAAGGCACAAAGCATACTAGTGTCCACCTCGCAAAGGGCAATCACATCCAAATTGGAAGCTTGTAGCTCAGGTTAACCTTGCCGAGAGCATATAAGTCATTTGTGCAGTGGCCGAAGAGGCAAACCTAGTGGCAAACAATGTTGAATGGATCTATGATACCGGAGCATTGAGACAATTCTACGCTAACAAAGAACTCATACAGGACTTTAAAGATGTTGCAGGTTGTGAATGCATCTATATGGGAAACTCTATGACTGCTAGAGTTATGGATAGTTGGAAGATTCTTCTTAAATTTACTTCTGGCAAATTACTGGCGTTGAGTAATGTGTTGTATGTGCCCTCCTTTCGTAGAAACTTAGTTTCTGGTATACTTCTCAACAAAGCTAGATTGAAAACTATTGTTGGCGATGATAAGGTTGTTCTCTCTCATAATGGGGTCTTTGTTGGGAAGAGATACTTGAATGTGAGTCTATTTGGACTTAAATTTGCTTCTAAAACCTTGAATGGAAATGTTTCTACTGTTGCTTACATTGATGAGTTTGTTGATTTGTGGCATGGTGGGCTAGGCCATGTTAATTTGCATTCATTAAGCGACTCAAACATATGAAACTTATATTTATTGTGAATGTTGACAATTTCATCAAATGCTCTGTGTCCGTAGAAGCAAAATATACCAAACAGCCCTTTAAGTTGGTCACTAGCAGGCAAACAACATTACTGAAACTAGTACATTTAGACTTAGCTGACTTCAAAAACACAGCCAGTAAAGGTAGAAAGAGGTATCACATCACCCTTTTAGATGGCTGCTCTAGATATACCAAAGTTTACCTCCTTAGGTCCAAAAATAAGGCTGAGAAAATGTTTGTGATATACAAAGCAGAGGTAGAAAACTAACTGAATCAAAAGATTAAGAGACTTAGAATCGATAGGGGTGGAAAATATAAGACTAACTCTTTGACAGCCTTTTGTGAGAAAATGGGCATAATACATGAGGTTAGTGCACCCCGTACTCCCCAACAAAATAGGATAGCCGAATGCAAAAATAGAACTCTTAAACAAATGATGAACGCCATGCTTTTGAGTTCGGGACTTTCTGATAGTATGTGGGGGGAAGCTATTCTATCTATTTGCTATATTCTTAATAGAGTACCTCATAAGAAGTTAGAGCAAATTCCATATGAACTCTGGAAAGGCTATGCTCCTAATTTGAGTTTCTTACGGTGTAGGGGTGTTTGGCTAAAGTTCCCCCACCTGATGTCAAACGGGAAAACATAGGTCCTAAAATGTTCAACTCTGTGTTTATTGGTTATGCCCAAAATAGTGTTGCATATAGATTCATGTTACCGAATGACTTCTCCATTAGCGAGTCCAGGGATGTAAAATTCTTTGAGCATGTATTTTCTTTGAAAAAGAGTAATTCTACTACTATGCATGAACCCGTGCCTATGCATAACAATGTGCCTCTGTCTACGTCCAGTTCTAGTTTTAGAATTTCATATGATGAATCTAGGAGGAGTAAGAGACCTAGAGTTGAGACCATCTTTGGTCTTGACTTCCTCACTAATTTTTTGATTGAAGACTTTGATGCTAATTTCTTATCTGAGGAACTAGTATCAGCCTTCTTTATTGATGAAGATCCAAAATCTTATGAAGAGGCTATAAGATCTATAGATGTTACTTTCTGAAAGGAAGCCATTAAATGTGAATTAGATTCCATAGTATCAAATCAAACTTGGGAGTTGGTTGAACTACCCAAAGATTATAAAACTATTAGTGGTAAATGAATCTTCAATAAGAAGTTAGGATCTGATGGTTCTATTGACAAATATAAAGTCAGACTGGTGATAAGGGGATTTAGCCAAAAGAAGGGGGTTGACTACTTTGACACATGTTCTCCTATGACTAAGATAGCCACCATTAGAACTCTAATCGCCTCAGCTGCCATCCATGGTCTTGTAATGCATCAGATGGATGTGAAAATAGCATTCCTTAATGGTGACCTAGAGGATGAGATTTATATGACTCAACCTCAGGGTTGTACAACACCTGGATAGGATAAAGTATATAAGCTTAGGGAATCTTTTTACGACCTTAAGCAAGCTCCTAAACAGTGGTATGAAAAATTTAATAGCATAGTAGTACAAAATGGCTTTGCTATGAACAACTCTGATTGCTAGGTCTATTCTAAGGTAATTGGTTTAGATTGTGTGATAATGTGTGGATGGCATGTTGATATTTGACACTAATTTGCATATTGTTAATGAGACTAAAAAATTGTTGTCTTCTCATTTTGAAATGAAAGACATAAGTGAAGCTGATATAATCTTAGGGATTAAAATTAGAAGGACTAATGGTGGTTTTTTTTTTTAATGTTAGTCTCATTATATTCAGAAAGTGTTGAAGAAATTTAACTGTTATGATGTGCTTCTAGTGAGAACTCCTTATGACCCTAGCATACATCTTAAAAAGAACAAAGGCCTAGTATCTCCCAAACTGAGTATGCTAAAATCATAGGAAGTGTAATGTTCCTTATGAACTATACTCGATCTAACATTGCTTATACTGTTAATCAACTAAGTCATTATACACATAACCCTAGTAAAGAGCGTTGGGATGCATTATTTGGATTGCTTAGGTACTTGAGAGGTACTATGGACTGGTGTTTGCATCTTAGTAAATTTTTTGCTGTGTTAGAAGGATTTTGTGATGTAAACTGGGTCTCTAATAATGATAAAATTAGTTCTACTAATGGTTATGTATTTACCTTAGGTGGAGAAGCTACCTTGTGGAAGTCTGCTAAGCAAACATGCATAGCTCAATGCACCATAGAAGCTAAATTTATTGCTTTTGAGTTGATAGGTCAAGAGGCTGAATAACTGAAAGGTCTACTAGCAGATATGCTACTGTGAGGGAGGTAGCCTACGGCTATTTCCCTTCATTGTGACTCGCAGGCAGCAATCAGAGTTACACACAACAGTGTGTATAATGGAAAGAGGAGACATATCTGTATTAGACACAGTGCGGTAAAATAGCTGCTAAAACACGACATCATTTCCTCGGAATACGTGAGATCTGAGAAAAATCTAGCAGATCCACTAACTAAGAGATTGACCATGCGAGTCATTCTTGATTCGTCGAAGGGGATGGGACTCAAGCCCATGAATTGAGATAGTATGTTTGGTACCCTCTTGTGGTCAAACGAAGCCATATTACACTCAATACGCACTACATTCTCATCCCTATGATGTGTGTTAGTGCTTATGAGAAGTTGAGCTCTTATGCTCTTAATGGATCCATAGGCAGCTGTGGTGGTGCTATTGAGATGCACTTAATGAATTCACCACTTGATACATGTGAGGTTAAGCAGCATTGTGATGTTAATGATTCCACAACCATGGTTATGGTGGTCCATATTGAGATGGACTCGATGAAACTACCTACATAAGTGTGAAGGTTTGGTCACCTTTTATGAGAGACTGTCTCTTTAGAGTACTTATGAGACCCAAGGCATGCGCATGGCCCTAAAAGGGACTAGTTAGTTATCGCGAAATATGCAGTGTCCATGAGGGTGGATATGTGCTGTGGGGGTCTCAATCATGGTCTATCAAGTTCAAGATTCGTTTACTCGATAGACACGGTTGCTGCCCTACTTCACTACATATCAATTCAGTCGAAAGGTATTGATGCTTAGGTGTCTAATCCTTCCTTTGCCCAGTTCTTCTCTTCGCTAGTCTGTATGCCATTAGTTGGGGACTGTTGTGTGTAATGACATTCACTAGCCACTTGCTTTCCTATCCTCTTTTGTCCTACATAGGTGGTTTTGGGAGTTGGAGTGGGATTTATATTTACTTTCCTTCTTTGGGCCTCTTGAGTAACATTGGGCATGGTTTTTATAGTGGTGTGGGTTGATTTTCTCCAGCAAAAATTATTTTTATCTGTTGGCATTCCTAGTTAGTGATTGTGTGTTGATTTTCCTCTAGCAGAAACTATTTTCAGCAGCCAAGCAGCCATATTTAGCAAAAAGCACGAGGCTCTCCTTTTTCTTAGCTCAATAACTATGTTCAGTCATATGACTCTCCTGTTTTTGCTGCAAATTTCTGTCCACTCAAACAAGCCTTCAGCATCTATAAGTACAGCCTCTCTTTAGCTATAGAAAAAACACCAAAACATCATCTCTTCTTCTCTTTTCCTCTTCTATTGTTCTCTTTTCTTTTCTAGGCAACTGATACACTGCGTGTTTTAAGTCTCTGGCCTCAAGTGCACGTGTTCAGAGACTCACTGTGTAAATCTTGGGAAACGATCGGCACATTTGATTTGCACCTCGATCGGGCCAAAATCGCTTTGAAGGCAGTGGTTTACCATGACACAGTGTTCTTTCTCTCCTTTTTCCATTGATTTAGTCATAACTTTCTTACAATATACACTTGAAGTGATAAATTGTGTTGAAATAAAAGAGAAAAAGGTTAGAGCTTATGATGGGTGAAGATGAAGAGGACAACCGTTGCTAGGTGGAGAGAAGATGTTAGCAATGATGGGTCTATTATTATTTTATTCTTGGGAAACAGTGGAAAGGGAGCCGAGGGGTAGGGAGATAAACAGATTGAAAGATGTGAACTTCGGGGTTTCTTAAGCATTGGAATAAAAAAGAAATTAGATCTAAGGATAATTTTGCAATATACTATTCTAACCTCCACCATAATAATAAGTCAAACTTCAACATGCCACACCATCGTATTGTTCACATAAAACATATAGATAAAACTAATAGGTGATCTTACGAAAAAAGTTTGGAAATTCAAGATCAAATAGAATTTACCAAATGAAATACCCACCACACACACACAGACACAGACACACACACATATTATGTACGTATGTATCTCTTTCTCTCTCTCTCTCTACACACACACACACACACACACACACACACACAGTATATATATATATATATATATATATGTGTATATATATATATATATATATATATATATATATATATGTATATATATATATATATATATATATATATATATGTATATATATAGATATATATATATATATATATATATATATATACATATATATATTATATATATATATATATCTATATATATATAGCATATATATACGTATATATATATATATATATATATATATATGTATATATATATATATATATATATATATATATATATATAATATTCAAGGGTATTTTGGTCTTTTATCTTTTATTTGTCTTCTATAGTCGTGGGTTCCAAAAATTCAAACACGATAGTTAGGAGAGTCAAAGAGTAAATAATTCCTATCTTGTTGCAATTGCAATTTTCTTCTTATGATTACGGGAAAAATCATCAAAATAAGTTTTGCTATGATTTGGTTTATGATAAAGAGTTTTGTTGACAACCTGGTGGGGTGATTGTAATAAGTTATTTAATGTTGTTATTTTGCTTATATGCCTAGGATTTGTAAATGAAAATATTTTTTATATTCCCCCCTCAATTTGGATTCTGATTTTGGTTCTCAACTGATTGTTAGGGTTTGGATTTTATGTATTTGTTGTTATTTTAATTGATTAACTACTACATGGTTGATGTTTCTTCCAAGGACGAGAGATAGAAAAGGGTCTCATTGGATATACAATTAGGCCATGTTAACATATGTTCTTGTGAAGATTTCATTGGTAGATTTTGTGAAGCGCACGACAAATTCAAACTCTGAGTTCTTTATGATGTAATTTAATTTACTTAACTATGAAAGAGATGTAATATTAGGTTATGCATGTTTTAATTTGCATTACAGATGAGACTGTAGTGTGGGTCAACTAGAATTATGAGGTAAGCATTGTGCATACTAGTGCCTATGCCCTTTAGTAAGATTTTGTAAGGTGTAAAATGTCTTTGTTCTCTTCTTTTTTTGCACGTTTGACGTAATGGGTAAAGCGGTAGGAGATGTGATTTTGGGTTGATTTCTTGAAATTAAGGATACATATATCATTCTCTTTTTGGGGTGAATGTAAACATGATATGAAATTATAATATCTTTAAATCTTAAAAATAAATGAAAAGAATTGTTGTTCCTGTGAAGAGTTGAGGGCAAATTTATCCTATTACCATATTTTGGGGGCCAAAATTGTCATTCTGCCTTAAGTTTCTCTTATAGGCATGGAAGATATGGCTCCTCCACAGTCCACCAATCCTTGACCCATCTCTTTACCCCCAGTGTCACTAGCCTCTGCCGTCGAACCTCTACTGCATGAGATGTATATGGCTGGCTCCTCATATGTTGAAGCAATCTAGTCACATCTTTCCTTTGTCCCTCCACTTACTACATCAGCCCATGTACAGATCCTCGAATCTCGCCCTGCTAGTGAGAACGCTATGGTGATTTCATTCGACTTATTAAAATTTGAAATTGAATTTGAGTTTATCTCAAAATCCAGCTACATTCTCCTTCCTAAGTTCTTGATTTCATTTGACTCATGCTACCTCTATCTTGTTATGGTACGTACTCTGCCCTTATCTTTTTATGATGTCAATTTTCTTCATCTGATTAGGGAAAATTGAGAAAAGAAGTTTTATCATGATCTTGTGATTGATAGATTTGTTGGTAATCGGGGGGTATTATAGTAAGTTATTCAATGTTACTATTTTGCTTATGTACCTAGAATTTTGAGCATTTGCAAATTATATTTATTATTCACTTTATTTGGTGGTTGAATTCGGTGTGGCTCGATATCATGCAATTAAAATTGCCCAAGATTTGCAAGTGAAAATCTTTGTTATTTTTCCCCTTAATTTGATTCTAGATATGGGTTCTTAATTTATTATAAAGGTTTAGATTTTAGGTATTTACGCTATTTTTAATTGATTAATTGCTACATTGTTGATGTTTCTTACAAGAAAGAGAGCTCCTTTTGTGAAACGTATGACAAGTACAAACTCTGTGAGTTTTTTAATGACGTAATCTAATTTACTTTAGTAGGACAAAGATGTTATCTTGGGGCATTACAGTGCTTACTGTAGTGTGGTTAACCATGATGATGAAGTAAACCTTGATCGGTATACTAGTACCTATGCCATCGAGCAAGATTTATAAGGTATGCGATATCTTTAATTTGTTCTCTTCTTCATCTTTTGGACATTTGATGCAATGGGTAAAGAAATATGGGATGTGATTTTGGAAGAATCTTGAAGTTGAAGAGACATATATCATTCACCTTTTGTGTCGAATATGAAAGATGATATGAAATTATAATATCATAAAAGATGAAATGAATAAAGACTATATGACTTTAAGAAATTTTATTATGCTTTAGCCATGGATGTTTACCTCATGATGACTGGCATCTACTGATTTTTCAGGTATGAAAAGTAGACTCTAAGAGGGCTTATCAGTGATGAAACAAGTGCAATTTCAAGATAGTATTATTTGAACAATTTTTAATATGGAGTTAAACAAGCAAGTTGCTTCCTTGTTCTATATAATAAACATCATACTTTATGTTAACTAAAAATAGATATTGCCATAAGCATCTCATTTTTTAATCTCTTAACAGGACATAGTTGTTCTGATGAGTGTCCATTATTTTGTCAATAAAAATAAACCTTCACTATTTCAGCTTTATGCTTTTGAAACCGTGCTTCTTTTGTAATGAGGTCATTCAAGATTTATAACTACCCATACATGTAGGTTACATAGACCATTCGTGAATCCATTTGAGATTGTTCTCTTTAGTCTTGTTTTCCAAACTACTACGCAAATTTTGTTTCATGCTAAGATAATTAGATGGTTCTAGAGTTTATTTGACCTTACACATGATATGAACTATAACATAATGACTGAAGAGGAGGCGATTGCTTCAAATCATGGAGGAATTTTTCAAATGGTAGTGACAGAGAATTAAGGATCACCAGCAACTCCAGATATAATCAATAAGGGTGAGATTATATACAATGCTCAATTACATTCCTTGTTCTGATTTCCTTGATGTTATGTGGGCTAAAATAGATAGAGAAGATGTTTAACATAAGATAGAATACTAGAGTTCTTCCTTAATTTGTTGCGGTGCTTGGGCAAAACCACACTTTGAAGTCATTGTTGAGGTCTTGAATAAGGTGTGCATGGACTACGAAGTCGATAAAATTAATCCTCTAAAGGATGGGATATTCTCGGTAAGTTTCTTTAATGTGAAGGATAGAAATACTGTATTAGAAAAAGGACTCCATTTTTTATTAAAAAACCTGCACTAATAAATGAGTGTTTATAGAACATTCTCAAATTGAAAAGTTATCAATATGGACCTAGCTTCCAACTTGTCTTCTAAGTATTGTTGACCCCCAAGCTTTAGCAAATTAGAAAGTATGTTAGGAAGGCCTTTGATAACTTATGAATCTACTAAAGAGAAGAGCATAGGGTGATGATCTACCTTATAGAAATTAAGTTTGTTATTGAATGTGAGACCCTATTGAAGTAGAAAGTGATGTATGGGTGGAAGCCTTCAAGGTCTAAACACTGTAAACTTTTTGGGCATGTTGAAGCTGAATGTAAAAAGAAGAAGGAAGATTTAGGCTCTTCCTCTAAGGAATAATGATATTCATACTAAATAGCTAGTGAAAATGCCGAGGTAGTTGATGAAGATGCATGTAGATCTATTCCAAGAAGGTCAGCTGTTAAGACAACTTATAAAGACTTGTAATTGAGATTGCTACGAACAATTTTGAACTATTATTAAATGGTGATATTAGCTAAGGTGAGGTGGTGGGTGAACTTTTTGGGTGGGGAAGTTACATCATCAATATACACAACCCAAAAGGTAGAATATTGATTTGTTGGAAACTATAGGATTATATTATGTAGGTCTTGGACACTTATGCTTAGCATATCTATCATAAGGTTTTGTAATAGGTTATAAGATTGACTTTCTTTATAACAGTGGTGTATGTTTTTAGTAGGGATGCTTTTAGGTTTCCTTTATAGGGAATACTTAAGTCAATTACTCAAAACATACGGGAAAAGGAGATACATAAGTCAATTGCTCAAAACATACGGGGCATGTGGTGTGTGTTAAGAGACTTTAATAATGCGGTACATCCGAATGAAAGAATTAGAGGACAAGAGGTGACCCGTGACTAAAGTCAACGCTTTCAAAGAGTGTCTCTAGCATTGTACGCTTTTAGATGTTACCGTTACTAGCATATTTTACACATTCAATAGATAAGAGGATAGGAGTAGAGTTTACTCTAAGATTGATAAGTGCTTGGTTAATCAAGATTGAGCTATTCATATGAATGTTAATGCTGAGTTCATGCCAGAGGGGATATGAGATTACTAGGCTATTCGTCTTACTTTTTCATATAACGGGTTCATCCAAAAACAGTCCCTTTAGATTTTACAACATATGGGCTAATTATCCATCATTCAAATGATTAGTTTAGAAAGCTTTTCAGGGTAAATATCCGGTTGCTTAGTGTATCAAATTAACTAAAAATTTAAATGGTTAAGGAAGCTTCTATGATCATTATATAAGATATATTATAATTAGTGTATTAGCAAAGAGAGCTCTAAAACCAAATTGAAAGATACACATATATAGTTACAAGGGAACCCCATTAACAAAATATTTTATGTTGCTAAAATGCATATAAGGGTGAATTATTACTCAGCTTTAGATAATTTAATAGCTATGATGAGACAATAGAAGAAAAATGGCTGGACAACGTTGGGGGATAAATGCATGAAGAAATTCTTAACAGTGGCGAAGCAGAGAAAATAGGCTCTTTTATTAGTTCTTTAATGAAGGATAATACTAGAATTGAAGTATAAATAATGTCAATGACCATATGCTGTACTTAGACTTGACAAAACTGTCCCGAGACCCAAAACCCGTACCAGACGACCCAGACCCATACCCGACCCGACACCCGAAATATGCTCACCCGAAAGTGGACCAGAAACCCAAATTGACCGGAACCGAACCATACCCGATCCGAAATTTTCCACAAAGTTGCTTGTTTTGGCATGACGAGCGTATTTGGCTAAAAATTGGTTGATCCGAAATCGACCCGAACCGAACCATACCCGACCCAAACCAAAACGACCCGAAATGTCATTTAACCCGAGCATGACCCAACTCGAACATGACTCGACCCATACCCGAATCGAATGACCCATTTTCCAGGTCTAGCTATACTATACTAGGAAGATGCTAGGAACTAGAGAAGGTATAAAGAGGTTAGCCAAGCTAAATACTTTAGATTTGACAATGTATTGTATGTTGCAAAACAAATAGCACCTTGCAAGCCTTTCATCATAGATGTTGTGAAGAAGATAAAGTTTAATATTTCTAATATGAAATCCCATGGCCTTAATGGATTCAATACTAGTTTCTACAAAAGTTGTGATCAAATTGCTAGCGTGATAACTTAGGTAGTGGTTAAGTTTTTCAAATTCGGGAGGATCCTGAAGCATTGCAGTTATACAAACCTTGTATTAATACATGAGGCGCCTTGCGTCAAGGAAGTTCATGATTTTAGACTTACAGCTTGTTTTTCAATCTTGTATAGGTGCATCTCAAAGCTTATTTGTATGAGACTAAAGGAAGCACAAAGTTATTTAATGGACACTTGGTGTGCTTTTGGGAAAGAGATAGTGCATAAAATCATCTTGTGCCAGCAAATTACAAAAGGGTATGTTAGGAAGAATAATATGCCTTCGATGTATTATGAACATCAATCTATGAAGGGAACATAACTATGTGTATCATAGATTTATTGAAGAAGCCATGTAGAGGTTACATTTTCTTCACTACTTCATAGAGTGGACTATAACATGTCTTTTTAGCATAATTTGTAATATGTATTGATGGAGAAAGTCATGATTTTTTTAAAGGAGAATAGGTGCTCAAATAAGGGGTCCTAATGTCCTCTTTGCCTTTTGTTTTTGTCATGCAGATCTTCTCAAAGTTGTTAAATATCAAATCTAGAGAAGTGCCTTTCCCCATCATTCAGGATGTAGGTCCTTAAAAATTTATCATGTCTTTTGCACAATGATTTTCTACTGTTTTGTAATGTAAAGGAGTCCTTAGTGGAATTAACAACTTTTGAGTGATTTACTATGACATTAAGTATGCAAATCAATTTACAAAAAATCAATCATGATTGTTACTAGTGTGGAATCTGGTACTTAGGTTGTTTGAAATCTCGAATTTTGAAGAAGAAAAATTACCCTTCAAGTACTAAGTGGTTCCAACTAGTATAAGGATATTATCTCCTTTTGACTATAAGCATTTAGTTGATAAAATTATGGTAAAAATTAGGATGTGGGAAAAAATAACTTGTCTTATGCTTGAAGGGATTTTAGTACTAATAATGTCCTTATGAAAGGGTGTAGCTTTTAGGCCTCTAATTTCATTTAGCCCAATGAAGTTGTACGGAAAGTAGATGTAACTTATACAAATTTTTTCTTACCAGAATCAAAGAAATACTTAAGGAGACCACTTGTTGCATGAGATCGGGTGTGCTTACTAAACATACTTGGTGGCCTTTGATTTAAAAATCTATAAATATGGAATAAAAAATCATGATCACAAACCTATGTATGAGTTGTGGCCAATGGAAAACATGCACTTTGGAGATGGGTGCAGTTGTTTTCAAAGACAAATGTTTGTTAGGCTATACTCCACTAGTTACTATCTATTGTATAAGAGGAAAGTATCTTAGTTGAAGGATCAAGGAAGCGTGGATTTCAAGAAGGGAAGTGAAAGCATGTTGCAAATGAAATTCGCTCCTTTCAAGTGGTTATAAGGGGCTTATTCAAAATGTTTAAAAGGTTAGGATAAGATTATATGGGGCAAAGGTAACTTGCCTAAACATTCTCATTTGATTGGATTAATATGCATGAAAAGCTACAGGTAGGGGATAAAGTAGCAACACACAAATATGGCGTGGATACAATGTGTGTGCTTTGTCAAACAACAACTAATGCTTAAGAACATTCTATTTTTTTTTAATGTCAATTCACCAAAATAGTCAAAAAAGGAGATCATTAGTCGCCTTGGAGTGAAGTGTCATGTGTCACCTTTGAATGGACTTATTAAGTGGTTATTGAACAACAAGACACTCTGATAGCATCGGTTGATTATTAATGCATGCATAATTGTGACACTTTATGAAGTGTAGATATAAAGGAATGAAGTAATTTTCAAGCCAAGTAAGCCAAATGTCAGTAGAGCAGTAAAAACATGTAAAAGAGTTAGTGTATGCTAGAGTAAATTTCTTAAGAAAATGTGGTAGAAAGTTCGAGAATAGCTTGACTTTTATAGAAGATCTTTGATCTGCAACATAACTTTATACATATGTTCCTTATTTCCAAGAGGAACTTTTGTTTATGGTATTAAACAATGATTTCATACTCAAAAAAATGTATATATATAGTATAAGATGTGTGTTTATGACATGTACAACACCAAATGACTTTTCATGATGAGTTGACAGTTATCGTAGGTCCATATATTAACCAATTTACGACTTTTAAGTACCCTAGGTTTTAGGACAACTATTTTTAGGTCCTGTCTTTTTAAAGCTAATTCTGAGGTACCCTATGTTTCTGGACAGTAGATTCTTAGGTGCTTTTTCTGATGATTTCGGCCAGAAACTTTCAAAAATTTTCAACTTTGGCCCAAATGGGAGTACTTTCAGTAATTTTGCTATTTTTTGGATTTTTCAAGATATATGCTTGTTTTAAATGATTTAACTTCTTATAGTGACTTTAATGATGCTAGTTATTACAATCTACTACTTATATTATACATATTACATTTTTTGTGATTATAGGCCCATTATGCTTAGCAGAATAATAAGGTTTAATTAGAGAGCTTTTACCGTTACCTGAATTTAGTTGGCACTGAATCCTGACGTTCCTCTAGCTTCTAGTTTACAGAGATTGCTAATCTCAACCACACCTCCCTTAGAGCAGGTACAACACAAATCTATTTTATTTCCTACCTCAGACCATAGTCACTAATCAAGTTTTATAATTTAAAGGATACTGAGACATTAATCAAAAAATTATAATATTTAAGCTATAAGGTTTGATTGAATAATGTTCCATACTGGGAAACTTCTTTTATTGAAAGTTTAAAAGTGAAAATATTACAATGGAATGATTAAGGAGGGACTTAAGTTACTAAGATCATTGGAGATGTTTTCTCATAGAGAAATAAAAATACCCGACTTCTTTTTTGCTCAAGTATGCTCAAATGACCGTATCCCTTCTCAGTACTCGGCTTCTCCCTTTATAAAGGAGACGGAGTACATAAGATACCCTGATGGCTATAGTACATACACTAACATTTTCACATCACTATAGCTACTCTTACATGATTGCCTTGACAAAATAATACAATAATAGTGCAACAACTTTTCAGAGCACTTAATGTTGACAAGATTAGTCATCCATATTAAGATTCTACATGCATTCCAATAATGTGTTCCAATCCATCATTATCCAGATAATTATCAAAATCTTCATCAAGTTGAAGATGCTCTAGATCCTATTTTTCCAATAGTTCATGGAGATGTTTCTTTCCTTTTTCTGATAGAAATTTTCCAATTTCAACATCAAAGAGATAATCAAAGACATCTTCTGAAGTAGCTCCTTTTACCTTTATATATTTGCTAAAATTATTATGATAGACAAAGTAGTGCTCCCACAATGCATTATTATTTTTCCTTGATCAATTAATGCCCACATTTGATGATAATATTGTAAAAATCGATGGAGCTTTCTAAAGCAGGATCACTAACTACTTCTTATTGTTATGGAAATCATTCTTCGTTGATCATTGGGATCATCTCAATTAAGTAATTTAACAAGATAATCGAATGCTTTAGCCTTTTCATTTTCATACTCAATTACTATGCAATGTACCTCGACATACAAACTTCTATTGTATGAAATTTTTGTTGGACTATCAGAAGATGTGAGAATCCAATAGATCCTTTTAAACATACACTATTGATACTTAGTTGGTCTTGAGAAGAATGGGTACTTTGGATATGTGATTTTCATAGGGTAAGCTACCATTCCATATTTTCAGGCTTTCATGATGGGCTCATCTGGAGAAATTGAATCTACTCGGAATCTAAAACCACTAACTCTAGATCTATCAGGAAAGAAAATTGTAGTACTCCATGACTCCCAAATATCATAAGAATAGTTATGATAGTAGTCGATGCAGGTTGCATACTTATCATTGAACCATTTTTCTTGAATATAGGAACTTATTCTTTCTTGAATATCATAAGGACACGTTAGGTAATTTACTTGTAACTCTACAATGCTGGGTCTTTTTTCTATTAGATAGGAAGAAGACAACATACAAAAGCGTGATCTATTTTTTATATGAAATTCCAAACCATAGGGGCTCTACTAGAAGGAGAAACTTGTTTTAACAGAATGACATTTCATTTTGAATTTCCTCCTTTTCCAACAGGAGTTTTGTTCTAATGATCACCATGTGCAAGCTCACAAGTTAAGCTATCTGCTAGAGAATTCTTAGATCTCTGTATGTGTTTAATGGAGAAAGAAAACTTGTTAAATCATAATTGCCAACACGGAAGTCGCCCTTACGCTTACATATTGAATAAATTCTTTTTCGCAAGAGCAAGTATTCCTTTGTAATTAATTCAAATAAGAAAAGGTTTTGGAGCTAAAAAGATGAAGAACTTTTCAATTCTCCTTATGACTGCAAGGGTTTCTTTTTCCTTCGTGGGATTGTTGCATTCTGCTTTATGTGAACTTCTACTACAATATTTGCAGAGTTTTTCTCCTTTTTTGATTTTGAATACTGCACTCTAGTGCTCATTTCTAGTATCTGTCTGAAGAAATAAATCGACTTCTTTATTAGACAAATTATGAACAGGAAGAGTTTTACACATCTTTTTGAAGTTTTAAACAATCTTTGAATCACTAGAGGGTTCATGTCCAACTTACTTCTTTTTTAAGTTTCTACTACGATGATTTTTTCAATTTAACTAGATCTTTAATAAAATCTAAAGCATAGGTAGGACATCCAAGTAACATTTCTAATTGCTTTTTATCTTCAATCTTTTTAGGAAAGTTTTACATTTTTTCTAGAATATGCTTTTGTAGGACGATTCATCTGGCTTTTATTTCTTGACCTAAAAACTCAATTTGTTATTAAGCATAAATGCACTTGTTCATACCAAGAGTAATACCATGATTAATGCATCTTTGGGTGATAGCTAGGGTACCATCTTTGTGCTATTCTATGATCTTAGAAAAGACAAGGATATCATCGATGTAACTGTGATTAAGATCTTTCAAGATGTTATCCATTCTTCTTTGAAATATTTGAGGTGCATTTTAAGACTAAATGGCATTACTATTCACTCATAATGTCCCAGAGGGGCACTGAAAGCAATTAGAGTAATATTTTCTTCATCCATTTTTATCTACTAGTATCGACTTTTGCAATCCATTTTTGAGAACTAATAGGCTGCTTGAATTCTATTGAAAAAGAATTATTTTGTTAGGAATATAATAACCATAAAAAAAGTATTATCATTAATCTTTTTATAATTGATTACCGTTCTTTCTTTCCTCCTTTTTTTTCAGCATGATTTCTTATGATGAACGTAGGACTAGTGTGAATACTCTTTCTATTTCTAATTAATTATTTATCCAGAAGTTTTTTGATTTGTTTATCAAATTCTTGTGTATCATAGTGTGTATACAATATCCGTTTGACTCGGATAATAATGTTGGGATTTAACAAAATGATTTTTGCAAATGTCTTATCTTTATCTTAAAATTTAAGAGAATTATCAAAGTAGAGTTTTTTGCATAGTTGCTCTTATTGTTCAGCAATCTACTCTTTGATAGATAATTCAAGTAGTGAGATTGTTAGTGAAATCTCAGGTTGTGCAGGGATTACCTTCTCACCATAGTTGTGTGTAAACTCGACATTCTGATGAGTGTAAGCCTTATTTAATTATCAATGGCAACTGGGTGACTATTTATTATGAATATCATTTGATTCATGGTCTGTGTGCACGAAGAATATAGCTTGTGAAAATTATTTCCAATAATCATATCATAAAAGGGTTGATCAGTAGTCTATAAAGCTAGTGTAATGCATTAGACTCCTTATATTTCTATGGATAACCCTCCTATGTTTCGTTGTGGCTCATTATGCTATTATTAGCTATTCTTACTTGTAAAAGATTCTTGGCCCTTTTTCACTTAAATTCTGAAAATAAAGATTTTTTTTCCAAAACAGACAGAATAACCACTATCGACGTAGGTATACAATTCATATCCATTATGTCCCTTTAAACATACATTTATTGGAATATAGATGCTATTAGAATTTGTATTAGTGACTTCATAGCATATCACCACAGCCATATTTTTGACTAATTCATCCTCATAAATAGGCTCACTAACAGTTCTTATTTTATACCCAATAACTTTTCTATCTAGACTCATACTATAATCTACACTGCGTCATGCAGATTGAAAACTCGTTCTGCTCATTTCACGGGTCATACTAATTGTATCATCTTCTTCAAGCTCTTCTTTAGTTGTTGAAGATCATTCTCCCCATTCTGATCATGTACTTATGCTTCTTAATAATTGGGGTTTAATGATAATTTTATCATTCTCATCAATTTTTATTACATTTTTCTCGTTGATTTTTGTGGGATTGGCAAAGCTAGATATCTAAGACCTATTGATTTTTATCTACTACAAATTAGATTTTATTCTTTGAATTTTTTATATTAGAGTAAGACTCTCAAATTTTTATGCTTCTATCATTGTTATCTTAGTCTTTGGGTCTATAGTATTATCTAATTTGTAGATTATTTTTGAAATATCCTTAGTGGGTGTCTTCCTCTTTTAATATCCATCCAAACTATTTTTATCTCAAGAGATATGAAGTTTTTGGCAAATTCATCTTTTAGGCTTACATAGTACCCATGTTCGCAATTGAATCCTATTAATCCATTATATAAATTAGTCTTAATCCTATGATAATTTGATTATTAAATTTTGCATGCTTGATATCATAGAGCAAAGTATAAAGATCAATATCTTTGCTATAATACTGTAGTGGAGTAATTTGCACTTGGACGCTTCCAATATGTATATACCTATAATTTCTACCATTATTATGCTTAAGGATGTTTTCTCAATTAATGAGATTAACGTCGGCCACATTATATTGACAGTCTTTTACCTCTAAATTTCCTTCCATCATTTTGTATATATACGTACTCTATAATTAAAAGATGAATTTTTTAAATATCATATCTTTATGAATTATAGTAACGACCCAATCTCCTTTGACATCTTCATTCTCATTGTCTACAGTAAATTCATTCCCTTAAAGATCGCCAAGATTAATTGAATTACTTTTCATTATAGAATTACTTTTCATCATATGACTAGATTCTTCATAATCAGTTTCTTCACATTTATCCTCTAGTATAATGTTAACAATTCCATTGTTTTTCAGGGCTAGAGGGCTAGATCTAGTACTTCTTATTCATTAAGTTCAAAATAATCTAGATTATCCAAAGTTTCAATAAGCTTGTTATTCTTTATATTTTTGCATTCGCTTGCATAATGACCTACTTCTCCCCATGCCCAAATCTTACAGTTGTTTTTTCCAATAGGATAATAAGCAGCTTTTTTGAAAAATCTTTGCTCGGTTTGTTATAATACTTTCTTGTATATTTTTCTCTCCTTTGCTTGTTAAAATCTCTCTCTTATAAAATTTTATTTTTCTTCTTTTCTCAGGATCATTTCCCGATTGATGAGGAGAATCCCAATAGACTAGAAATTGTTTTTGCATTTTCATTTTCTGTTGGAGATTAAGACATTGATTATTAACTCATTTTCTTAAATAAGATTTTTGTACCAAGGGTATCAATGACATCTACTTTTTCAAGCCATGTAATGTATATTTCATTAGTTATAGAGTTTATTGGATATGGTAATTTGTTATAAAATATACTAAGATTAGTTTCATTATGCTCAATTTTGTAATAATATTGACTAAATTCTGCATTGTAATTTTCTAGATATCTTATATCCTAAAGCTCTATGTTATTAATTTTTCTTTGCCACTCTCTAGCCTTTTCTTTGGAATCAATTTTGGCTCCTATGAATTTAGTTTTGATTTCCTTACATAATGTTTTGAACATAACAGTTGTCGTTTCCATAATTCTTAGTACATTTTTACCTTTCTCATATAATGAGTCATACCAGTCAGCTATAGTGCCATAAAAACTATGTTCAATATAGTTTAGAAAATTTCCAGCAAACCATGTGGTACTCAAGTTCATACCCCTTTTCCGATGCTTAAACATTTGTTCTCTATTATGAGCTACATCAATATTTGAGATGTATCCTATTTGGCTAATCGGGGTAAGGCTAATTCTTAATTATTTTTAGTTACTTGGCTCTTATACCAATTGAAAGAGAGCCACAAGTAGTATTTATAAGAGAAATTACATACGCACAAAATTAAAATTTTCAAAAGGAAGTTTTTAACGATTGGGGTAAAATATGCAAATATGAAAAGTTATGGGCATTATACGTAAATTAAAATAGTAGAATTGGATCTAAGAATAGTTTGCATAAACTTTGAAAGTCCTTTCTGTTGGTTAGCTCATAAGTCAAGATACCTTATAATTAGTTTTAAAAACAGAGAGTCCTTAAAATAATTTGCACAAAACTGAAGGTACCTTTGTGCAATTTTTTGATATATTTAACCCCTTTTTTAATTGCATTGCATTTTAAATTAATGGCATTAAATTTATAACGCTAGGATACCGACATTTTGTAGAAATAATTTTTAGGAGATGATATTTTGAGAATGTATTTCTAGGTGCTTGCTATCGTAGGGAAACTAATTTACAGGGATCGATATTCTTTGAGAAAATTATTCTTAGGGGCTTTTTCTTTCATGTTCAACCCGAAACTTTCTAGAATTTATGCCTTTGACCCATAAATGGGGTAATAAGTGTAACAGCTATGATTTTTGGGGGTTTTTAAAATGTATGCTCATTTTAATGTCTAAACTCATTATAACACCTTTACTAGTGCTACTTATATCATATATATTATATTTTCCACCATGCTTGGCAATATAATTAAAACCTGATTAGAGAGTTTTGACCATTATCTAAATTTAGTTGGTGTTGGATCCTGATGTTTCTGTAGCACTTAGCTTGCAAGGATTGCTAATCTCAATCACACCTTCCTTGGATTTGGCACAACACAGGTCCATTTTAGCTTCTACTTCGGACTGTAGTCATTAACGAAAATTTCATATTTTAAGGGTATTGAAATTTTAATCAAGGAATTATAATATTAAAGATATAAGGTTTGATTGAATAACGTTTCCTATAGAGAAATTTCTTTTATTGAAAGTTTGAAAGTGTAAATATTACAATAGAAAGATTTAAAGAGGGACTTAAATGGCTAAGATCATCAAAGATACTAGATCGTAGAGAAATAGAGAAACTAAACTTCTCGTTTGCTCAAATGATCATGTCCCGTCTCAACCCTTGGCTTCTCCTTTTACAGAGGAGATGAAATCTATACACTATTATAGTATACTTTCAAATGGCTGTAATAGACTACATTATTTTACTGACTTGATACTCTAACAAGATAGTTCATGATGGTGTAACGACTTCTTCAAAGTACTGAATGCAGACGAGACTAATCATTCATATTAAGATTTTGCATGCCCTCATCTTTAATAATGCTTTCAAGTTGATCATTATTTAGATAATCATTAAATCTACTTCAAGCCTACAATGCTCTGGATCCTTTTTTCAAATAAATCATGTAGTATCTCTTTCCTTTTTCTAATAAGAATTTTTCATCTCCAACATCAAATAGACAATCAACTCTTGAAGTAGGTCCTTCTACGTTGATATATTTGCTGAGTTCACTGTGATAAATGAAAGTAACTTTTCTACAATGTATTAGTATGTTTTCTTTTTCAACCATTGCCCATATTTGATCATAAATGTTGTAAAAACCCATGGCTATTTCTAAAGTCGGATCACTAGATATTTCTTTTTGTTCTAAAAACCATTCTTGTCTTTGATCATTGGGGTCATTTAGATTAATTAATTGAATAAGATAATGAGTTGGTTTGACATTTGCATTTTCATATTCAATCAATGCGTAATGTATCTCAGTAGTAGACTTCTATTTTCAGGAGCTTTTGTCATCAAAAGATGTGAAAATCCAATGAATTATTTTAACATACACTTTTGAAACTTAGTAAAATTTGGAAAGAATGGCTACTCTGGATCAGGAATTTTGATGAGATAAGCTACCATCCCATATTCCCAGGCTTTCATGATGGAATCAACTAGAAGGATTGAATCTGTTGGAAATCTAATATCAATTTCATATCTATCAAAGAAAAAGACCATAGCACTCTATGAGTCCCAAATATCATAGGAACAATAATTGGAGTAGCCGATGTAAGCTACATACTAGTTGTTAAACCATTTTTCTTAAACATATACAACTATTTTTACTTGAACATCATAAGAGCACCTTAAGAAAAGGTTCAATCTCTGCACTACTAGATAGGCAGAAGACAATAACCTAAAGTGTAGTCTACTTTTTGTATGAAATTTCAAAATATCCGTATATCACAATGAGGTACCCATTCTAGCAATATGACATTTTATTTTTGATTTTCTTATTTTTCAGTCGGAGTTCTGCTTCGATGATAACCACTGACAAACTCACGAGTTAAAATATCTGCCAACGAATTCTTCGATCTTGTTATATGTTTGAGAGACAAAGAAAACTAGCTAAGCCATAGTTGTCAATACAGGAATTGCCCTTGCGCTTGCATATTTAATAGATTCTTTTTCACAAAAATAAGTAGTTCTTTGCAATCAATTAGAATAAGAAAAAGTTTAAGCGCTAAAAAGATTAAGAATTTTTTAATTCTGATATGATTGCAAGATTTATTTTTGTATCATAGGATAGTTGCATTCTACTTTACTAAAACTTCCATTGCAATACTTACAGAGTTTCTGTTTTTCTTTGATTTTGAGTATTGTATTCTAGTGCTTATTATTGGCATCTGTCTTAAGACTCAAATCATCTTCTTCATTAGGCAAGTTAAGAACATGAAGATTTCTTTCTTGAGTTTCTACTACAATAGTTTTCTTAATTTAGCTTATTTTTTAATGAAATCTGAAGCACAGGTAAGACATCTAAGAAACCTTTGTAGTTGCTTCATATTTTCAATCTTCTTGGGAAAGTTTTTGACTGTTTTCCTAAAAATATGCTTTTGTAGAATGATTTGTTCAGCTTTTATTTCTAGACCTAAAAACTTTGTTTCTTGTTCAGCATAAATGCGCTACTTTTCCCAAGGATAATATCATGATCAATGTGTCTTTGGGTGACAGCTAGAATGTCATCTTCGTGCTGTTCTATGGTCTTAGAAGGGATAAGAATATTATCGATGTAAACTAGATAGTAATGATTAAGAACATTGAAGATGTTATACATTCTTATTTAGAATATTTGAGGTGCATTTTTAAGACCAAATGACATCTCTATCCACTCATAATGTCCTTGAGAGTACTAAAAGTGGTAAAAGGAATGCTTTCTCCATCCATTTGTATCTGACATTATCCACTTTTATAGTTCATTTTTGACAACCAAGTTGCTTCTTGAAATTGATTGAAAAGAACTATCTTTTTAAGAATATAATAACCATAAAAAACAGTGTTATCCTTACACTTTTTGTAATTGATTACCTTAACGTTTCTTCTTTTTTCTTCAGCATGATTTCTTACCATAAATGCAGGACTAGTGTGAGGACTCTTACAATTCCCGATTAACTCTTTATCTAAAAGTTCTTTGACTTGTTTATCAAATGCTTTGATATCCTGGTGTATATACATCATTCTATTAACTCAAATAATAATGTTGGGATCTAACGAAGGAATGTTTGCCTATGTGTTATCTTTGTCCCAAAATTTTAGCGGATTATCAGAATAAAGTTCTTGGCATAATTCTTCTTATTGTTCAACAATTTGCTCTTTAATGGACAACTCAAGTGGTGAGATTGGTAGTGCTACTTCACGTTGTGTAGGGATTATCTTCTCACCATGTTGGCTGTGTATGAACTCAATCTTCTGATAAGTGTAGGCCCTACTTAATTTATCAATGGAAACTGGTGACCATTTATTGTGATTATGATTTGGCTTATAGTCTGTGTATATGGAGAGCAAAAACTCTAAAAGTTATGTCCACTATCATATCATGCTATGGTTATTAGTAGCCTATAGAACCGGTATAACACATTGGACTCCTACTTCTATAGGTAACCCTTTTATAGCTTCATTGTGGCTCATTAAGCTATTCTCAGCTATTCTTACTTGTAAAGGATTCTTTGCTTTTTTCCATATGAACTTTGAAAATGCAAATTTTTTTTCTGAACAGATAGAACAACCACTATCTATGTAAAAATGTAATTTATATCTATTATATCATTTTAAGCATATATTTACTAGGATATAAATTCTATTAGGATTAGTATTGGTGGGTTCATAACATATCTCTGTAGTCATTTTTTGAATAATTCTTCCTGTTCCTCATAAATTGCTTCACTAATGGTCCTTGTTTTATACCCAATAATTTTTCTATCCAAACTCATGCTGCAATCTACACTATTTCTTGTAGTTTCAAAACTCATTCTATTAATTTGACTGGTCATATTAATTGTATTATCTTCTCGAACTTCTTGTTTAGCTATTGAAGATCCTTATTTCCATTCTGATCTTGCACTTATACTTCTTGGTGGTTGGGATTTAATGGTAAATTTTTCATTCTCATCTATTTTTGATGAGTTTTTCTTATTGATTTGTGTGAGGTTGACAAAGATAGCTATCCAAGACCTATCAATTTTTGTCTCCTACGAATTAGACTTTATCCTTTGAATTTTTTTGGCATTAGAATAGGACATTCAAATTTTTCTACTTCTATTATTGTTACCTTAGTCTTCAGGTCTATAATATTATCTAATTTATAAACTATTTTTCAAAATATCCATAGTTGGTAGCCTCCTCTCTTCATATCAATCCCAACTATTTTTATCTTAAGGGACATACAATGTTTAACAAATTGACCTTTTAGGCTCACATAATTTTCAGGTCGACAATTGAATCCTTTGAACCATTACACAATTTGGTCTTAATTCCTATGATGATTTGATCATTCAATTTGGTATGCCTAATGTCATAGAGTAAAGTATAAAAGTCGATATCTTCGCCATCATATTATAATAGTATGATTTGAATTTAAACACTTCCAACATGGATGTATCTATACTTTTGTCGTTGTTATGCTTAAGGATATTTTCTCAATTAATAAGATCAACCACTGCTACATCAATTCACAGTCTTTTATCTCTAAATCGCCTTTTATCATTTCACATACGTACTTATTTTTTAATTACAAGTTCTATATTTTATAGATCATATCTTTATGTATTATCAGAAGGATCCAATAATCTTTGACATATTCATTCTCATTATCTACTGTAAATTCTTCTCCTTGAAGATTACCTAGACTAATTGAACTAATTTCATTATATGACTTATTTCTTTATAATACCTTTCTTCATGTTTATCTTCCATTACTATATCAGCAATTCTTTTTTTGTTTTTTAGGGCAAGGCCTTGTCCTTCATAGAGTTAGGTAATAGGTCGTGTCGGGTCGGGTTCGTGTTCATGTCGAGTTTGAATGGGTTAAGAATTCATCGACTTGAACCTAACGCATTTATTAAACGGATTGAAAAACCTTAACCTGTACCCATTTAATTTTTAAACGGGTTGACCCGCTTAACCTGTTTAAGATAAACAGGCCAAGTTCAGTTGCCTAATTAACTATTTACACATTCAATATTTTCAATTAATACTTAATTACAGCGAGAAAAATTAAGTTTACATATCACATTAAATAATTGCTCTTTAAAATTCCCCTGATTCGTCATAATTCACAATTTTTAAAAAATTTTAAATTCTTAATTATCTAATAAAAAGTAAACTGATAAATGACAAATAGAAAAACGAATTGACTTATTTAATTTATTTAATTAAACGGGTTAAATATGTACTTTTTCGTGTCGAGAATATCAGTCTGAACCTAATCCGTTTAATTAAACGGGTTAAACGTGTCAACCTATTTAATTAAACGGGTTGAAAATTTATCGCCAAACCCACTTAACTTCTTATCGGGTTCGAATCGGTAATCATGTCGGGTCAGCTTTTCCCAACTCTAGTCCTTCCTCTTCGTTAATCTCAAAATAATATAAAGTACCCAAAGTTTTAATAAGGATGCTGTTCTTCCTATTTTTGCATTCGCTTGTATAATGCAACGCTTTTCTACACCAACACTTACAATTATTTTTTCTGCAGGACAATAGACAGGTTTGGTAAAATGATGCCAAATTGGCAAGGGAATCTGCCTCTTCCTCTTATTCTTTTCCCTTTCTCGGTTGTTCTTGTTCTTGTAGGTCTTACTTTGGCTATTGACTTTGTTATTTCTATAGTAACCTTCGCTTTTTAGGGCTTGACCTATTAGAATGCTTTCTCTTGTATTTTTCTCATCTTTGCTTGTTAGAGTTGTTTTTCTTATAAAATTTTCTTTTTCTTCCCTTCTTAGATTCATTTCCCTATTGATGCGGAGTATCTCAACAAGCAAGAATTTATTTCTTAATTTTTCTTTGTTTTTGGAGATCAAGACATTGGTCATTAATCCATTTTCTTAAATAAGAGATTCTTGTCCTAAGGTGTCAATGACATTTGTTTTTCTAAACCAAGTAATATATTTTTCATTGATTATGAAGTTTATTGGATAAGGTAATTTTTCATCAAATATATAACGATTGGTTTCACTATGCCCAATTTTATAATAATATTAACTGAATTTAGCAGTATAATTTTATAGATATCTTATGTTCCACAACTCTATGTTACTAATCTTTCTCTGCGACTCCCTAGCTTATAAAAGACATATGAGACATGCAATTAATCAAGCATCTCGTCACGACGTGGGATAGGATGTCTATATTTTATAATGATCTTGTTTATAACTATACTTCCACACACATACCCCATGTAGCATCCTTTTCAAGAAAAAACAAAGCGGCATTAAACATAGGCACAGGCTAGGCCTAAAGTATCCCATATCAAGTAGCTCTTGGGGTTGCTTTGTGATTCTTTAGTTGGGTCTGTCAAATATATACGCCATCCTATTAGGTAGAGATATTCATGGAATCATGTCAAGTTGGTGCTCAATACACTCAGAGGAGGCAAACCTGGAGACAAGTATTTAGGAAAGTCATCGTTAAAGTTGTGGAAGAGACCTTAAACATGTGTTACACTCATGAATAAGGTTTTCTCACTTCCAACAATTGTTTTATGTTTAAGAGTTATGGGCATCGACAAAGGTTCAAGGTAAACTTTCTTCCTTGATGGTTAATCACATAAGTATTAGCAATACCATCGTGTATAACATTTTTATCATATTGTCATGGTTTGCCTTATAGTAAGCAGAATGTATCCATAGGTAAAATATCACATAACAACTCATTATGAAATTTACCCATACAAAAAGAAATAAGAGTTTAGAATGAGGCTTTTATCTCATTCCTTTACTGAAGCCATTAAAGAAAATAAAACTTAGGATTAGGGATTGTTGGAAGCTTTGAGCTTGTCGAACATCTCTTTTGAAGTAAAATTAGTGCAACTTTCACTATCAATGACAAGGTTGCATAGTTTTTTATCGATGATGTACCTTGAATGAAATATTTATTCATACCGATCCTCAGATTTTGAACACTCTTGATTATGAATGACCCTCTTTACCACAAGCAATTCCCCTTGCTCAGGTTCAACATGAATATGCTCTTCCTCACATCCTATTTCACTATCAACGTGGATTTGATTGGTATATTCAAATCCCCTTGATAGTCAAGATTTTTTTGCCAGGACAATTGGCTAGGAAGTGACTATAACCATGGTATCTAAAGAACTCCTTGCCTTCAAGCTTCTTAAAAGGATCCTTGAGACTAACTTTTCCCTTGTCTGACGTAGCTTTGGCCTTAGATGCATTCAAGGGCATTTAGTATGTGTGAGGCCGTGAGGTAAGCAAGTAAGGCTTCTTGCCTTTGTATTATTTTTACACCTTAAGAGCTAACTTGTGCACATCTTCAAAGGTGTACAATGTGACAAATTCCACCTTGTCAGAGATGAAGGCTTTTAGCCCCTTAACAAAGTGAATGTAGTAAGATCTTTGTTTGTGCCAGCAATACGATATTTTTACGATAGCTTTACACCTATTTATACTCGTAATAAGTGTTATTTTTAAATTTTTATTTGATTTTATTTGATTTCATAGGTGTTGAATAAATTGGAAAAAAGCAAGGAAAAAACAAAGAAATAAAATGAATCCTAAAAACCTACCTTGCCCATGTGCCCGGCACACGGCCTTTATCCCCCTTTTATTTCTCATTTACTCTCTCTCTCCTCTCGGCTCTCACCAGGCCAAAAACCCGACACCACCATCTGAGCTTCTCCATATTTCATCTCCATCAAACTTATCTCTCTCTATCTCGCTCTCAACCAGACGCACTACCACTATTTCCTTTATCCTCGTACACCATCAACCCTCCCTGCACTGCCACGAGGATAGCTAACACATCACCATCTCGACCATCCATCTCAATCCCCAGATCAACAGTGAAGAAGAGAAGAGGAGAAGCTATAAAAGGAGGCACCGATGATCGAAAAAGGTATTCGAAAATTAGGTTTTAGTTTTGAGGTTTTTAGGGTTCAATTTTAGGGTAGTCTTAATTCCAGTTTTAGGTAGAGATTTATTTTGAGTTCGATTTTAGATCAGTTTTTTAGGATACGAATTTGAGGTTTTTGAGTTTTATTGTTTTGATTTCAGTCTCTAGCCTAGTTGTTATGGTTTTAATTTTGAATTAAACTTTCATTTTCATTCCCTGTATTCTTTGAATGGTAGATTTGTCGCTAGCCTACAGTTTTAAGTATTTGAATGTTGAATTCTTCATTCTTTGAATCAAAGCTTGCAATTTTTGGGTTCAATTCGCTAGTGTTGAGTCAACATTTACAATTGTCTACTCTGAATTTGCTTAATGCTGGTTGAATCTTTAGCTTCCCCTCCCCCTATTATACTATATTTTTCTTTTCTGACTCTTTATATTTGGTTGTTATAGTCAGGTTATCTTCTCTTTTATGATCATTGAAACTCATTTTTGGTTAGATTTTGGTCTTGCTTTGGGTCAAGTTAATATGTGCTAAAGCTAGTGGTTTGCCGAATCCAACCTCCTTCCCTTGATTCTGACTCTAAGGTTTTGTTCAAGATAGTGATGTCTTGTTCTGCACCATTAATGGAGTTAAGGCAGCTGGGCTGAGCTCGTGGGTGAGCAGGGATGCCATGGTTGTTATCTTCCTTCTCATTGATTAGCCTTGTTTGTTCTGTCTTCTCTATTTGTTCTGTTTCTCTGTTTATGTTTAGATTAATATAGCTAATTTAACTTATTTTGTTATTTATGATAGTTTAATTAGTTTAGAATGATGCTAGATTAGTTATTTTCGCTTTTAGTGACTTGGATCTCATCTTCATCCCTGAGGAGATGACCTTTAAGTATTACGACGAAAGTTGCATACTTGTGGCTTTAAATTTACACTCAAAATTATCTAACAAGTTTTTGATACCGTTATCGGGGATGGTGGCATGAGATTAGGTTGCATTTTCTTTTCTTAGCTACTTTCTCATTAGTTACATAGATCTTCTTTTACTTTGCTTATTTTATTATTAGTAGTGATTAGTGTAGTTCATTTCTTGAAAATTCCAAAAATCCAAAAAAATTAAAAAAGCCTAAACTTGAAAAAAATTGAAAAAAAAAAAACCTTAAAACCCCTAAAAATTAAAAAATTTTAAACACTTTAAAAACATATGGCAAGTTTCTATTTCCCTCAGTATGGGCATGAAGTATTTTGGCGATATCTAAGTAGATTGAATGAATTTCATGCTCAATTTGTTGATGGTTCTTTTGAGAAATGGGAAATTTATCAAGTGATCTTTGAGGGTCTTAATGATGAATATAGGGGTCATGTTGAAACTATGTACCCTGGGGGGTTTGGATTATTTGTTTACTAAGACTCTTGATGAAGTTTGGGATTTCTTTGAGTATTTGGCTCATGATACTTGAGAGTATAATAATGCTAGAGAGACCTTTAGTCATCCCCTCCCGACCTTTATATGATGCATGCTACATCTTTAGATGAGAGTCAGTTTGAGAGTATATCTTATGAGCACTTTTATACTCCATGTGCTCTTATTTCATGTGATTATTGTGATTCATTTGACCATGATGTTGATACCTGTCCATTGCTTGGTAGAGCACACAGATTAGAGGCATTATCTGCCTTTACAAGAGAGATTTACTTGCAAAGTTTATTCTAGACTGACCTTAGTGTAGGTTCTCCTATACCTGAGGCTAGGTCTTGTGATGACTCCGATGTTAGGAGTGAGGCATCGATTCCTTTAGTGCATGATTCTTATGATGATACACCTTATGATGACCTTGAGATTTCGAGTGATCCCTCATCGCCTTTAGCAGCCACACCCTCCCTAGAGTTAGCCTAGTTAGTGACCACCCTGAGGGTAGTCTGACCATTCATGATTCGTCTCTTTCTCTGGCTCCCTTAGGAGAGCTTGAGGAGGGAGATGGTTTTGAGACTGATGCTAGCCATGTTGATTAATGTGGCACATTAGTTGAGTAAGAGGATACCTTTTCTGAGGAGCATTCTCTTGATGAGCCTTCTGATGTATAATTTGGTGAGGTTACACCTTACATGGAGCTTGATAATCTCATTTCTGATGAGTCTACCCTGACTTAGCTCCCAACCCTCCCATTTCACCCTTTTCTTCTCCCAGTTTTTTCTCCTTCTCTAGACCCTTTCGAGTCTACTTTTGTGGACTTTGAGACTTTTGTGCTTGGTAGTCCTTGTTTAGATCAGATTCTTGATGATAGAGACATAGAAAGACTGGAGGATCACTTTGAGGTGAGGGACTTGACTTTGGGCCATCCTATGAGCTTTGACTTTCATATTGCACCTGATTGGCCTTGCCTTGGTCCTCTCCCCTCCCCCTTTGGAGATATTGGACTTTACTTAGGATATTCAGACCACTCTTGATGGTCCTTGCATTCATATGTCCATGTCTTTATTAGACCATTGACTTATGCATCTGATGTTCTATATACACATCTCTCGTTTGATTGGCCTGGGAGCTTTGATAAGCTCAAGAGAGCCTTGAGTTGCATTGCTTTTATGCACTTTATTTGGGTTACACCTCTTATTGCTGACTACGTTCATTTTTATGAGGAATGTGCCCGATTCATTGACTAGTTGCTTCGAGCTTTGGTCGGTTTTGATATGAGTAGCAACTTATGAGTTGTGATGGAGCGGCTGATGCTCCATGGACTTCCTCGAGTGAGCCATTTAGTTTGGGTACAATCTGTATCCAACCTGGTATAATCGTTCCACCCTTCCCTACTTTTCTTTTTCTTTTCTTTCTTTTTGTACATAGTTGTGGATATTTAAGACTGTGATTGTATGGGTGATCGATCTTGAGGAGCAATTTGGGATATGTTGAGCCGAGTTGGCTATGATCAACCTTGATTATGTTATGGTGTATTTTGTTTTATGAATACCTGTTAGTTGTGGATATCTAGGATTGTTTATGTATGTTTTCGTTAAGAGTGCTTTGTTTCTTTGGTTTTGAGAGTTGTGGTTTTGCTTTGGCTATGTTTTGTTTAATCCTTTGTTTTGTTTCCTTTTTGGGGTTTAGTGGTTTTGTTCTGGTTTTGCATTTTGTTTTCCTTTTCTTTTGAGCCTTGTTTTATTTTAGTTTTACTTTTCTTTTGTCTTTTATTTGGCGTTTTCTTATTTATGTTGGGTGTATTTGTTTTTTTAGGACGTTTTAGTTGTATTTTGTGTATTGGTGGTATGTTTTGTTAAATAGATGATTAGTGCTTTCTTTTTGTTCTAGTGGTTTTATACTTTGTTTTTGCTTTTGCGTTTTGTTTTGTTTTAGGTTTCTTTTGGTTTAATTTGGTATTCAGTCCTCCTTAGTCTTGTTTTGTGTTTATTTTTGTGATTATGTGTGTTTCGGCTTGTTTTGTTTTGCTTTGTTTTGTTTTGTTTAGTATTAGTATTGGTTTTTGTTTTGCTTTCTTTTGTGATTTTGATTTTTGGTTCTTGCGATTATTTGTGTTTGCTGGTTTTAGATTTGGTTTTGATTTTGATTTCGGTGATTTAGTTTTTGGTTCTGTTTTTGATTTTGCTGGTGTCCTAGTTTGTATATATTTGTGGATTTATATTAGTTTTATGGTTGTATCGCTTATATGCTGCTTTTTAGGCACTGTAGTTCCCACAATGAGGACATTATGGAGTTCTAGTGTGGGGGTGAGGTGCCTATTTGTATATACTTTTTCGAAAATTTTTAAAAAATACAAAAAAATTGTTATTTTTTCTTTGGGGTTTTGTGTGTTTTTTTTGGGGCGATTTTGATCCCATATGCTAGGTTATTAAGTTATATATAAATAAAGTTTGCATGATGAGATGTCTAGTTGAGGATGTATATTTGATTTTTCATAATAACTTCGTCTCATATGTATGATTTATGCTACCTTACTCACTTTACCGTCAATTCCTAGGGTCTTATTATTAAGTTAGCATGTGAACTTTTTGTTTGTCAAAGTTTCCTTTTAAGCTCTTGAAAAATGCGAAAAAAGAAAAAAGTGAAAAAGTTTAAAAAGTGAATAAAAAGCCAGGCACCAATGCTCATAGCTACTATCTTTATTTCATATCTTTAATTGGCTTGAATATGTGCTATTTTACTTGATTACACATCTATTTGGGCAACGAAATAAGTGCTTTGCACAATCGAATAAAATCCATTTTTAGGGAAGGCCTGAATATTTGTAAGTCAAACGAGTTTAGGGTTGTGTGTTTTTATTCTTGAAAAAGACGAAAAAAATGGAAAAAAGGAGCAAATAAGGCAATTAGGCAAGGAAACAAGAATTGCGTCAATCTTAGCAACTTGATTCATAAGTGTTTATACACATTATCACATGCACTAAGGCGTACATATCATTGCACAATGTGTGTGAGGTGAAAAATGAGAGTTGGGATGCTTCTTTTGACTTGGATATCTTTTGATTGTACATTCTATTTGTATATAATTTGGTGACTTAGTTGCTAGGGTGTTGCAATTGTCCAAGTTGCAATTGTCAAAGTCATGTACATGATTTCCGAATTACTTGTATATATGTTTATGTTTTGAAAAAAACCAAAAAGATTTCCCTTTGTTTTTGAAATGATTTTTGAGGGTATTTTACTGGAAAACCCTTTCGAGACCTCACTTGTCCACTTGGAAAATCAAGGGATTTAAAGAGCCTGTTGCATACGCTAAATGTAACCGTGATTCTTGCGATAGTGAGTTATGATTTTCTTTGTTCTTATTTTCCATTTCTTTCTAGGTAGTTTAGTTGTTTTACTCGAGGACGACCAAAATCTTGGTGTGGAGGTATTTGTTTATGCCAAAAATATGATATTTTTATGATACCTTTACACCTAATTTATGCTCGTAATAAGTGTTATTTTTATATTTTAATTTGATTTTATTGATTTTGTAGGTGTTGAATAAATTGGAAAAAAGAAAGGAAAAAACAAAGAAATAAAATGAATCCTAAAAACCTACCCTGCCCATTTTGCTCGGCACATGACCTTTGTCCCCCTTTTAGTTCTCATTTATACTCTCTTTCCTCTTGGCTCTCACCAAGCTAAAAGCCCGACACCACCATATGAGCTTCTCCATCTTTCATCGCCATCGAACTCATCTCTCTCTCTCTCTCTCTCTCTCTCTCTCTCTCTCTCTATCTCGCTCTCAACCACACGCACTGTGACCACCATCTCCTTCATCGTCGCCCACCGTCAACCCTCCACGTACTGCCACGACGATAGCCAACACATCACCATCTTGATCGTCCACCTCAATCCCTAGATCAATAGCAAAGAAGATAAGAGGAGAAGCTATAAATGGAGGCAGTGGCGATCGAAGGAGGTATTCTAAAATTATGTTTTAGTTTTGAGGTTTTTAGGGTTCAATTTTAGGGTAGTCTTAATTCCAATTTTAGAGAATTTAGGGATTTATTTCGAGTTCAAATTTAGATCAGTTTTTTAGGGTTCGAATTAAAGGTTTTTGAGTTTTATTGTTTTGATTTCAATCTCTAGCCTGATTGTTATGGTTTTACTTTTGAGTTGAACTTTTGATTTCATTCCCTGTGTTCTTCGAATGGTAGATTTGTCGCTAGCCTATAATTTTAAGTATTTGAATGTTGAATTCTTTAGTTTCTGAATCAAAACTTGCAATTTCGGGGTTCAATTCGCTAGTGTTGAGTTGATATTTGGAATTGTCTGCTTTGAATTTGCTCAATGCTGGTTGAATCTTCAGTTTCCCTTCGCCTATTGTACTTTGTTTTTCTTTTCTGGCTCTTCAAATCTGGTTCTTGTACTTAGGTTATCTTCTCTTTTATGAGCCTTAAAACTCAGTCCTGGTTAGATTTCGGTCTTGCTTTAGGTCGAGTTAATCTGTGCTAACCCCTCTTCCCTTGATTTTGATTCTAAGATTTTTCGCAAGCTGATGATGTCTCATTCTACACCCTTAATGGTGTTAAGGTAGCTGGGCTGACCTCATGGGTGAGCAGGGATGCCATGGCTATTATCTTCTTTCTCATTGATTTGCTTTGTTTATTCTGCCTTCTCTATTTATTCTGTTTCTTTGTTTGTGTTTAGATTAATATAGTTAATTTTGCCTATTTTGTTATTTATGATAGTTTAATTAGTTTAGAATGATGGTAGATTAGTCATTTTTGCTTTAGTAACCTGGATCTCATCCTCGTCCCTGAGGAGACGACCCTCAAGTACTATGACGAAAGTCGTACGGTTGCGGCTTTAAATTTCCACTCAAAATTATCCAACAATCTTCCTCTTATTATAACCTACTCGTGATTCGCAGTTATCAAACTCTCTTTTGTAATCTTCCATTTTCATTTCTTGCTTGTAGTTTTAAGGTAATAGTCTCTTCAGCATAAGCCTTTTGAACTCAACGCATGATTTCAACTTAGACTGTTCATATTTTGCCCTTAGCTGTTTGAGATTCTTATACTGAAGGAAGCATACTACTTGATCTCAAGGATTGCCACTTGAAACCACTTCTCATCATCATATCCTTTGATCTCAAATATCCTCTCAACTTTATGAAGCATTTTAGGAATAGACCCATATTAGAACTAGCCTCAAACTCAAGTAATTTGATTATGAAATCTTTAAACTTAAACTCTAAGTGGTCTACCTCTTCTTCTTTTCCCATCAACCTCATCTTTTGCAAGAGAGAAGAACTGTGAGTAGAATCTTGACTAACAACATCATTGTTAAAGCCACTACTTGGAGGATTAACCCTTTTGGCCATGGGTACTCAAAGTATCCATTCTTTCGGTGAGGTTTCTTATTTCTTATTGTAATACAAAGATGGTTCTGTCCACCCTTATCATGGGTGTGTTCATTTTTATGCTCTCTTAGGATGTTATTAAACCTAAATCATTCCTCCATGGGTAAAAGGATGGGAGTTTTTGGTTGAAGGCTCTTTATGGAATTTTTGGGTTCTTTTTAGCTATGGAGATATGTTTGGGCTAAATAAAGCGTTTTTTGTGGATTTTTGAAATGAGTAGGAGGAAAACAAAATAATAAATTAAAACTACAACATGGAACTTTGCTTACAATATAAAGGACCGTTGTTCTCTGCTGCCAACTAATTTGGAGCAAACCCCTAAATGATTACTAGAATTGGGCACAATTCAAGGCTCTAAAATGTGAAAGGATTGACAATGAACAACAAAGATAAAAGGAAACCCTAAGATGAAGAATTTCTTTCACCATTTAGAGGGGCTAAACACCCTTAATCCTGTAAAGATTAAATCCCTCATAAATAAGATAAAGTTTAGACTATAAAACACATTGAAATTGGGATAAAATTTTAAGATATTTTAAGAGAGAAATAGTAATGAGTTATATCATATATCATTCATCAAAGTCTACTTACAAAAGAGAAAATTGGTTTATTGTGTTTACAAAGGCTCATGGCTTATTCCCAAGAAAGGAATTAGCCAACAGGGAAATTACATCCTTAGTTAATAGAAATTAGGCGAAAATCTCCCCCTAAGACCAATAGAAAATAAGCATTAAAAATTCATAGTCAATAGGAGTGAGACGATAATTTCTCACTTGTATAACCCAATGAACAATTAACCATAATCACATTTCAAAGATAATAGTACAAATAATATAAATCTTTCTTATCTTTTTGTTTTGGAATTTGAATTCATCTTATAAGTAAAAATGAATCTTCCTTAGACCTTTCTTTTGGTGAATATTACAAGAATTTCCTTAGGAGGATTTTATGTTGCTATGTACCACTTCTCTAGGCAAGTTCAGCGTCTCTCAACCTAGTTTTCAGTCTCCTTTCAAATCCAAATTTTGGCCATCTAAATTCTTTGTTGTATTTCTTTATTAATACTTAAAGTTAACAAAAGTTATTCTTTAGGATGAAAACTACTCTTGGAGCTTTGTAAGCATGTCTAATATACTTTATTTGGACTTCATTTGCTAATCCAAAATGTCATTCGAAGTTGAGCTAAACTTATTGAAGTAAATTGAGCAATGAAGAAATTAACCTGAACTCCTTATTTAACGCTACCACTTGCCTCTTACCATTGATAACTTACTTAAAGCCTTCAGAGTTCTCAAAGGATTAAAGACGTTAGAGGTTGGACACCCTAGAGCCATTTGATCAGTGGTGAAAAGTGAAGTTTCTTGGTTTAGGTCTTAACATTGTGAAAGATGTTGAACTTAAGCTTACTGAAGGGCATTACATCAAGTTTCTTTACATCAATAAGGATATTCTTTAAGGGTCCTTAACAGCTGGTTCTAGGATTTTCCTTTTTTGGTAGAGTAACATTTCACTCCGTTTACTTTGTTTTATACATCTTTCCCATGGTTAGAGTAGTCTCTTTGGGTTTACATCTTGAGCTAGCCGTCAATCTAGCTATATTTCTTGATCCATTGATTAATCTTGTTAGGATTGTGGATCAAGAGCCTAAAGATATAACTGACACTATGATGAATGCATGATGTGACAACCATCAGTTAGAGAGGTAAATTCGAATGTGCTTGCTTCCCTTCTTATTTGTATCTTTCCCTACTTGTTAAGAGAAAAAGTAAATCTTGATTTAGTCATAAGATAGCTAACTAATGTCTTCCTCAAATATGCAAAATATTTACTAATTACGTTTGGTGATTAAGGTACATTGGCTTATAAATATTCAGAGTATCTGCATTATATATTTTGCCTAAGGAATATTTTCTTCTTACAAAATAATAGTTAGCTTAATCATTTGAATCTGCTTTTACATTAAATACTCCATATTTAACACATTTTTAGTATTTTCTATCTTGGCAAATAATTTTTTAGAGGTAATTAATTAACTCTTGGTCAACATTGAATGTTTTGATCAGATTACTCCATTACTAAGGACATTTGGTTAGTTAATTTTTAATTAATCAAATATAATAGGTCTATGGGTCTGGCATGTTTCACTACAAAAAAAGAGCCAAATAGCAATGGAAATAGGCGATGGAATACTTTTTCGTTGCTGTTAGCGATGGAAATGACGATGGATAGCGGAAGAAAACATTTTTGGATAATTGGAGAAACGCGGCGATAGAAAATCCATCGCTGAGTATTGTGCACTTAACTTGGCGATGGAAATTCCATCACTCAAAAAAAAAAAAAAAAGGATTTAAGCTTTGTGACAGAAATTTCGTCGCCAAAAAGTTTTTAAGTGCGGGGCGACGGAAATTCCGTCGCCCATTCCGTCGCCAGCCTTTTAAATGAAACCAGATCTTATTTCAATTGCCCACTTTCGTGACACACACACACACACACCCGGCTAGAGAGAGAGAGAGAGAGCGATTGCGAGGGAGATTGCCGAGCACCGTCAACCCACTGCCGCCATCGCCGCTGGCCGTGCGCATGCCCATCGCCGCTGGTTTAGCCACCTGCCACCTCCTTCCCCATTTTCTAGCTTCACTTGGGTAAATTTTCTAACCCTAGATTTAGTTTTAACTACTACAAATTATAGTTTTGGTAGTTCAAAATGTGTTGTTAGTTTATGTTTATGTTGAATTGTTAGATGTGTATTGGTTAATTGCTTTAATTTGGTTGAAATTGTGCATTAATGTAATTGAGGGTTTAGGATTGTATGAGATTAGTAGTTTTCTTTGAACTCTAGATTTAGTTTAACTGCTCCAAATTATGGTTTTGGTAGTTGAAAATGTGTTGTTAGTGTATGTTTATGTTGAGTTATTAAATGTGTATTAATTAATTGCTTTAATTTGGTTGAAATTATACTTTAATGTACTTGAGGGCTTAGGATTGTATGAGATTAGTAGCTTTATTTGCAAGAGAATATTTGGTGGAAATGAAAATTTATGTGAAGTAACTGTATGAAAAATTATGGGAGTAGTAGTGGGTGATTTGCAAGAGTTAAAATATGTGTGAAGGAATTTGTATGAAATTTATGGGAGTTGTAGTGAGTGATTTGCAAGAGTTTACTGTAAATTGAAATTAATACTAATTCGATGTACTTATCTATATTTTTTAGTAAGCAAATATATGTAAAACATAGGTGAGAAATGATGTTAAGTATTATTGTGTAAATTGAAATTAATACTAATTTAATGACATTTATGAATATTGTTGCTTGAGCAGAATATGAGTGGCCCTCTACATCGATCATGGATGTATAATAGATTATTACCTGATTATAATAATTATACACAAGAATTTCTAAATAGGCTAAATCAATTTGATGCATTTGCACGTAGGTAAGCAGACTTCTAAAGTGGGGGTATAGATGTCCATGTTCGAAATGTAAAAATAGAATGTACTTAACACCCGATGAGGTAAAGATGCACATGATGTATAAGTGTTTCGTGAAAGGATATTAGTATTGGATAAGTCATGGAGAAGTAGAACCTCCGCAATATGAATTTGGATATTCTACTAGTGAAATGGCCAAAGTTAGTGGTTCAAGTCATATAAATTATGCCCACGATGAATGCTATGTAGATCATATGGATTACATGATTGGTGATGCCGCATTGGCAAATCAAAATGTAAGGGTTCAGGAGGGAAGCAGTTCTCAAGGACTATTCTATAGTATGGTTCAAGCTGCTCAACAGCCCTTATATGATGGTTGTTCTACCCACAGTGAGCTCTTTGCTACTGTTCGGCTATTGAGTATCAAGTCTGATTATAGTATACCACAAAACTGTTTCAATGAAGTTGTTCAGTTAATGAAAGAGATGTGTCCACCAAACAACTGTGTGCCAAACAACTATGACCAGATGAAGAAGGTTGTTAAAGATCTCGACAATGATGTGAGACACATTGATTGTTGCCGTAAAGGGTGTATGCTCTTTTTTTAAGGAGGACTCAAACCTCGATGCATGCAAGTTTTGCGGGCATTCGAGATGGAAGAGGAAAAGGGAATCAAAAGCCATTGCCATATGCAAGGATGCATTACTTGCCATTGAAACCTCAACTGCAGAGGTTGTATGCATCAAGAAGCACTGCAGAGCACATGATATGGCATTATGAACATCGGCGGGAGGACGGTGTTTTATGTCATCCGTTAGATGGTGCAGTGTGGAGATATTTTGATAACAAGTACCCTGATTTCGCTGCAGGGCCTCGAAATATTAGACTTAGTTTATGTGCTAATGGATTTAATCCTTACACATTGTCCTCAAGATCTCATTCCATTTGGCCGGTGGTGGTAACACCTTATAATCTTCCTCATGAAATGTGTATGACCACATCATTTATGTTCCTTACTTGTGTAATCCCTGACCTTAAAAATCCCAAAAACAAAATAGATGTATATTTATAACCGCTTATTGATAAGTTGAAGGAGTCGCGGGATGTTGGAATTGAAACGTATGACATATCTACAGGTACAACATTTCAAATGAAAGTCGCATTTATGTGGACCATTAATGAGTTCCCAGCATATGGGATGTTATCTAGGTGGAGCACTAATGGTCAATTAGGATGTCCAGTATGTATGGCACAACAAAAGTCTTTGAGACTCCAGAATGAAGGTAAATTCTCGTGGCTTGATTGTCATCGATGTTTCTTACCAAGGAATCATGCATTTAGGAGAAATAGAACTTTATTTAGAAAAGGCAAAACTGTTACTGGGGGTTCTTCTCACCGCATAAGTGGGGAACAACTTTATGCTGAGGTGGAGCACTATCCAATGGTAACGACAGACGGTGACTTTCAAATACCATGATTTAAGGAGAATGAGCATAACTGGACAAAGAAGAGTATGTTCTGGGAGTTGCCTTACTAGCAACACCAATTGCTCCGCCATAATTCAGATGTGATGCATATAGAGAAGAACTTCTTCGAGAAATTAACACTGTGATGGATGTATTAGGGAAAACAAAGAACAATGTCAAATCAAGAATGGATGTTGCAGATATTTGTGATAGAGAAGAATTACATTTGCAGCGAGGTCCTAATGACAGAACAGTTAAACCAAAAGTGAAGTTCATTCTTGCTGTAGATAAACGAAGAGAGTTGTGTGAATGGGTTAAGGGACATAACATGCCTGATGGATATTGCTCCAATTTGAGGAATATTGTGGACCCTAATGAGGTAAAGTTCAACAATATGAAAAGTCATGATTGTTATGTGTTCATGGAGACGTTGCTGCCCATTGCATTTGGTGCTCTCCTAGATGACGTGTTGAAACCTCTGATTGAGTTAAGTCAGTTCTTTAAGAATTTGTGCTCCACAATGCTACGGGAGGATGTGTTTGAGAAAATGCATCAGAACATTGCCATTACTCTCTATAAGTTGGGGATGATATTTCCTTCATGCTTCTTTAATGTGATAGAGCACTTACTGGTGCATTTGGTAGAAGAGGCACAATCTGGTGGTCCTCTCCAGTATTGATGGATGTATCCATTTGAGAGATAACATAGATTACATTTGTTGAAATTAGATTTAAAAAACCAGGGATTGTGTACACGTATTTAAGCTACCATCAACAACTCATCGAACCTTTTCCTAAGATAAATCATAACTGTGTGCTCATATTTCAATCATTGATCATAGATTCTCTTAACTTGAGGAAAAAAGTACCTACAAAAAGGAAAAATTGTCCAAGTAAGATAACTGTGAGTAAGCAGGAGTAACGACGACTAAATACCTTGCTGAAACCAAGGAATGAGTAAGGAAATGTGGCAAAATGAATGGGATAAAATGGTTGAATTAGAGGTTTGTCAACTTCCACATGCTTATCTCTTGCTTATCCCAAGCAAGAGTAAAAGCATGATCAATTGTTTGGCACCACAAGTGATTATTTAAGCATTTCTAATCACGTGGTTTTTTTTTTTTTATCATATTCGGGATTATTTTTAGGTTTTATTTATTTTTATGTGTTCGTGCAGAGAATAATCATTTGATGAAATATTAAGGTCATTAGCTTGGCATGCATGACTAATTGGAGCAAATTTTGGAAACTTGTAGCTAGGTCAAAATTAGAAATCAAGTGGATTCCAAGCAATTTTCTTACTGTGGTGACTTCTATAATATTGATCAAGAGCGGAGAACGTGAAATCTTCTCCAACGAGAATTTAGAAAGTGAAGAACGGCTAGCATCATTATAAAAAGGAGGTCTTGGATACAACAATTCACAATCCAATTTTTTTTCTCATCGTAGAATAGCTTAGTTTAAGCTTAGGATTAGGCTTAATTTAGTGAATTTCTTCTCTAAACTTTGATATGTATTTGTAGATTTAATCCAAGTTTAAGATTATGATTATTCAATTCATTTTGCTTTCAATTCAATTTGTTCCTGGTAATTTCTTCCCTTGTCTTTTTCCCTTATCTTGACTTAAGTTCACTACTTTCTGATTCATTCTACTGATTAACCTACTAGTAGTTGTTTAGTTTTTAGACTTAATCATGTTTAGGTTAGATTTAAATTTTGTAGGTTGAATGATTTTTGTTTTTATGTTTACTGCTTTCAACTTAATTATCATGGATTACAAGTTAGTGTAGTGACCTAGATTTGGCCCCATTCCTATGGATTTGTTCTTTAAGTAATACGTTGAAAATTGTATGCTTGTAGTATTACTATACATCATTCTAGGATCATATAGGTTTTTGGCATCGTTGCTCGAGGCAGTAGTTTGAATTTAAGTTACTATTTTATTTTTGTTCGCTAATAGTGATTATTTTTATAATTTTTCTAGCATATTAGTTTCATAATTTTAATTAGTAGGTCACATCTTATCATCCTTTTTTCCTTTTTTTCATTAGAATTTTGGGGGAAAACCCCTAAAAACTAAAAAAAACCCCCTAAAAACTAAGAAAAAACTTTGGCTTTATTTTTGCTTCAATATTTTAATCAAATAAGGGGATGACAATGTGGATGAACCTAACTTTAGTTTTTTGACCTCCTAAACAAGAGGCTAGTCTTGATGATGATTTTGAGTGTGCTAGTCTTCAATTGATGCAACTTTTACCAACCTTAGGGAAAAGATTGACCTCCCCATATCTTCATTTTCTAAAATTTCATCTAAGACTAGCAAACGCAAGGACATCATTGATGATATCTTACTAGACCCACATATTCTTTTTGCACAGCCTTATGAATTAGAGGTGACGTTAGTGCTCATATTGATAAATAGCATAAGTGGTGTAAGGAAATTTCTAGGCGTGATGATTTCACAGAGTTGGAAGATATTTTCTATGAGAAGTCATGTGTGGAGAATGAGATTGGCGTAGCTCTTCTAGTTCAGAGTTAATAGAGCCCACTTCTCTTAGGTTCACTGAGATGGCCCATGCCTCTACCCCTTCACCTGTAACCCCCGTCATTGATGACTAGTTCTCATATCCTCCTAAGTCTCCTATTTTAGGGTTTCTTGATCATATAGTTGGTTCTAATGATTTTTCTCAAACCTTTATGCAGATTGAGATCATGGGACTTGAGTACCTAGGTGATGATTCGGGACATATGGAGTTCCCTAGAGTGAGCGTTCATGACAATTCTGATATTTTGAGGCCACTTTCCTATCCCTCCTTAGTATGTTGGTTACGTTGCTAATAAGTGGGCTTGTAAGTTTGACAAGTTGAAAGGAGACTTGACCTGTGTGGATGCATGCTTATATTTCTATTTTTCTTGCATTCATGTTTTGAGTTATATCCAAGGCTTATGACTAGTTGTTGAGAGCTTTAATGTGCTTTGACAGGAGTGGCACTTTGAGGTTGAGGTGGAGTGTTTGATACCGTAGAAGCCATCCAATGACTTCTGATGGACGGTGAGATAGCTCGAGTGCATTTAGTATCCAACCTGGTAATATTATTCCCATGCTCTTGTATATGTTGTACACTGAGTATTATCCTTCTTTTTCCTTTTCATTTTCTTTTGATTTTGTGCTCTTTAGACTCTTTTTTCCCATGATGCAGACATTGTATGATTTTGGTGTGGGGAAGGGGAAGTTATCCTGTGAATTTTTCAGAAAAGGAGAGAAAAAATTTAAAAAAACCAAAAAGATTTTCTATTTTTGTGTGATTTTGGGAGTTGTACTGTCTTGATTGACTTTGACCCTTCTTATTTAATATCGGTTGTGTATGACTATTGTGTTCATGGTAGTCCTTAGTACAAAGTGTGTCATTTATTACCCCAGTTCTAACCCTATGATTCTATTATAATTTGGAGGCCAATCCTTATTTATATATCACTATTGTCTTAGAGCCTTAGGCTTTCATGGTTGATATTATCACTTGTCCTTTTGTTTTATTCCTTTTATTTTCAACTTTATTTAGCCGAAAAAAATAAAACAATATCAGAAAAATAAAAGAAAAAGAGTCCTAGAGTCGGGAACGATAAGTACCCCTTTGAGGCACGCGCTACTGGGTGTTGTCCTTTAAGGTAACACTGCTACTAGAAAAGCTTGTTTCCCAGGTTAGTGAATCAACAAAGTAGGCAAGGAGGAATGAGTCGAACTCTGGTTAGCTTAGCTCCAAATGTGCTAGTGCACTTGCACACCGAGCACTAGGATGGATTCATGGTCTTGAAGCACTGTGAAGTGAAAAGTTGGTGTATGGATGTCATTAATGAATACCAGGAGTCTTGATATGTACATTGCATTTGTGTATAATCTAATAGTTGGATTGCAATGGCAACATTGTTTGTTGAGTGTAAATAGATTTTTCCTTGCATTTATATTTTGAAAATTTTAAAAAGATTTTCTGTTATTTATTCTCTTTCTTTTTCTTCTTAAAATGATTTTGTGGGTATATTTTCTGTAAACTCTCAAGAGTCCACAATCATCCCTAAACCTAGGGGTTTAAAGGGCTTATTACACATGCAAAGTGCAATTGCAATAACTACAAAAGCAAGCTAGATGTTTATGACTGATTTTTCTTCTCTTTTGTTTGACTCTAGAATGAACAAAATCTAGCTATGGGGGTATTTGTGCCCGCACTAAAAGTGACCATCTAAGTACTTCTAACTGCTTGTGTTTTGATCATATTTGAGATTATTTTTAGTTTTTATTTGGTTTTTGTGTGTTTGTGCAGCAAATAATGATTTGATGAAATATTGAGGTTATTAGCTTGAAGTTTGTAAGGAGCACGACCCCGGGGAACATATCTTAAGTGTGGTCCCCCACAAATGGTCAAATTCGTCTCTAGGTGTTTTGTTTTGAAATTAAATCATATTTATTTTTATATAAAAAAAGATTTTGTCTATTGAGTTACAGGTTCATCCAACAAAGCTAGGCCTCAGATTTGATTCAGGAACCTAGCCAGAGCCTGGTCCAAGCTATCTTTGCTGGATCCTAGAAGTCGCCCCTACTAACCCAAAATCAGGGCTACAGGTCTGATCCAGTTGGATTCTTGGGCTAGCACTAAGCCTAGATCCTAGTATAAACAGTTTCACTATCGGGATCCTGAACCAGTTTTCCTAATTCAGAAAAAACAAACAGAAGGAATAGAGAAAAGACAAAAAGCGATGAACTTTAGTTAAAACAGTCGCCAATGAGTTTTAGCGAAAGCTTACAAACCAAATTTACTCTTCGAAGCGAACATAAATCAAAAGGGACAACTAGTTCGCTTAAAAAAGGTTTTCGAAAGGCCCTCAAATAATCTCTATTGTAGGGACCATCTTGGCTCTATATACTTAAATTGAGGATTAAGATTTAGGGGTGATAGTACGGTGACATGTTGGAGTCCATCATATCACTGCCTGTCATCACTGACGGTCTCTACTAATCAATATAGGAAGTTAGATCTTAATTACACTATCAAATGGTCATGCAACATATTAGCATTAATCATGTCAAATAACCCAAATCAAAGGTACAATGCTAGTCCAGAAAATTTAAAATAAAGTAAGTAATTACAGGGGTGAGGAGCTACTTAAACATTAGACCTTTATAAATCTACAATCAAATAAGCAAAAAAGCAAGAAAACAAATAGAAAGAGTGAGGGAAAAATTGGATTTTCTGTAAAGTGTTTCTCTCAAGATTTTTTTGAGTGTGTTCCTCTCGAATCTTTAGTGTTTTTCTCCCAAAAATATAAAGTTCTCCTCCTTAATTTTCAATGTGTTTAACTATAGGGGTGGCCCATTTTTATAGTGTTAATGGGGTAATATGATCGGTTTAGAGAAAGGAGACTTAATAATATTCTCATTAAGCTTAATCTAAATGGGTGTGCCAATCCATATAGAATTCTGCTTGCTAAGACACACTTTAGACATAGAAAACGACTCAAAAAAGGAAGACTATAGAGTCCAGCAAGGTTCCCGGTCTAGTCAGGTTGTGTTAGGTAAGAACCCGGTCAGGTTCTTGGGTTGAGTAGCAGACAACACAATTTGTTCTAGGCATTACTTTCTCATATAATCTCTATTTTTAGTAATTCTTTTTTCCATGAAATCTTATTCACTCTAGCTTTTAATGACACTAATTTCATAAATTTGGAATGAGCGTAGAAGAATATATAAGCAAAAAGGTGAATAGGTGCCATTTTCAGCCCATGCCTCAGTAGTCAGCTTATATCTTTTCTGTTGCTTAATAGATTTTGGTGTATAATATGTCATTAGAAAGATATTCAATGAAGAATACTAATATCTAAACTCAATAATTTTATATACCCTAGAGTAGGGTGAAAATATGAAATAAATCGCAACTAGACGTCGAATACCATTAATTTGGGCATGTTTGGGCTTAATTAGCCTTCTGTTTTCTTTCTCTGTTTATTCTTCAGACCCAAATGAAGGATCATAGTGCTGGGACCCCAAAAATACAAATTGGGTCATAATTTTTATCATTGAGCATCTTATAAAAAAATCGAGAAACCATTTTTAGGCGTCCATTGTTAGCCCCCACTTTGGCGTCTGACAACTTTCGCCTGAGGGTGGGTGATAATGTGAAATCCAAACCTGGCCACTACGGGTCTTGAGATTTGGCACCCACTAACTTTCACCATAATAGTGGCTGATGATGACTTATTGTGCTAAGAGTCAGCAATGTTGTTGAAATGTTTTTGTTGAGAGCCATCGATTCTGAATTTTGACCTTTTATCGATCTATCAAACATTTTTTCTGGTATACTAGATTTTAATTTTGACCTTTTATTGATCTTGTGGTTCTTGAATTTGGTGAAGGAGAGCCTAAAGACCTGTAATCAGATTCCTATGGACTTGAACACGTCTAGGCCTGAAGATATGTAGCCAGGTCCCTGCACTGTGGCCAGATCTTTATGAACTTGATGTCCTAGAAGTCTGAAGATTTGTGGCTAGATCCTTGTGAACTTGGCGGCATAGAAGCTTAAAGATTTGTGGCCAGATCCTTATAAATTTAGTGGTGTAGAAGCTTAAAGACCCACAACCTTATTATTCACTTATCATTAGTGAAATGTTAAGATGTCAAATCCTTGAGTTTGACTTCTACTGCTTATATGTTGATGTCATATTCTCTTGATGGGAGCTTGCTAGACGTCAAGATCTCCTAAGATAACGAGCATGAGGTGTCCTACATGGCTAGTTACCTAATAACATAAAGTTAGGCAGATGTCCTTTCCTTAAGGATGAAGGTGAATTGCCTAAGGGCGATGATGATTTTGTAGAGTTCGCTTTTAGGATGGAGCTCCTACTTGGATCAAGCCTAATTAAGGAGGCAGTCAAAGTATAGATGTCTTTTGTCATAGTTATTGATGCACTCCTAAGAACTCTTAATATAGATTCATGGCTAATCAGGTTTATGTGCCCTTCCTATAGGGTTGTTGTCATGCCTGAATGTGCATTTCCTCATTCCATGGATCCCAAGTGATCAAGGTAGAGGGTGGGTTAGTAAATAGGCTAAAGACCCATATATAGATGCAGGTGTAATTGCTAGCCTACGTGAGACTATGCATGTACGCTGATTATGAGACTTAGTAGTGTTGACTATTTTAACTCGTGATGACCTAACCTCGTATACAAGTAGGTGAAGGTCCCATGCTAAGTTTAGGGTCCATCAGATAAGGCCCAGTTAAGGTATAAGTGACTAATGGGCTAGGCACAGTGATGTTCTGTAGCTTAGGATAAGGGGTAAAAAGTTAAGTGACAGCTGGGTTTGGCTAGGTCATGAGTCGTATATTGCCCAGGATAGGGAATCTTTCTTTTAATGGAGGAGTAATATGTAATTTTGTATTAAAGTGCTCATATTCTAAAGAAGCCCTCAATCTTTATTTTTCATGGGATGCAGAAGGTTATAGAAGACGAAGATGCTTTTGCTAGTGGTGCCTAGAGTAGAATCTAGCTTAGTATAAACTATGCGGTTATCTCCTTGGTAGGTAGTGTTTACTATAATGGAAGCTCTAATTGTTTAGAAAAATGTGGCAAAGGCCTCTGTCTTGCATAATGGATGAGTGCTCACTTAAGAAGGAATATGGAGTGAGTATCCATTCTTGAATTTGTAGTCATGGTTGGGATTAGAGTTTAAATTTTGGAATGGAGGTGAGATTAGAGGCTATAACGATTGAGAAGTGTGGTAAAGTGGGTGAATAGTTTGTCTAAGTCTGAATTGATGGGAGTAGTCAATGGAATGTTTCTTTGCCCTCAAAAACCAAGGTTTTATTTTCACTCTTCTTTTGCGTGGTCTACCTTTTTATGTTTTTAGACTAGCCACACTCTTCTTCTTTTTTTTGTCTCTTTTTTTTGGAGGCCAAATGACTCAATTCATATGTTTCTTTAGGGAAAAGAATCTTCATGGTTAAGCCTCAAAGAGGTTACCTACGTATCCAATGTGGAATTAGACTAGTTGTAGTTCAAGGTAAGAGCATGCAGCTTAAAGGAGGGATGCCCCTAAGAGGACTTTTAAGGTAAGCTTCAGGGTTAGGCTGCCAAAGGAAGAAAATCGGCGTGAAGACTCAAATGAACTTTATAAACTCCCCAGATTTACATGGGTGATTAAGTTAATGTGAATAACTAATTTCTTCCTTTCATGTTCTTTTCAAGCTCTCTCTCTCTTTTTTTTTTCCCTTCTCTTGTTTTCTTTTTTTTTTCTTTGGTTCATCTTTTCTTTTATTTTTCTTTAGATAGGGACCATTTAGGTCGGATTCTCTTTTCTAATTGCTAATTTTGATGCCAACCATGACACACTCTTACTCCCTGGTTAGGTCAAATGTAGTTACCAAAGAAATATGCTCTTTTGAAGGCCCAAAGGGGCCTCAAGTGGTAACTTATAAGGCTTAATAAAGGTATTAACATAGATTATCAAAAGAGGCCCCCTATCCTTGGCATGTCCTTTGAAGTTACATGGCTTATTGCAAAGAAAATTTTGGGCTATCCCTTTTCCAAATGATGGATTTAGTCTCTTTTTTAATTTATTTCTCTCCCTCTCCTTTTACCGACCCTAGATTCACCATAGGATAGAAGCATTCTAGGAAAAGGAATGTATGGAATCAGTAAAAGAAGATATTTTATTAAAGATCAAGGTTACATCAAACTTGAACTTAGGATTGACAAAGAAAAAATAAATTTCAAGACTTAAGAGCTGATAATAAACTAAGTGTTATCTATTCTTCATAATTGGACTGATTTGGAGTCCTCTTATGTGGAGACTCTTCTTCCACAAGCATGTCAACATTTCTTAATATCATGAAGTTTTCAAACGACATGAACCTTCAATGTTGGTTATATGTGGGCTATAGGATTCTGGTGAATAACCTTACTTGATCAGCCTCTAAGGGTAGGTTTGGCATGTAAGTTGCATTTGCCCTTTATCAAGCAAAGAAGTCAGAAAAGCTTTCCTTTTCCTCCTGTTCAATTAACTTTAGATCCCTAAGTGTGATTGGAAGGTCAGCATTATATGAATACTGGCATAAGAACTCTTTGCACAGATCATCCAAATTCATGACCTTTTCTGGGCCAATATTATAATACCAGCTCATCACATCCTTGTCGGATGTCTAAAGAAATATGATGTGGAAGATATCATTGTTAATTCCTTTTAGAGTCATGGCACGACAAAGTTCCTCACTTGATGGTTAGGGTTTTTGGTTCCATGGAATTTGATATCCGACATACTGAATTTCAAGGGTAATTTTCCTTTTGGGATTGAAGTGAATCCCGCATAATCATTAAAGTAATTGTTCAACATCGAGAATTCCTTAACCAACTATTGTATACAATCTACATGTGGATTAGTTTGAGGGGCCCCCTTTGCCTCTTCTTCTTCCTTCTTATTATTATCTGCCGTTAGGATGTCCTTGATAAGGTTTGAAGAGTAGTGGCTATAAGCTCCATTTTCATTTCACTATTGTCCACCCTTGCTTGCATTCTTTCCCTCATTTTCATAAGGTAAGCCATTTTGCTATTACGTGTCATCGGGATTGGTGAGCCGTTGGACTTTAACTTTGATCTTGACTGTATAAGTGGAGTTTTCCTGACTTTTTTCTGGGACTGTAATCTCTCGTTTTGTGAACGCTGCTTATGTACCTTCTTTGTTTTCCTTATCCTGATCAATAAGGTGATGGTTTAGAGGAGTTGAATGTTGTTCCTACGAATAATGGAAATGAAAAGTCAACATCATTGGCTATGGGATGAAGAAAGTGGTTAATAACTTGTAGCCTAGTTGGGGAAAGGATTTGAAGGTTTAGGCCAGGCCGGAAAGGATAAGGTTAAGAAGTTGGATTTAAGCCACTAGTTTTAAATGAAATCAATTCTTACCATATACTAGGCTCTAAGTTGGGCTTAGACAGCGAACTTGTGGGCCTACGTTGGGTCTAAGTGTAGCTTATATGACTCATGGCCTATACTGAGCATAAGCATGACCTTGGTTTAATTTGCCTAGAATTGGCTAGTTTAAGGGTGTAGATGGATCTAGGTGGACTCATATATGGATCCTAAACCTAGGGAATGGATGTATGATGCAAGGATTGTGGATTTATGCATATGTCAAATACCTAGGTCTTAATTGGAGTTACGAATTATGAATATGATGCATGGTTCAGTGCAACTTAGAAAAATTAAAGCTCTAAAGTTCTAATAGGCAACATTGCAGACTTTAGACCTAGATGAACTCAAGGACCATGCATGATAAGGCAAAATGATGTGTGATCTTTGGGCCTAAGTGTCCTCCAACTAATGTGCTAAGACTAAAGGGACAATGCGGACCAATAAACTGAGACCATGCTGAGAGCCCAGGTAAAGAAACTAGACCGGACTTCCCTGTAGGATCCCGGTCGGGTTCCCTTTATGGGCTCTAAAATTGAGACTGTGACTTTTATCCATTTCTCCTAAATCTGGACTCAAGCACATGCATGCAGACTCTGGGAATCCTAGTCGAGGTATGGTGGACCTAAAACAAGCCTAAATTCTACTCATTCCCTAAATACATATTGGTATGCGAACTCTTTTTTCTTTGAACACCCGATCGAGCTCTTTTAAGCTCAATTAAGATCCTCATTAAGACTTTATAGGTTCAGGGTTAAGAGCCCTTACAACTCAATTAGCCTAACAACCGCTTCGATCATTAACCCATGTTACTAGAGTTAGCCAATGTTAACCTAAGGCCCCTAGACACAATGATGACTTCATAGAACCCTAAAGCACAAATACACTGGTCTTTAGGTGGAGGTCAGGTTTTAAAAATACCACTAGAGTTCTTAACATTCATAAAATGACGCAAGTAGATGAGTTCCAACCAAATCAAGAATTCTAAGTTATAAGTAGCTTAGGTAAGGTTTATAATAGTCATCTTGTGACCCAAATGCTTTCTAGTCATCCATAGGGTGCATGGAATGACTAGAACATTTCGATTGCTTCCTCGTATTAGGTGGACTGGCAAAGTATCACACTAAAATAAGAAGAGACAATATTTAATGTAGAAAACCCAACTCAAGAAAAATCATGGGCAACAATGGGCACAAAGAATCCACTATATGGGAGCATATAAAATAAATGATCTCAACAACACTAGAGACTAAACTAAAGAGAGATAGCAACATCCACACAAATCATCATGCACTAAAAATCTATCAACTAAACTAGAATAGCAGAATATACTGCCCATAATTAGATACAAAATTGGCCTCTCCATGAATGCTTACAAGAGACCTAAATGGCCACACCAAATGCTCATAAAAGGCTCTAAGCACTTCCAAAGGGATTAATCGAGAAGCATTCCCCTAATGCCCTAAAGAAGGAGGTGCCAAGAGGCACTCCTAACTACTTGCACAAAACTAGAAAAAATAACCTAATATTTATGGAGAAGCCTCAAATGTTTCAAAGAGTAACACTAGCCACGAATGTGTGCATTGGCCACCAAGAACCATCTTTCCAAAAAGGAAAAGATCATTAGCCCAAAGTATGGAAACAATATAATTTCTAACCACACAACTTGAACCTTGCACAACAGGTAACAATCTTAAAAAAAAGGAAACAATTTTATTGTTTCTAGAGCCAACAAAGGAATTAAGGACAAATACTAATAGACTCCACCTTGAACCAAATGCCATAAAGGCATGCCATGAGGCCCTAAGGAAATCAAACCATTTAGTGGAAGAATGAACACCATCTGAACTCTCAATCAATGGAAATTGATTTTGCCATCAAGCATTTTGATATTGAATTTTACAATTACAGCCATCTTATAACCAAAGCTTTGATAAAACTAGGATCTAAATCTATCCTAAATAAAACTAGGATTTTAATTTGGCTTTGATACCACTTGCAACGTAAAAATTCTTTTAATAGTGCTTGCTAGGAATAGCATTAAAAAATTCATGAGAAGAGGTGAATAGGTTGACCGATAATCAAGAAGAATAAACAAGATCAAATTGAAACAATACGAAACAAGATTTAACGTAGAAATCCAAATTGGGAAAAATTATGGGCGGCAATGAGCACAATGTGTCCACTATATTTTAGAGAGAGAGAGAGAGAGAGAGAGAGAGAGAGAGAGAGATAGACAGAGAGAGAGACAGACAGAGATAGAGGGAGTACAATAAACGATCTCAACAACATAACATATCAAACCAGAAAGAGATAGCAACACACACAGAACTCTCAAACACAACAAAACTTTCTCAAATAAACTAGAACAGTTGAATAGACTGCCCATTAATTGATGCAAAATTGGCTACTCCGTTAATGCCTACAAGGGGCCCTAAATGGCAACACACCAAATGCCTACAAAGGGCTCTAAGCATTTGCAATAAAAGCTTCTAAAAGAAACTCCTAAATACACCGCAAAGGGAGGTGCCAAGTAGCACTCCCAAACGCTTGCGCCTTACTAGGTTAAAAAACAATCCAACATCTATAAGGATGCCCCAAATGGACCAAGGAGTGACCCTAGCTGCAAATATATGTCTTGGCCACCAAGCACTATATTTGCAAAAAGGAAAAGATCCTCAACTCAAAATTTGGGAACGACATGACTTTTATAAACTAAAAGATCTCCATTCACACAACTTGAGCCTTGTGCGCCAAGCTATAGTCTTCAAGAAAAAAGGAAACAATTTAATTATCTTCAAAACCGACAAAGGAATTCAGGACAAATTCTAACAAACTTTGTTCAAAGCGAGAAAGGTGGATCTACGTAGAAAGCTCATATAGCATGTCTAATACTGAGTGTGTATCCAATTGGAAAGACCAAGACTAATTGAGAGTGCAAATGAGTAAAAATGAAGTTATAATCAGGACTGATAATAAAATTGGCAACTGATGTTGAATAGCTAGCGATAAAGGAGAGGTCGACAAAGAGTGGCTGCTCACTAGCTAAATTGAAGACCAAGATAAATAGATGAGTCAAGCTTGACTATTTTGTATAATCAAATGTGTGTCTCAACTTAAATTAATGTGTTTTATGTTTTAAAATTAGTGCACTTTTAATAACTTCAATTAATTATGAAATCTAAAACTGTAGTATTCATTGCCAATTCTAACAAGTAAAAGTTTACCGCCTAGAAATTTATTGTTTTGCTTACAAAATATATGTGAGGTATTACAGATGAAACGAAATGTGCAGATATTTCTTGGTGGCCCAGTGCTTTGGACAGGCAAGTAGGGTGGGAATGAATTTGAATTTTTTTCTCTTTTTGGTGGAGTGTTATTGTAAGCACTAGATTAATGAATTTTCCATCTTTATTTGAAATGAGTTATGTGAAATTGAAACTTGAGTTGAATTTTTAATATGGATATTTTTATTATAATTTGAATATTGAATATATATTCAATTTTTTTGTTTGACAAGCTAGAAGTAATTTAGTTTTTTGGGGTTAAGTATGAATCCATCATTGGAGATCAGTACGTGTTTTGTTTTATAGGGACCATGACCCTGGGAACCTATCCCAGGTTTGGTTCCCCATGAATGGTCTGACTTGTTTGCTAGGTATTTTGTGTTGGAATTAAATTAGATTTATTTTTACATAAAATAGATTTGGGTTACTCAGTTACAGACTCACCCGAGAAAGCTAGGCCTCGAATCTGATCTAGGAATGCATTCAGGTTCTTGGACAGAGCCTGGTCCAAGCTCTCTCGATTGGATCCTGGTAGTCGCCCTAGTTGACCCAAAATCTAGGCTACAGGTTTGTTCTAATTCCTATGCCAATTCCAAGATTGGATTGTAGTTCAAATAGCTTTACTATCAGGACTGCAAACTAGTTTATCCAAATTAAAAAAAAACCAAAACGAAGAGAGAAGAGATGAATTAGTTGATAGAGTTGCTAGTGAGTTCTAGAGAAAAACTTACAAACCAAATCTACTGTTCAAAGCGAACTTTAAACCGATGTGAACAACTGAAAGGGACACCAAAAGAGATAGTTGGTCTGCTTTAAAAAGGTTTTCAAAAGGCCCCTGAGTAATCTATAGTGTGGAGAGCATATTGAAGGCTTGAACTAAGGACTTATATTTGGGAGTGATGGTTTGATAACAAGATGGAGTGCATGACATCACTACCGATCATCACTGACGGCCTCTAGTAATACAACAACACCTCCCAGTATGGATCACGCTTTCACAGGGTCTAGGGAGATCCAGATGTAGGCAACCTTATCTCTACCGGCATCCCTGCCTGTAGAGAGGATGAATCCAAGAGACCCACAACACAAGATTTTGTGAAAGTATTTTATAAAAGAATGATTTTGTGAAAACATTTAATCGGAAAAAAAAACTAAGGATACGCAACAGGGAATAAACTAAAAAATACTAGTAGATTAGGTGGCTGTAACTATGTAAACATAAGTACAATATAGCAGAGGAAGGTACTATACCTTAACAAATAGAGGTAGGCAAATAATGTCTTTTCCCAGATAAATGTACCACCTACATACAAACACGACATATGAAAAGGACTACAACAAAAGCTACCCTACTGCAACCGAAAAACCACAACTAAATTAGGTGGCCAACTCTCTCTGATCTAAGATCCTAATCCTATCCCGCCATGGTCTCCCATCCTGAGCCATGTCCTCCGTCAATCCTACAACTTTCAAGTCCTCTCTAATCACTTCGTCAGAACTCTTGTTTGGTCGTCCCCTGCCTCTTTTACCTTTGGGGATGTTAATCTTCTCACATCTCCTCACTGGGGCGTTCACACACCTTCTTTTCAGATGGCCAAACCATCTGAGTCTTGTTTCTCTCATTTTATCTTCGATGGGAGCAACTTTAACTACGTCTCTGATTACTCAATTCCTAATTCTACCCATTCTTGTGTAACCATACATCTACCTAATCATCCTCATCTCTGCTACCATCAACCTTTGAACCTGTATCTTTTTTAAAGGCTAACACTCCGATTCATACAGTACGGCAGGTCTAACTACCATATGATAGACTTTGCCTTTTAATCCTAAAGGCATCCTTTCATCACACAACACACTTGAAGCATACTTCCATTTTTGCCAACCCACTGTTATGCGCTGGTTAATATCCTCGTTAATATCTCCATTTTATTGAATGATCGAGTCTAGATATTTAAACTTCTTGATCTTTGGTATCGTCATCCCCTCAATGGTAACTTCTCCCCACATATCTTCCATTCCACTGAAACAATAATGTGGGCATTTAGTTTTTAATCTACTTACTCTAACACCTCTAGACTCCAAAGTATGTTTCTATCGCTCTAACTTGTCATTAACTCTCTCTCTCTCTCTGGTCTTATCAATAAAAATAATGTCATATGTGAATAACATACACCATGATATCTCATCTTGAATTCCTTTTGTAACTTCATCCATAACAAGAGTGAAAAAAAAAAAGAGGCTTAAAGCAGAACCCTCATATAGGCCCATGCCAATATAGAAGCAATTGGTAGCCCCTCCTAGCATTCTAACACTCGTTTTACCTCCCTCGTACATATCCTTAATAACTCGAACATATACAGGTGACACTCCTTTCTTTTCCAAGCATCTTCATAGCACTTTATGCGAAACATTAGTCAATCACATCAAATAGTCGTGCAATATATTAATACCAATCATGTCAAATAACACAAATCAAAGGTATAACACTATTCCAGAAAAATTCAAAATACAGCAAGTATTTGCAGCGAGCGGGGGCCAGGCTAGGTAGAGATTACATCTTCGCTAAATCTAAAATCAAATAAAGTAAAGAGAAAGAAGGTAGAAATAAAGAAGGAAGGTTTAGGCTATGCCCTCAGGATGACCTACTGGATTTATCCGGGAACCCAGCCAAGTGACGCCTTCCCTCGAGTCAACCAATCTTGCTCTTAATGTCTTCTTTCAGTTTTCTCCCCCAACTTTTTGAAAGTATTTGTATTGAACTTTTGTTGTTGCCTCCTCCCTGATTGTTTGGTCACCAATTTTTCTAATGTGTTTTGATGCCTCTAACCTTAGGCGGTGGCCCCCTTTTTATAGTTCTTAAAGGGATATCAAAATCGATTTAGGAAAAGAAGACCTAATCTTATTCTCACTAAGCTTAATCTAAATGGAGGCATCAATCCAGATAGAATTCTATTTGCTGAGACGCACTTTAGACACGAAAAAGGACTCGAAAGGGAAGAGTACAAAACCCTATTTAGGTCTAATTAGGTTGTATTAGGTAGGAACCCGGCCAATTTCTGGGCTAGATTACAAACAATGCAATATGTTTTTCTCATAACTTTCACATCTAATCTTTATTTTGACAAATTCTTTATTCTTTTTTATTAATGTTTATTGAGTCTATTTTGTAATGGCAGTAGTTTTATAATGTTTAGATAAGTGTGGAAGAAGATATAAGCAAAATAGTGAATATACGTCATTTTCAGCGCAAGCCTCAGTCTTCGACCTATATTTTTTCTGTTGCTTATCAAATTTTGGTGTATAATTTGTCATTAGAAATATTATTCAATGAAGAATATGAATCTCTAAACTACATAATTTAGTTCATCTTAGAGTGGGATGAAAATACATAATAAATCTCAACAAGATGCTGTATACCATCAATATTTGAGTTCTTTTAGCCTTTTGTCATTCCTTCTTAGTTATTCTTTAGACTCCAATTAATGATTACTCTGTCAGGCATAGGGTTGGTAATAAAACCTGTACTCATTTAAAACCAGTACCCATTTTAAACCGACCCCATTTAAAACCGAAATGGATGGTGAAATAGGTCTGGGGCAGGTATTGAAAAAGGGTACTGGTATTGGTACAGGTATGGCTATAGTCCTCACCACCAAATAGCACACCTTACCCTTACCCGTTTTTACAATAAAATAAAAAAATATTTTGATTTTACTTTTCTTCGGTTGAAATTTGATCCAAACCCTTCTAGCAAAAAGTTAGTCAATAATGTGCTTGATTTGACATTTCTAAACAATATATTCCCAAGATATCACAACTTTGAAATCTTATAATGACCTAAATATCTATCGTACTTGTATATGTATTGCTTACAGGTACTGTTTTTCATTCACTATGTGAACCTGAATAAAAACTGCAAACCCACAAAACCCAATGGGCAAGGGCGTAGATTATATTTTTTAATACCCGATGGGTGTAGGTACAATTTTCGAAAATAGGTATGGGTTCGGTTACGACTCACCCACCCTGTACCCACCCCATTGCCATCCCTAGTTAGGCCCCTAAATACATAAATTAGGTTATAAGTTTCTCCATTGGGCATTTTATAAAAAATTAAGATGCCAATTTTAAGCTTTTATAGTTAGCCCCGATTTTAACCGAGTTAGAGTAAGGTGAATGCCAAAGTAGTAGCCTTCACTTGCAGTAGCCTGTTTAGCAGTGATGACATGATACTCGAATCTCGCTTTAAGATTTGGTGCTTGTCAACTTTTACCGGGACAGTGGCTGGTAATGAGAATTCCAAACCTGACCACTGAGGATCTGAAGATTTGGCGCCCATCAACTTTCATTGTGATGATGACTGATGATGTGAGATCCAAATCTAGCTGCTGAGATTTGGTGCCTGCCAATTTTCGCCATGATCGTGGCTGAGGATGTGAAATCTAAACCTGACCGTTGACTGTCCTGAGATTTGGAGCCTACCAACTTTTGCGATGATGGTGGATAATAATGTGAAATCTAAACCTAGCGATTGACACTTCAAAAAGCAGCTTTCACCAACAGACATCTAACGACAAAAAATAAGTTATATTGGTAAAAGTGAGTTTTTACAACAGATTAAGTTATTTATTGTTGTTAAAGTTTTCAATTTTGAAGGAAAGAATGGGTCCTAATATTTTCAACATATAAAAAATGGTGTGTTGGTATTATTATCATATTACTAACAATCAAGTTTTTTTTTGATATTGTAATCAGATTTCCAACATACTCATCTGTAAAAGAACTTCTATTGGCATTAATAAAGCATGTTAATATTATCGCGGGAAAAATTGAATAACCATTTAAAAAATACACATTTAAGAATAAAATAAAAAATACCTATTAACTATACTCTCGCCTATTTGTATTAATCAGCCAAGAAAAAAGACTATACTCTCGCCTGGCTTCAATCTCTGTACAAGAGCAATTAAACACAAAAAGAGCAGCGACACCTTCTTTGAAGTCTTCGACCATCAAAACCTCAAACCCTGGTTCATCTTCTTCATTTTGTACGCGGGTTCTTGTGTTGTTGGTTTCAGAATGTGCACCAACCATTGAAGAGAACATCAATTGCCATTATTGTTGGTTTCTTGGTGTTTGATTCTCAAATTTCAAAGGTATGTATGTGCTCCTCTCATATTATCTTGCAATCTACTCTAAGTTTCTAAATATTAGTCAATTATGTCCTTGCAGCCACCTTCTGGAGGGTTTGATGCCAGAAAATTGAGTCTAAATGAAGAAATCCGGCTTGTGTCTCAATTTGCAAGTCGCTGAAGGTATTGTGTCTTTGTAATTCCATTGAATTTGTTGGGTTTGAATGGGAATTAAGGTAGTAGCTAATTGGATTGAAGAGTTTGGGTTTAAACTTGAAGAATTCTTGTTACTTAACCCATGAATACACAACTTGCATTTTTTGATTATGTTGGCAAGAAGGATGATTAATCACCTATAATCAAGCTCCAAAATGTTTGGACTCATAATGTGAGACTTGATTTGATGGCTCCTATTTTCTTATCAGATTTACTGCTATTATTGTGTGCAAATGAGTTTTTGTTAATGCGGTTCCCAAATGCTTGGACTTGCAATATGAGACTTGATTTAGCATACTCATTTTCTCTTGTCAAATTTCTTCCTGTTGTTGTGTGCAAAGGTGTTCTCGTAATGTGATTCCAAACTGTTAGGACTTGTAATGTGAGCCTTGTTTGTGTAGACAACATGGTGTTGCCTTTACCAACTTAACTTACCTTGTTAATGACATAACTGAGAGTGTAAATGGGTGTTGTACCATTAGCATAGAGGTACTAACATGAATATGAATGTATGAAATGTGTAGGTGGCAAGCGTTGCTTTATGCACTACCTTTCTACTAATATTGAGCGTATAACCTGTAAAGCTCTTGTTAACTTAAAGGCCTAAGCTCTTATTTTTCTTCTAAAGTTGGCCTAGCCTTGAATTGTTTATAAAACGTATGCAAATTTTGCTTTCAAGCGGAACTCTTATTGTTTTGTACAAAATTTTAGAAATCCCTAACATTACTAGCCTTAGGACGTAAGGGTGCTATAATAAGTCATCGAAAATAATAATTATGCCTTACATTTAAATATTTTGACTTGTAAAATTCATTTAAGGAATAAATTTTGACTTGCAATTATGGTTTTGTTTACACTACCAAAAATTGACTTGTATTGTTGTCATTCTTATAGGGATTATCGGATGATCTTTTGTTTTCACTTAAGGACGATATTATAGATGATGAAATTGAAAATGAACTTGAATTTGAAGACAATGTTGGCAAGGTGATGAAGAAGAAGGTGAAGGTCATGATAACGACTACGAAGATTAAGAGAATGATATAATATAAGTTTTTCATCACGTAGGTGACTTATGTTAAGCCTTTTTTTATAAATTGTTTGTCAAGTACTCTCTACTTTACACTTCAAGTGGCTATGACTTTTAATGAAACGAACTTTGTATTTTTAGCTATGACTTGTAATGAAGTGAATTATGCCTTTCTAGGTGTGTTGTATATATTGTGCTAGAAGGATTTATGTACAGGTTTCAAGTGGAAAATATTGTTTATTACAACAATATGGATTACTATAAATAATAGGTAGCTAGATTTGTTACTACCGTAGGTTTGGGACATAATAACCATTACTAACAAAACCCTTACGTTGGTGAAACGTTTAGTACAGAATAAGTATCACCCACAAACAATAACTATTGCTAAATTGTTTCACCAACAAAAGTATCACCCACAAATAGCCACTGTTTATACATGCCTTGTCGCCAAAACTGCATCACGAATAGCAATCTTTGTTAGTAAAACTCATTATTACGATTAGACAAGGAATCTATTAGAAAACATGTGATGATAACCAATTCATACGTTATCTATCGGTGTTAACTTGAACACACCAGTAGACACACACATTTGTTGGTAAAACCTTTATTGATGGACTTTTTACGAATACTTTTATAACAGTTCAATATTTGTTGGTAAAGACTATCACCAATAGAAGCAAGCCTTGTACCAATAGATATGCCCATGTTGATAAAGGTTATATTTATTGTAGTGTGAGGGCCCTGAGATTTGACGCCTGCCAACTTTTACTATACCAGTGGTTGATGATGTGAAATCCAAACATGGCCTCTAAAGGCCCTAAGATTTCGCACTTACCAACTTTTACTGTGATGCTGGCTGAAGATATGAAATCTAACCTAAGCTGCTAGACGTCCTGAGATTTGCTAACTTTTGTCGTGACAATGGCTAATGACATCCCATTGTGCTAGAAGCCAGTGATTTCAAAATGTCCAATTGTGCCGGAGCCCATGGTGGTCTCATTGTGTCGGAAGCTAGCAGTTGTCCCATTGTGCCATGAGCTGGTGATGTCAGAATGCTCCATGATAGTGGGAGCCAGTGGTGTCCCATTATGCTCAAAGCCAACAATGTCAAAATGTACCACTGTAGCGGGAGCCAGTGATTGTTGATGTTAATCTTTTGCCAGTTTAGGGGGCTTTTCGCTGCTCTAGCATATCTTGATGTTAACCTTGTGAACTTGGAGGCGTGCAAGACTGAAGACAGGGTAGCCAGATCCCTGTGAACTTGGTTCTGTTAAAGCTTAAAGATTTATAGCTAGATCCCTATGAACATGGTAGCGTGAGAGCCTAAAGATCTGTTACCAAATCCCTGTGAACCTGTGGTGTGGAAGCTTGAAGATCTATAGTTAGATCCAGTGATCTTGGTGAAATGTTAAGATGTCAAATCTTCAATCTTAACTTGTTACCGCTTAGGTGTTAATGTCGTGTCCTTCTGATGTGAGTTGCAGAATTTTGAAATGTCTTAGATGTTGAGATGTCCAAGGATAAAGACAATGAGGTGTCCGCCATGGCTAGTTACTTGAGAACTTGAAATTGGGTTGATGCCTTTTCTATAAGAACATAGGTCAATTCCCAAGTGCGATGATGATTGAGTAGAGGCTCCTTTGATAATGGAGTCCCCATTTGAACCGAGCTTGAGTAAGGTGAGGGCCAACGTATAGATGTCTGCTGTAACAATTGCTAATGCAATCTTAAGAACCTTCGATATAGATTCATAGCTAACCAAGGTTGGGTTCCTTTCTGTAGGGTTAATATCATGCCTAAATGCACACTTCTTCAATCCAAGGCTCCCAAGTGATCAAAGAGAAGAGAGCGTTAGTAAATAGGCTAAATACCTATGTATAGATGCAAGTGCAATTGTTAGCCTAAGTAAGACTATGCATGTGTGCTGATTATGAAATCTTAATAGTGTTGAATATGCTGCCCTATGATGACCTAATCTTGTATGTCAGTAGATGAAAGTCTTATGCTAAGTTTTGGTTCCATTGGATAAGACCAGATTAAGGTATAAGTGATTAATAGACTGGGCACCATGATGTTAAGTGGCTTAGGATAAGGGATGAAAAGTTTAGTGACTGCTAGATTAGGTTAGGTCATGGGTCGTAAGTTGCTGAGGATAGGGAATCTTTCTTTTAATGGAGAAAGGACATTTAATTTTGCATTAAAGTGCTCATATTCTGAAGGAGCCCTCAATCTTTGTTTGTTGTAACAGAAATCGTACATGTGTAAGGGTATGGCAGATGAAGACGCTTTTGCTGGTGCTACCTAAAAGTAACCTCCAGCTTAATATAAAGCATGTTGTTATCTCCTTCTTAGGTAATGTTTGTCATGATGGAAGCCCTAAATGTGTAGGAAAATATAAGGGGGTCCTCTTGCCTTGCATAATGTGTGAGTGCCTACTTCGGAAGGTTGGGAATATAGAGTGAGCATTTACTCTTAAATTTATAGTTATGGTTAGGAGAAAAAGTGCTGAATTTTTAAATGGAGGTAAGATTAGAGGCTATAATGATTGAGAAGTGGTGCTAAAGTGGGTGAATGATTTGTCCAAATCTAATTCGATAGGGGTAACCAATGGAATGCTTCTCTGTCCTTAAAAACTAAGGTTTTATTTCAACTCTTCTTTTGGTTGGCCTGCTTTTTCAAGTTTTTGGATGAACCACTCTTATTTCTTTTCTTTTTTAAAGATCAAAGGACATAATGGAAATGAATCTTTGAGGCTAAGCCTCTTTTAAGGTTACCTACATATTTAATATGGAATTACACCAGCCATAGTTAGAACATGAGAACATGCAACTTAAAGGAGGGATGCCTCTAAAAGGACTTTTCAAAGTATGCTTCAGGTTTAGGGTACTAATGAAATGGAAATGGCATAAATGCTTAGGAAGCTTTATGAAATTGCCAACAGTGCAAAGGGGATGAGGTTAGTGCGAATCAACAATTTTTTCCTTTCTATATATATTCTTCTTCTTTTCGAGCTTTTTTTTTGCTTCCTTTCTTTTTTGTTCTTCTTTTGTCTTCCTTTTTTGTTGTCCTTCTTTTTCTTTTGCCATTTGGCTTTTTTTCTTAGATAGGACTATTTGGTCCAAACTCTCTTCTTTTAATTATTGATGTTGATGTCACCTATAGCACACTCCTACTCCTTAGTTAGGTCAGATGTGTCTATAAAAGAAGTAGGCTCATTTAAAGCTCAAAGGGGTTCCAAATAGTAACTCTTCAGGTTTAACATAGGAAAAATGTAGGTTGTCGAAGAAGGCCTCCCATCTTAGGCATATCCTGTAAGGCTGCATTACAAAGAAATTTTTTAAGTCTCTTTCCTTTTTTTCTCAAATTTCTCTCCGTCTTGTTTTGCCTAGCTCACCTTATGAGGTTGCCAAGTTAGTCCCCCTTTTTTTCTCTCTTCTAACGATCCTTGAAGTTATTCCTGGTGGCTGCTTGCAGCTTGGAGATGGGATAGAGCATTGCAGATGGTATCAACGCCAACCTATGACAATGAGCTGTATTAGCAGACAAAAGAGCCCTAGGCAGTCACCTAGTGGGGTAAAGATATTGGGATTGACCACCACTCCAAAGGACTTGTATGTCAGTTAGTTAGTGAGGTATAATGAGCACATTGTACGTTTCACGTGGGTGTCATTGTAATCCCCCAAGTGTGGTTACTTATTCTAATATGGTGACCGTAGGGGAGCAACAAGATATTACGTATCTGATTTATTTTATTTTAATGAGATCTTGGGAATTCTATGATTGCTAACTCATCTGCTTCGATTGTTTTCAACCTATAATATTTTGTGATCTTTGTGGCTAACCTTATTTGATCAATTTTTGGCAAACTAGAAGTGACGACATGTTAATGTTTTTAGAGGTAAGATTGCCTATATCCAGATCTCTTCAAACCCCACAAAAGTGGGACCCACACTGAAAGTTATTGTTGTGAAAGTACGGACACGCTTGTTCCAAAAATAATGGGTTTAGACCCATCTAAATAGAATATGTTTGACAAATGTAGGTCAAATCTAAGATCTATCTCCATCTCATGTATTGCTACAATAAGTTTCTACTATAGGTTTTCATTTTTGTTTTTCTTAGTGAATTAAGTATGTTCATTTTCATATTATGTATGAATTATTATAAGGTTGTGCATGGCCTTAGGGGTTACTGTTCTTTATGGACTAATGCGCAAAACACTCCTTATGGTTAGGTTCAGGCTTACTTGGGAGTCTACCAAGGGGTGTGGACAAAGAGCTAGCTTATTGGAAATTTAGGCTTCCAACATTTTATTGTAAGTACTAAGCACATCAACCTTAGAGACTAATGGCTTGATATACTCATCTTGCTTTTGTGAACCAAAAGCATACTCTTCATTATGGCTTTTAAGTTAGACTTTTGAGGAGCTTGTTCAGGGTAGGGAGGTCTTTGAAATTTGCGATTCAAGTCTATATTGACTAATACGCAATTCTCTTCGGCGATGGTCTGGCATTCATTTAAGACGTATGAGGAAGGTTAAACCTATATGATAAATTAGCCAGGGGTGATTCCTCCAACCCAGGTTATAAATATTAGAAAAAGGATTGTTGGTCGGTCTAGGGTTAAAATTGTTAACATAATTAACTTGGTCAGTAGCATCTTGGGAAAATGAATTCCCAACTTGGTAATTCACAGTCAAATGGTCATCAGAACCACAAATTTCACATGATGAGGGATGGGCATTTGGACTAGCAGAATTTAGATTCAAACAGTCCAACCTTTGAGTCATAGTATTTACTTTAGAAGAAAGTAAAGTAAGAGCATCAAGTTTCAACTTAGCTCCAACCCTCTTGGATTGGCTTCTCTCATTGGACCATTGGTACTTATTGAGTGTTATCTCCTCGTTTAAGTTATAGGCCTCATCCTCTATCTTGTTCATCAAGGCTCCACCTGCAGTCGCATCTATGGTAGACTGCACTGGTTGAGTGACTCCACTATAAGAAGTTTAAACAATCATCCACCTTTGGAGTCCATAATGAAGGCACAACTATAACAAAATTTTAAACCACTCCTAAACCTCATGGAGAGTCTCATCCTCTCTTTCAGAAAATGTGGTGATTTGATTCATTAGACTTATTGTCTTGTAATGAGTAAAAAAAATTGGTAAGGAAGGCATTGGTGAGCTCATCCCAAGTGGTTATTGACCCAAGAGGCAATGAATGGAGCCACGCCCGCGCCTTGTCTCTTAATGAAAAAGGAAACAATCAAAGTCGTATGATGTCGGTTAAAACTCCATTGAGCTTCAAGGTATCGCACACCTCTAAAAAGACTGAGAGATATAGATTTGGATCCTTCATCAAGGCACCTTTAAATTGTGCTTGTTGCACCATGGATATGAGAGCCAGTGTGAGCTCAAAATTATGAGCTTCCACAGTTGGCCTTCTAACGCTTAAAGTGATGCTATGAATACCAGGGGTAGTGAAGTCCTAAAATGTCCTTCATTAATCTCCTCCACCTCCCGCCATTTTTTAGAGAGGTTTCCCAAGCCTTACGCTTTTGCTTCTTTAGCCTTCGTTTCTTCTGCCTCGAGCGAGAAGTCCTCTCTATTTTAGGATCTAGTTCAAAATGGAAAAGACATCGCATAAAAGAGGAGAAATCCTACAAGCACCACCACAATCACTACCAAAGCAAATCAAAATAATAACAAAGAAAACACTTAGTCAATCTTTAAAGGCATAACTCAATATTGGACAAATTGGTCCCCATCAACAGTGTCAAAAACTTGACACAGCCTGAAACCGTATGGGTGTTGTAATCTAGATTAAAAATATCATTCCTCTACGAACCAGTGCAATCTATCAAGTTTATCATTCTAAAATGTTAAGCAAAATAGAAATTGAGTTGGAATGATTTCTAAATCTAACCAATCACAAGTTGAAATGCTGATTACCGATATAAGATTTCTATTAATTAAAAGCGCTTAGGGATTTATTTCACCAACATTGGACTGGATCCGATAAATTAAGCTTTATGCTTACTTTGGTTTGTATGAATCAAAGGATGACAATTATAAATAATTTAACCCTTCCTTTCAAAATAAACTGAATTATTTAGACTAATTAAATCGACATTCTTTCAAAGGTTATTAAATTAGTTTAAGCTAAGGATCTACATTGTCAAATTTTCTCTCAACATACAACTTTCTTTCAAAAATTACTATGTTAAGTCTAATCTTGTCGATCCAATAGCGGATTTCTCCTTTCAGTACTTTACTCTACTATTAACAATTTGCAAGCAAATTTAGCGTAAATCACTCACAACATATATAACATAAGATAGTTTAAAACAATCCAAATAGATTAACCACAATATTGATAGAATTAAGGATCTAGTTTCACTGTTTGTTAGATAAATCCCTAGACTAAAGGACAACTACTCACGTATGCTTATTAAACCAATAAAAGAGATTAAACAAGACATCAAAACAACCTAGAACAATTCTACTAGAGTTCAAAGAGCAGAGAGATGAAATTGCTCAACAATAATGGAGTTTCTTGTTGATCCTTCAGTCTTCAAGCCTCCAACTTGCAATTTGTCTTCCCTCTGATCATCTTCTTGCCCAAAAAATGATTAAAATTACAAAACTATTTGAGAGATTTTGATGTATAATGAGATGGTTCTTCTTTCTTGCAGCTGACCACCCCTTAATATAGCAACCAACATGTGTTCTTAGCCACAAAATTGAGGAAAATGATTGTAACTATTTCAGGCCTGCTATTGACCAAGGCCTGCTATTGACCATGGCCTTCACCACAAATGGTCCGTCGAGGTCTCTGTCTCAGTTGTTTCTTATTCGTCCTCCTCTCCACAGACATAAAGTCTAGGGGCATCCATGGTGACTCAAAAACTTATCATTTGAGAGTCCATGCGTGGTCAAATGGGTCTTAAAACCTACAAAAAGCATCAAAGAATCATACCCAAGCATAAAACAGGAATTTTAGGCATAAATTAGAACATAAAGCTCATGAATTCCCTAAAAATGCAGCAAAATGACCGAAAAATGATATAATCTTTAAGCACTTGTCAATTAGCATAAATAAAAACCAAATGTTGCACAATTTATACATTCCCAAAATCAAATGAAAGTTTGACAACCTATAAAGCTTACATTGTAATGACCCTTAAGTTTTTGTAAATCTCATTGTAAACTTGTCTAGACTTCATTGATTGTCTCATTGCCTCTATGGTGCTGCCAGGTAAGGACCTCATAATTTATTTACCTAAAAATGTAAAATGAAAAAGTATTCAAACAATAAGACAAAGCTTAACAGGTTTACTCTTATATTGTAAAGATAGAAAATCATTTTTCAGTAATACATGCATTTCAAGTCATTTTAGTTCAAAGTGAGGGGCAGAGAGAATTATATTACAATTGTTACCAGTTATTATCTAAAAGTGAAACCCAAATTGATGAGCTCATATGTACAATGCAATAATTAAGTGAGTGCACACCTTCCAGGCCGATCAGGAAACTTAAGCTGAAGCTGTGCGAGTGAATTGATGGGCCTACTAACTCATAACTGGTGGGCCCACTTTAATATGTGGTAAAAAATACATGAAAATGATTCTTTAAATACTTGCATATTATGAGATTTTTGGTATCTATAAAAGGCATGTGGAATTTTAAAGAGTACAGACAGTAAATGTACATTATTTCTTGAAATATATTCGCTTTTTGGAATTGAGCAGCGAATGGCTCAATGGCAATGGCTTCATCTTCTGATTCAGATAGACTTTAATGTTGTTAACAGTTTACATAATTTTTTCCTTGTTAATTCTGACTATGTACATATGTACAAATGCTCTATACTGGCTCACTTCAGTCTTCAATTTATCTTTATAACTCGCTCCCTAATTGGCCTACTATACTTAATGAATTTTTCTGATTTGGTTATTATTATTATTATTATTATTATTATTATTATTATTATTATTATTATTATTATTATTATTATTATCATCATCACAACTACGTTCTCCCCTTTGAACAAATATTATTTTTTGTCCTTTTTCACTTTTTAGGCATCTAATGTTTACTCCATTTTATTGAGTATCAATTAATTATGAATTAGTTAAATCCAATTGGTAAAATTAATTAGTGTAATCTAGTTTAATTTTAAATGAATTAATTATCATACCAAACTTGAGAACAGAAGGTTACTTTTATTCTGTGTATATATTCTTTCTTTGAGAGTTTAAAATGAATTTTTCTTGTTATTTATTCTATTGAGAGGTATTTCATCCGTTATACATTTAGCAAATTAGGAGTTAGATTCTTATTGGTATAAAGGCTACTCATTTCTTACATTCATCCACATGACTTGTACACAATTACTTAAATTTGCCATTACAAAACTTAGTAACTTCTCTTCCTAATCACTTCATCAATAACCTCTTTTAACTAATCTGAAACCAATCACCTCACCATAACCAATCACACCTTAACTAATAGTTGATTGTTAATTGATGCCAAACCTGTAATGGGGTTCCTTGGAACTTGCGTTTTCTGCTTAACAAAATCCATTTTTTTCTTTATTAGGTGCTAGGTTAAAATATTTATCATCATGGTTGGGGGACAAATATATTAACGGATGCTCTAGCAATGCAAGCCGTGGTTGGATCCTCCAATTTTGCAGCTTGGATGTACTCTGATTTAATTTGGCTAGAGATTAGTGTAAAAGTGGCACCTTCTAACTATGACCTAATAATGTGGAGCAATAACCCAAATCACCTTTCTACGGCAATGAGATTCATAGTTAACTTGTTAGTGGTGGATTACGCCACATAAACCTTCTAGCATAAACTGTCTAGAATTTTCAGTTTGATATATTAACTTTGAGCTCCTCTTTGGATGACCAAACAAGCTTCAAAATTGCCATTTTAACAATGGTTGGTATGTCTATTTTCTAACAAGGTATGGCATGCTTCATATCTCACATATATCTCGACTTATGAAGCAAAAATTGAGCATAGGTCTAGATATACACGATTTTGATAATGTGCTTATTTGGGCAATCAAATGGGTGATTTAGGGGTTAAACTTTTGTGAAAAGTTGGTGGCTACCTCCAATAAGTTCCCTGTTGAATATGTCCTTTAAATTTCTCCATTTGGGATGGTGGAGGACGCCACCATAAAAGTGCAAGTGCAACAAATTTTACTTTGCATTGGACAACTCATTACTAGCCTAAAAGTTTCTAATTTCAATTTTCATGTGCTTAAATTATTGTTTGAACATTATTATTTAGAGTGGATGCTTAAATTTTATTAGTCTACACTAACCCCCTAGGTGCTTTAAATTAATTGATGATTGCTAGGCTAAGTGGTGACTTAAGCCTTTACCTTAGCCACACCCATTTTATTGCTTTTCTCCCATATTCAAAAATCCATAAAAAATTTCATGAATTTTTCTTTTATTACTTAATGATTAGGTCGGTTCAAGGGCTTGTTACTTTGGCGTTGATTGATAGTGTTTATGGTTGAGCACTCTAGTGACTAAGGGCCCTTATATGCATTAAATTGGTATGAGAGTTGAAAAGTCCTATTTTTGGTTGATTTGTCAATGAAAACCTTCTCCTTTTACACTCAAAAATTCATGCTTTGATCATCTCAGAAACCTTTACTTTCTTCTTGCTTGTTTATCCTTTTAAGTCCAGAAAGAACCCTAAAAATAGCTCAAACACGGTCCCTAAACCAAGCACAACCCTAAACTCCACAAAAACAAAAAATCCTTCACAAAAACCGCAACATAGTTGGCCAAAACCAACCAAGGTCTATCCGTGGCCACCTCTATGGACTACGACGCCTTGTCTCCTTAGCTCCTCCTCTTCTAGAGCTAACCATGACCCCTCTGTGGTCCCCTATTCTCATCCTAAACCTTTATCTCTTTTCATTAGCTATACCTTTTTCACCTTTTGTTTCACCATACCATGTAAGATATGATCATACTTAAACTTCAAGATCAAGTAAGAAAGCTTAGACAGCAAATAACACAAGTAAAGATGACAATGAAAGAACCACCTTATTTTGAAGGTAGTTTGGACCCAAACCACTACTTGAAATGGGTTGAAGCCCTTAAGGGTTACATTAGGTAAGAGATTGTTTGGATGAAGATAGTTTTGTGATAGCCACCCCAAACACTAAGGTGTTGCCCTTTATTGGTTTAAATTCTCAAGAGAGAAGGAGCTCTTTACGGCAAGTCTAGAATCAAGACTTAGAAATGGCTTAAATCATATACAAAGGTGAGATTCTATCAAGATTACTCTATAAAGAAGAACTCTTAAAAGAAAAAACCAAGAGAAGATCAAGGTTCAAGAGGAGAAGCCTATTTTGGTCGAAGAGGAGAATGAGCCTAGTTTTGGTTTTGATGAAATAAGGGGTAAAGAAAACTTGGTCATGTATAAGATCTCTCCTAAAGCTACCAGTCTAAAGTCCACCTCACTAGATCTTCACATTGAAGAAACCATAGAGGTTCACACTCAAGCTGAAGATGTCATGGAGGTCTAAGTTTATGTCTACAAAGTCGAGGTGATAGAGGTCCTATGGAAATAAGAAGCTCATTTGACCCCTTGTATATGCCCCTTGAAAGTGAATGACAACCATTCAAACTTTACCATGAAGAGGTGCCCCATTGTGAGTTGGATATTGATGAGTACATTTATAATTTTAACAAGCTTATGATTCTTGGGGTTGGTAGGCAAGAAAGTCAAATTTTAATGACCCCTAATTTCTTAAAACTACTTATGTGTTCAAAAAATATGGGATTCTTAATACCATGGCATTGTTAAGATCAAAAGGGTGCATTAATCTTCCTTAGGTATTGATCTTTGGGAATAATACAAGTGGCCACAAGAATTTGAGGGCAAATCATTATGATGAAAGGAGTTTCATGTTGAACAAGAGCCTAAATCACCTTTCTAAGTTAATGAGGTTCATAATTCATTTGTTGGTGGTAGATTATGTCAAATAAAACTTCTAGCACAAGCTGTCCAGAATTTCTAGTTTTATAGGTTAATTTTGAGCTGCTGTTTGGATGAATAAATAACCTCCGAAATTAATATTTTAGTGTGGTTGGATAGCTCCAAATGTCTATTTTCCAACAAGCTATGACAAGCCTCCAAATTCCATGTGTATCTCGAGTTATGAGAGAAAGCTTGATCCAGGGTCAGTATAGGCCTGGATATGCACGATTTTGTTCATGAGCCTAATTGTACCATCAAATGGATGATCGAGGGACTAAACTTCTATGGAAAGTTGGTGGACATCTCCAATAAGTTTCCTTTTGAATATCTCCTCCAAATTCCTCCATTTTGGATGGTTCAAGATGTCACCAAGCAAGTGCAAATGCAGTAAATTCCAGTCTTGCATTTGAGCAACTCATTGCTATCCTAAAAGCTTCTAACTTCAACTTCAATGTGCTTAAATTGTTGTTTTGATATTGTTGGTTAGCGTGGATCCTTGAATCTTATTGGTCCATACTAACCTCATAGATGCTTCAACTCTATTAGCTTATTTTTGTATCTTAGGGAAGCGGGCACTAATTTTTGTGACTATAAATTAGCCTCCTTGTATCCACCTGTAGAGAGATTTGAGTTAAAAATTAATGAACGAAAGATATAATGCTTTTCCACCCTAAAACAAAATCTTCGTCTTTATTTTAAATACTTTTATATTTGGATGATGATTGAGTCAATCCTTTACATTAATTCTTAGTGCTTTATTTTAGAGAATTAATTAATAGATTGTTAGGCTAAGTGGTGGCTTAAGCATTTATCTTAGTCATACCCATTTTATTTACTTTTCTCCCTTATCCGAAAATCCATAAAAATTTTCATAAATTTTGCTTTCACCACTCAGAGATTAGCTTGGTTCAAAGATTTGTTATTTTCGTGTCAATTAATGGTTATTGATGATCGATGACTCTTGTGACTAAGGGCTCTCCTATGCATCACTTAACAACCATATGATGGTTATTAGTAGTCAAATGGGTTTATCAAGTATTATAAGAGTATGATTTGATCACCTAAGGTTGTCATAGGTGTGCTTTCTTAGTTTAGTGCCTTTTTTCTTTTTTTTTTTTAAGTCTAATGAGATTTGTTATGAAGTTTAATGGGAGTGACAGTTGGATAATAGTTGATTAGTTTTTTTTCCCCTCTTGTTTTTGTGGGGTTTGATTTTATTTGATTGATATGTGAGGACTATTGTGGTGTACCTATTGTAAGAAGCATTACGATACATTACTTACTGACAGTTTAGAGGTGTAATGTTCTTGCTTGTGTTGGGGAAAACCCGTACTGCAACAAAATAACATTTGGAGATTCTACTTAATTGTATCTCTTAACATGTGGTCCTAATATAATGCCCCTATTTCTCAATTACCTAATTATCTTAATCTGATCATTTATTATTCATAATTGCAGTCGGAGTCTTATCAATTAGAGGCATCACTGCCTTCTCAAGACTGATAAGGCTACATAGAAACTATGTATTTGCACTAAATTAATTTCACATTCACCAAATGCATCAAAGTTAGGAGTAAGGAAGTCACATCAATAATACCATTCAACCTACATAACAAAATACAACGTAGATAGGAGTTTCTTGGAACCCTACATTAGGCAAGCTTGTCCAAAAGAATTTATAGACGACACGTCTTCTCAGCACCTTCTAGGCTTCATGCTAGTCTAGGATCACTGTAAGCATCTATTGCTAGCCATCAATTAAAAAAAGTACAAAAGTCCCCTTCTTTTTCTTACTGCCCTTAGGCTTGCTAGGAGGAGGGTCATTCACTAATCCCTTACTAAAATAGAAAATGCTGAAAACATTTTGAGCTGAAGCCCAGTACATCTATCCTCATATCGTGAAATAAACTTTTAAATCAATTAGTTGGGCGCCTGCATTTTAATTCATTTTAGTTCGAAAACAGGAGAGAGACAATGCAAAAAAAACTACTCTGCCAGTTATTATCTAGAAGTAGAACCCTTGTTGATGTTTGAGGCAACTATTGAGATAGGTACACACCTCCGAGCCCAATCGAGAAGCCTAAGCTGAAGTCATACGGGTAAATTGGCGGACGTAAGCTATGATGCTTGATAACTAATGGACCCACTTAATTAGGTGACAAAACATTATTTTAAACTGATTCATTGCATGAATGTTGTATGAAAATTATACAATTTTTGAGAAACATGTGAGTTTTTGAAAAGCATAGGCAGTAAACGTGTCTGGAGTTTTTGAAATCCCTCTCCCTTTTGTAAAATGTTTGCCTACGGCTTGGAAACAAGAAAAATTTCCTTGTTTCTAATCCAAATGTATAATTCTATGGTTGGTAACGTTTCAAATAGTTTTTATTAATTTTTCAAGCTTAGCAAGAAATTCAGAATTTCCTTTGGCTTGTTTTTTAATTATCAATACACCCACCATTGTTTACTTAAATGCACAAATTGATTTTATTCCCCCTTTTATTTTGTCCCCTTTTCTACTATTGTCATTGTTCTCATAGCAAATATTGTTAGCAATATCTTTGATATTATAAGTCTTAAATTTTGTTTTGTCCACTATCATTTATACCAACATCATTATAGCCATTTTTGCTGTTATGGTTATGTTGTCCTTATTATCTTCGTAGGTATTATCAATATTTTTGTTATTTTTGTTATTCTTATATTTATTATTAGAAGTGATATATTTATTAGTTTTAGTTATTCATTTCCGAAATGGGCTTAGGCTATGCAAGTCCAATTTATGGTCTTAGGTTACTTTTGATGTTGTGCCTATGCTCCCGTGTCCAATCGAAAAGGTGCTCACCTTTTAGGCTCAAGTAGATTTTGGTTGACACTTAATTGATTTAAACTACATGGGTCATGCAACTCTCAAACCACTATAGCATAAATCAATTTTCATTAATCCTTTTGAGTCACAAAAATATTCAATTAGCCATTAATGCATCCACCATGCGTCTAATCCATTAACCTCATTACTTAATCAAGATACAAGGTAGAGCTCTACAATCACCTCAATTACACAACAACTAATACCTAAGTTTACATACTTAACTTATTCTACTTTCTCAAATTAATTTTAAGATTTATATTAAGAATATTTATTTTAAACATCTTCTCAAATTACTTTTCCCTCCTTCATCCTCTTCTTCAACCCCAAGCTTCACAAATACTCTTAATTACCATGATTATTCAAAATTTTCACTAAATAATATTCCATCACTCTAAATTAAGCCACACAACTCATATTAAAGGCCAGCCCTGTGCACAAGCATCCCGCATTCACGCAGGATCCAGGGAAGGGCCCCACCCCAATGGGTGTATTTAGGCAGCCTATCCTGACTTTATCAGCGGCTGATTTCAAGACTTGAACCTGTGACCTTTTCGTCACACGGAGACAACCTTACCATTACTCGAAGGCTCACACACACACACCCACACACCCACACCCACACACCCTACTAAGTTTATTCAAACACAATTAAAATTCTTCAAGATTTCGCAAAATCAAGCAAAAGAACTCCACCTCACTCTCAATCTCCAAACCCCAATTCCACCACAACTACCCATAAGCTCCCAACCAACTCCAAGCTTCATACTCATTATCTAAAGTCCAAATAATCACAAATTAACATTTATCTAATCCAAACAATACATTTACTAACAAAATTTAAAACAAAATGGTGAAAGTAAGCAAAAGACTATTTAGGGTTCACCTTCCCAACCTTAATTGAACAAAACTATGATAAGGTGGGAAGAGATGGTGGCAGCATTGGTGGCTCTGGCGGATGTCTAGGCAGATCGACCTGTGGTTGTAGGGTGGTGGTCAGGTTGGACTGATAGGGGAGGGGTGTGCGATGGGAGCAGTGGGGAGGGGTCTGATGGGAAGGGGGAAAGTAGGGGGAGGAGGATGTTTTGATTTCTATTAGTTTTTATGCTTTAGTTTTATTAGTTTTGATTGATTTTTTAGATTGTCTTAATTCTAGATATTTCTTTATTATTTTCTTTTCCTTTTTCATAAAAAGATTTTCCTAAGATTAATAAATATTTGCGCTATAATTTGTGTTAACATTTGGGCTATCAATAGTAATTTCACAATTTATTTGAAAAAATTCTTATAAACTTTACCTATACTGATTTATTTGCTCCTTGCATTTATTTTTATTTCATCTATTAACATTGTGGTTTTACTTATATAATATAGATGAGCAAATAATATATTTATATATTCTATAATTTCTCACTTTTATAAATGGGCTACTTTGTTTTATCTATTCATTCATGCATTTATTTATAAATTCTACATGATTTAATATGAAGCATAATTAAATTTCCTTCCCAGACCACTTCAACATCTCAACCTGCAATTACATAAATTATACGAATGCTCAATTAAAATGCAATATTTAACTTAATTAATCAAAATAATTAACATGATTTATGTTCGACTTGCCAACAATTTTTTTCTTTCTCTTAGGAGTTTAGCATTCAACCTCCTAAGTGCACATTCCTTTCTAATTAAATGTAAAATATTAATATAAGCGACATAATTATTAAAAAATCCCTTTATTTCAAAAAAGAAAAAAAAGGAGAAAACAAAAAACGATAAAAAAATTCTCATTGCCAATCTCAGTGAGCTACTGAGTGCTGTCGAGTGACGAGTTTAGCGAGCTTCGCCAGAAGTGACGTTTACAGAAAGATTGCTATGAAAAGTCCCTCTCAACGCTGTTCGCCTGTAAATCCACAAGGAAAATTTACAGGTACCTCATACATCAACAGACGTGCTGCTAAGTGATTTCTTTTGCAACAACTCAGTATTGCTTTTAGAGGAAAAAAGAGAAGGCTCAAATTAGAGGAGGAATACAAATTACAAAACTACCCTTCATGAAATTATTATAGGAAGATTGTGTAAGGAGGCAGTGGGAATATTTAGAGTTTTGTTTTTCCTCTCTCTCTTCATTCAACCTCAGAAATTCCATCAATCATCTCCATACAACTTCTTCTCCTTCATCTCTCTCAAACTCTCCACTGTTTATGTAAAATTTTAGTGAATTCATGGTAAATTCGGTGGTTTTTAGCATAGATCTAAAAATAGGAGAGAAGAATAGAGTGAGGCAAGGTACGTAGTGGTCAAACCTCAGCAACACACCAACCATTTCGCTACCTATCTACTGTTTCTGATAAAGGTGGAGAGCCTATGATGAAGGTGACCGGTTAATGTCAAAAAGAAGGACTGAAAAAAATCTCAGATGGGTAGACCACAACAACTTATTGGGTATGCAACATGTATGTCATACTTGGTGGTAAGTGTTAGTTATATGTTAGTAGAATGAACATGTATGTACTTGGCAATGAGATTATTACAATTTTTTGAGTATAAAGTATGTGCGTGTCGCAATATTTAACTATTGGGGGTCAAATTTGGTAGCAAATTTCGGGAATATGTCATTAACATGTTTGATAATTGTAGAATTCAATGTTGCTTAAAGAAGGCGTTATATGTAATGGCTTATAATGTGTACCTACATTGCAATAAGTGTAAATCTTGGTAGACATCATGGACTTAATGGGTAAACATTAAAAAATAATTTTTGTGAAGGCCCCTTCTTCTAATAGAGTGAATATTTGATAAAGGAAATCTCATAGTGATAGTAATGGAGTTATATGCCAAGTGTAATATGTATATAATGGTGTGTGTTATGCAGGTGTATGAAATAGAGTTATAGAGTGTATAAAAATGGATGCGAAGCCTTATGAAGGAAGTCATGTACGTAAGTGAAAGGACTTCAGAAATGGATAGTTCGGGAAGTGCCTCTATTTATGTGGATGAAAAAGGGTAAATATGATGAGCAGCCCATCAGTATCCTTAGAAGAGGAGGTAAGTACAAATACTGTGATCAAATCCGGGGAGATGCGATCAAACAAGATGCACAACAAAACGAATAGAGGTAGTACGTATTGCCAGTTGTAATCTATCATAAATGAAGAAATGAAGCATAACCTAGTGAGGGGGAGAACAGTAGATAGTCGAGGTATAGGGACAGGTGGTGGAAGGTTAGGGTCACCCTAAGTAGGGAAAAGTGGGAGTAGCAACGACTATTCCTAAGGTAGTTAAGAAGCAAGCAAAGGCACATGTCGATGTTGTGATTAGAGATCGGTGCACTCTTAAAGTCATATGTGTTCTAAATGATGAGTTTAAGACTTCTAGAATAAAGTAATTAGGGGAACATTGTAGAGTCAAGTGTTGGACTGGCCATTTGGGAATGAAATACACATCGTCCAAGCCCCCATTGAAAATTAGAATCAGGATATACAAACTCTTTCAAGCTTCATCAGAGGGAGGCACCATTTTTAGTATATGATGTGGCATAAGTGACAGGCTCCTAACTACGGGGAACCTAGTTATATTTGAACATGGACATGGTTAGGCTAATAACAAGGGACGTTGAGCTCGTTCAAGTTCAACAAGAACATGAGCTCGAACCAACTAGACCTATTTTCTAACGCTCAAAGGCTTCACATTGTACTTGTAAATAAACATTAGTTTATTGTTTGGCACAAATAGAAATCATTTTAATGAAGCACGGATGTTAGGGAGGGACACGCATCATTGTTTGATGCAAACAAAATTGTCATATTGTATATTCAATTAATTCTGTACTTCATGTCCATATTGTAGCTTAAATCGATTCATTGAACTGAGTGCCCTACATTTTCTTCTATGTTTATAGGGATTAAGCTAATCATGCTAAACAACTTTAGCAATTATTGTGTACTTTGTGTAGGTGTCGTCCATCTCATATAGTAATTACTTATTATTTAACTCTCTTAGGTGATGTGATATTCAACGAACATTTTCTTCATGTTATGTGTACGCTCCATGATCAATCCATATTTTTGTCATATCTTCTGAGTAAACTTTTAATATCTCTTCACACTATCCACATTGAAATGGTTTGCCCACAATTCAGTGTTGGTTTACTATTGTCCACTTCATTCTTATTGTGGTAAAATTAAAATTAATATTTATATGGACCATTTCTCGTAATATTCCCCCAGCTGAGAGAACTAGCTCTACCTGGTTATGGGAAACATTAGCTTTACCATTTGTTCAATATATGTCTACCTAAGTATACAAATACAGGTAATGTGGTAAACGTCATACGTGCTGCCTATCAGTCCTATACAGCAAACGGATCTTGGAAGACATCATTAAGTGTTGCTAATTCATAATAGTTGAGTGGTTGGGGCAAATAACAATCCGTTTAATGAAGCATGTCTTTTAGAAAGGGACACGCATAATTTTTACATCGGTTAACAAGTATCGACTTCACTTGTAATGTGCACATAATAAATTTTTAAATCTAGTACATTGTATCATTAATCTCCCCTTTATATAACTAACTTCCACTTCCTGCTGATGGGAAATATGAGGTCTACCTCATTTTCAATAAGATAACACCAAGGTAAATGAGTACGTGAAGAGTGATAAACGGTAAAAATTTATAACACATTTTTTTCCTGCAAATTTAAAGGCATGTTAGTAACAGATCCTTGACAATAGATCATTTAGTAACTTAATAATATTTTATTTGTTGTCGTTAAGAGCAATATGTTTATACACATCACTACATGTGCATGCAAAATAATCACCAAATAAATTGACAAGCGAACTTGATTGATGTCATATTTACTGAGCATAATTGATTCAGTACGAAATGTGAACTACTTGTACATGATCATTTATCATTGATATACATAAGCATGCATATCTGTACACACTTCCATTCAATCCAAGAAATATGCTATGTATACCGACGTATCATTCATTGCTTACCATGGTATACACTACACAAGGAGTGGGTTCATATTGATAATGGATGTAATCACTAAACCTGCAAAATGTGACCTCTTCTCTTATTGTCAAACAATAACCAAACATTTTGGTTGTACTGCAACATACGTATCAATTTGACACATTCTAACAAGATAGACCATAATGGCATACAATTAGTAGAGCCCTTACATATTTGGGTTAAAAGCACGTGTAATTAACAAAATCTATATCAAACCATTATGTTTTGCCACCGTAAGTATGGCCTACTTTTGCCTATCCCCTCCGGACCATCTTCCAAATATTCAACATGCACATCATCACCAGCTGCCATTAACACCAGCTTTGGGATTATGACAGGTCTTCGGTATGTGTCTGACTTTCCACACTAGGGTGCACATCCTCACACACTATCCTTACACTCCAAGATAGACAGCATGTATACCAGGGTGTAGTGATTGCTTACTATAGTAAAGATGACACTACGGTAGGGTCAACAAGGATGATGGGTTCAGCAACTGAACCTGTAAAATGTGATCTCCTTGTAGACGAGTTGAACATCACCCGAACATTCTAGTCCTATAGTTATAAATAAGTCACTGTCATAAACCACAACAACGAATACCATAATGACATACAATTAGTATACCCCTGTCATATTAGGGTTACAAGTCTGTGTACAAACCGAAAATATAATCAAACTAGTAGGTTTAGTCCTATGCAATCACATCCTGCTTACGCTTGTCTCATGCAATTTACAAGTTTGCTTGTCAGTATAATTTTTTATAGGAATGGTCAGTACCACTACCACTTTTCCCTGCTTAGGGTGACCATAACCTTCCACCACCTGTTTTTGTACCTCGACTAACTTCCATTCTCCCCTTCAACTAGGTTATCCTTCATTCCTTCATTTATGATAGACTACAACTGACAATATGTACTACGTCTATTCCCTTTGTCGCGCATCTTCTTTGATCGCATCCCCCTAACTTGCTCACACTACTTGTTCTTACCTCTTCTTCTAAAAATACTAATGGACTGCTCGTCGTATTTACCCCTTTTTCATTCACATAAGTAGAGACGCTTCGTAAACTCTCCATTTTTGAAATCCTTTCACTTACGTACATGACTTCCTTTATAAGGCTTCTCATCCATTTTTATACACTCTCAACTCCATTTCATACACCTGCAGAACACACACCATTACATACACACTACACTGGGCATATAACTCCATCACTATCACCATGAGATTCCCTTTATCAAATATTCACTCCATTAGGTGAAGGGATCTTAACAAAAACTGATTTTCAATATTTACCCATTAAGTCCATGATGTCTACCAGGGTTTACACTTATTGCAATATAGGTACACATTGTAAGCCATTACATATAGCACCTTCTTTAAGCAATATTGAATTCTATAATTATCAAACATGTTAATGACGTGTTTCCAAAATTTGCTACCAAATTTAATCCCCCGATAGTTAAATCATCAACTTCCCTTGTTTATCTTGTGTCAACATATACTTATTCCCCCGTTGTTAACTCAACACCTATTCTAGGATTTCAGTCTACCCAATTACTATATTGAGTATGCCTGGGTACACATAAATTGACATCTCGGTAAACTAAGAATATGGTATACGGTATCTTGGTTTGAAGGCTATCAATGGCATGTCTTAACATTCCCCACAATGAAGTACTATTATAACAGTTACATTTCACAAAATTCATTCACTTTCACAAATATATTCCAACACGCATGTACTTTATACTCAAAAAATTGTAATAATCTCATTACCTATGATCATCTTTTAATATTGAAATAATCATTATGCGAATTTAACATTTATAAATCTTGATAAGTTCAAGTGCAACTATGTAATAGCATAATGACACAACCCTACTGCCATTTTTACAAGCTTGCTTGTGTGAGTAAATTTTTTTTTTTCTTTCAATGTCTGCCTTCCTTCACTCTTATGATACACGATCCTTACTATATTTCTATGCGATTTGGATTACATAGCAATGATAGCCCTACTACCATGGTAGACAGTTAACAAAATCATGGTATACATATATCCCCAGTTAATTACTATTCACAGCAACAACAATCATGACAACGCGTTCTTTATACTAACATATAACTGATACTTACCACCGAGTATGACATACATGTTGCATACCCAACCAGTTGTAGTGATTTACCCCTCTGAGAATTTTTCAGTCCTTCCTCTTTACATTAACCGGTCGCCTTCATCATAGGCTCTCCACCTTCATTAAAAACAGTAGATAGGCAGAGAAATGATTGATGTGTTGCTTAAGTTAGACCATTACGTACCTTGTTTCACTCCATTCTTCTCACCATTTTTAGATATGTGCTAAAAATCACCGAATTTACCGTGAATTCACTAAAATTTCGCATAAACAGTGGAAAGGTTGAGAGAGATGAAAGAGAAGATGTTGTGTGGAGAAGGTTGATAGAATTTCTTAGGTTGAATAAAGAGAGACAGAGAGAGAGTAAACACAAAACCCCCAAATATTCCCACTGTCTCCTTACACAGCTTTCCTCTAATAACATCATGAAGGGTATTTTAATAATTTACATTCCTCATCTAATTTTAGCCACTTATTTTCCCTCCAAAAGCAACACTAAATTGTTGTAAAAAAAATCACTTAGTTACATGCCTTTTGATGTATGAGTTGTCTGTAAATTCCCCTTCTATTACAGATGAGTTTCAATTGAGTCAAATAGCTGAATCAGAAGATGAATTTGTGCAGAATCAAAACCAAAAGTTTCATAATCCTATTATGGTTAGTAATAGCAGCAGTAGTACTAAAACAAGGGGAAGCAGCAATAGGTGTGAACTGGGAGATGATCTCGCACCATAGATTATCACCAAAAATGGCAGTAGATCTTTTGAAAGAGAACAAGATCTCAAAAGTGAAGCTTTTTGATACCGACCTACATGTTGTAAATGCTCTTAGAGGCAGCAGTATTCAGGTCATGGTGGGTATTCCTAACGAGATGTTATCCCTTTTGAGCTCTTCTCCAGCTGCTGATGATTTGTGGGTTCGCCAGAATCTCACTACGCATCTCTCTGCTAAACCCCCTATTGATATCAGGTTAGCCCAGTTCTCTTGAATTACTTGGTATTCTCTTCTTTTTTTGTTCATTCTTATAATTAGTTGGTTTTTTTTTCTTGGTGAGGATAATGACCCTCTTTTGATTTGAAAAGTAATTAGAGCCCTTAATTTGTGCTTTAATATTGTTATTATCATTATTGTGATGTTTGGGTCTTTTTGTAATTATGAAGAGAAGCATCTAGCCTTCGGTTGAGATAAGTTGCTGAAAATAGGCTTAGATGATGAGATATGCTTTTTGGGTTTATAGAATGGGTGAAGCTTGTGAGTCTAATAATTCAAAAGATAACTAGATAGGTGTTTCTTCATTCCACTTATTTTATGATTTATGATGTGTGTAGTAGAAGGATGAGGTTTGTTTCATTGGACTTGTGGGTGAACTTTGGGTACAAGGGATGGCAAATAGAGAGCTAAGAGCTTCTTGTTTGAATAAAATATGTGTTAGTTTATTTTGAATGGTTAAATTGTTGATCTCAATTAGCATGGCACCAACTTCGGTACCTAGGTATTGCTATTTGGCCGCAGATCTTGTTGGTGCCTCTGATATCATTGCCTTAGGCTTTCTTTCCTTGACCCTTCTTCTTATTAAAATTTAGGGCGTTTGAAGCTTATTATTTTCTAAGGGCTCAATACCGTGAGGCTATTTTGCTTCTTCCTATTACTTTTATTCCCAAAAGTTACCCATGCTAGAGGGGGCTAATTAGCTCTGTTACCAGTGATCTTTACTGCCATATAAAGAAGGCCACATTAAGTAAACCTAGATACAACAATGTCCCTGACATTCAGTTAACCTGACCTCTGCTGACTATGAGAACCATAGTAGCATTTATAGTCATGTCGAGATTAATTATTATTTCTAGATATGTAATTCTTCTGTTTTGCTGAATATTATGTGGTATTCAGCACTACTCTAGATAGTGTTAGGGGGGTTACTGGTCCTGAAGACCCTAATTGTGTTTGAATCATGTGAATTTTCCTTTGTTTAAGGATGTGGGAGCTGATAGTGGTTTTGTACTTCTGCTCTATTGTAAATGATGTTTACAGCAAATTTGTATGTGACTTAGCATTATGGTAATATATAAGCCTAGAAGGACCTATAGACCACCACCCCTCTGGTCTTGCCCAGCGTCTTGATGCACAATGTGAAGATGAAAGCCCCACGAGGCTCTGTGCTGCTATTAAACCCCCATGGAAGAAATCTGTCACCCGGACATTATAGTATCGTAACTTCAGGAATTCTTGGGAGAGAATTGATCCTTTCCAGAGTTGTGGTGACAAAAACTGATGTATATACACATTGGTCCCAAAGCCATCTTCAGTCAATGATTTCCATGGAGATAAATCTAGTCCAAACCCATGCTTGGCTACACCATCTTTTGGCTCCATTATTTGAGTTTCATGGCAAAATGCACTTCATTGAATTTTAGTTGAACTTCAAAATTAACTTTCAAAAGGGGTTTTCAAAATGCGGCTCAAAAGCACATACATTTTGATAGGGATCAAGTCCAAGAGCTTCCCAAACCTAAGGAAGTCAAAGATGTACCCCAAGTGGTGAGAAAACGCCAAGAAAACCTAAACTATTTGCATCCGGTCCTGTCAAGCAAGTTGCCCATCTTCCTGACCTTGTTTTCCGATCTTTTGGGTAACTGAGGTTCTATTTAAGGTGCATATCTTTTAGTTTAGGATGTCTTATTTCTAATAAAGCAAATTTCAGGTCATTTGGACATTATTTCCTAGTTAAATCGCCCTTTAAAGTCAAATAGTCCAAGCAACCCAAATGAGACTATTTTTAATCTGGTCTTGTGGGTTTAAGTACTCCAACCAAATTCTTATCTAAGAGCCTGCGATGTTGGTTTTTGGATTCCCTTATAAATTAACTGTGAGGATAGTAAAAGAAACCAAGGCCAAATTGGATGTGAAGGCACCAAGAGAGAGCAAAGTTCAAAAGGTGTATTGGACAGGTCCAGCAGGAATCACTCAACTTAATTTGGCTATATCTTTCTAAGGCTAGGGTGTTGGGGCTCCAACAGTAGTAATTGGAAAGAGGACATCTTAAGCTTTCCAATGACCATTATTGAAGTCATTTTGGGCAAGTATCTTAGGATATACAGCTGTTTGAAGTAAAGTTGGAGCTTGCCAACTGAAAGCGACAACAGCCTTTTTTACTTATTTGGTTTTATTGTCTTTCCTTTTTGTTATAGGGTCATTTTGCTTGTTTTTTCTCACTTGTAATATCTAGAATAAACTCCAATATATAAGGGAGGCCTCTAGGTTGTAAAACACAACTTATGATTATGAAAGAAAATTAGTTGAGTTTAACTTATGGCAAGAGTGGATTATCTTTTGTTTTAAATCCCTAAGTGTTGTATCTTTGGTTTGACTTGCCAAAGTGGTGCCTTCTTAGGTCCTCTTTCTCTTTTTAAGTGGTATTTCTATTTATTAGAAGGATTATGAAGAAAGCTCAAGGGTGACTTTGTGGGGTGCTCATGCTGTATCACAGACAAGGTCTTGAACTATCCAATTTGGCTAGTGCTTGTTTTACTCTTATTTTGGTTTAAATTAGTTTCTATTATTCTCCTTCCCCTTTGATTCCCTTTCTTCATCCTTTTGCTTGACTGTTAGCCCTTAAAAACCTAAATTTGTTTGCCCCAAAGCAACTCATTAAGGTGAAATTGCTAAGTCAATATGCATCTTTTTGTGAGTTTACCCTCCCAAAGATATACATCATTTGGTATCAAAGCTTTGGCTACCCTTCTTGGTCCTGGTTAGCCTAAACACATTCTTTTAAGCCAAATACAAGCTAATCTACAAAAGAACTGAAATTCCATGTCTTCAAGAAGGGAGAGAAAAAAGCTAGCTAAGTTAAAATATGAACTTGCCTCCTTGAGATAGATATACAACAATGGTGTCTCAACCTTTACTCTCTCATTCTTGATAAGCAAGAAAAAAGTAGGGCAACCTTTGTTCTCCAATGAAGAATGCCACGAAGACAATGAGGGGTATTGGAACTTACCCCTAAGATTTGATGAGTAAGAAGTTGAAGAAAGCATTAGTGAGACTTCCATGGCCTTAGAATGTGATCCACACTTCTTAGGCACCTTTCAAAAAGTATTCCCTTATTCTTAACTAGAATTGACGACAATTCTTTAACAAGAAGGAGAGTATGATGTATGTTTACATCGATCCCAAGGTGATGCACATCTCCTATGATATTACATACAACCTTGCTCATTGAATCCCTTTGAGGTTGCTTCATTTCAAATCCAAGCCTGGCAAGATTGTTTTTCCTCTCCATTCTTTGGATTCCATGGTTAGAGGCACTTTATGGAGTTTTACTTAAACTTCAAAATGCCATTTTTAAAAAGAGATTTCAAAATGAGGAGCAAGCACTTCAAAGGTGATGCACCTATGGAGGATCTTAATGGGGGCCTTGTCCAAGAGCAACCAAAATCCAAGGATGTCCAAAAAGTCCTACAAGTCCTGAGGAATCACTTAGAAAGCTAAGAATGCTACTGCCCAGATCAACCCGATATGAGCAGTAAATTCGTGACTCTAGTTACCTAGATATCTTGTGGCATAGGTCTAATATTTTGCCATGAGCTTAAAGTTCATGAATTTGGCTTTCCAATAAAGCAAATTTCAAGTCATTAGGACTTCATTTGCCCATCCAAATCAGCTTCCAAATACAAACTGTCCGAATTGCCCGGTTAGACTTGAATGCAACCCAGTTTTGTGGATCCATTTCCCTTACTCTTTAACGCACTTGAGTTTCTAAAAATTTGCCTTTTGGAATCCTTTTCAAGTGGAATTTGAAGGCAGAAAAATAAATTGAGGCCAAATTCAAAGTAATGGCGCCAAAAGGGAGGAAAAATCAAAAGGGGTACTGACGGGTCCAGCAGCAGACCTTTTTGCATTTCTTACGGCATATCTCTCAAACGGATAGAAGTCTAAAGATGCAAGTGGAATTACCTAAAATACACATTTAAGGTGTTCTCCTAGCTTTTGAATGACCCAATTTGGGTAAGTAATTTGAAAGATATGACTGTTGAAAATTGAACCTGCAGTTCTGAAAAGTAGTCGATAGTAGGCTACTTTTTGCTTTTGTACTAGTTTTGCTTTTTAGTTTCTGCCTTTCCTATGGCCATTTGTTGGCTATTTTCCCCTTGGATTCTAATTGTATTAGCCTCCTTTATATGTAGGAAGACTTTAGAGTTGAACACACATAATGAATGAATGAAATTGGTTAAGTTTTAAACTCCCTCAATATCTCTCTCTTGCTTATCTCTGGTTTAGCTCACTAGGGTGGTGTTCAAGGGGCTTTTATGATCTTTTGAGTGGTGATATCTTATCGTACTAGATCTAAAAGTTGAGCTCTAAGACTGTTGGTGGTGATCTTATCCAAGTGGCTTAGTTTTATCTCTTAACCTCTCTTCTCTTTCTTATCTCTAGTCTAGCTCCCTAGGGTGGCGTTCAAGAGGCTTTTATGATCTTTTGAGTGGTGATATCTTATTTCACTAGATCTAAAAGTTGAGCTCTAAGACTCTTGGTGGTGATATCTTATCCAAGTGACTTAGTTTTATCTCTTATCTCTTATCTCTTTTCTTGTTTGTAAACTGTAGTTTTGTTTACTTGCTATACTTAAGATTACTTCTTGGTTCTTCCCATTTTGAGGACCTAGAAGTGCACACAAGGCCATCTTCCAACCATGTTTTCCATGGAGGTAAATTTAGTCCAAACCCATGCTTGGCTACAATATCTTTTGGCTCCATTATTTGAGTTTGATGGTAAAAGGCACTTTATTGAGTTTTATTTGAACTTCAAAATAACCTTTTCAAAAGGGGTTTTCAAAATGGGGTCAAAAAGCACTATACATTTTGATGGGGATCAAGTTCAAGAGCTGCCCAAACCCAAGGAAGTCAAAGAGGTACCCCAAGCAGTGAGAGAATGCTAAGAAAGCCTAAACTTTTCGTATCCAGGCCTGGCCAGTAAGTGACCCATCTTCCTGACCTTGTTTTCCTATCTTTTAGTTAGGTTCAGTTTAACGATGCTTATCTTTTAGTTTAAGATGTCTTCTTTCCAATAAAGCAAATTTCAGGTCATTTGGACATTATTTGCCAGTCAATTTGCCCCTCAAAGTCAAACAATCCAAGTAACCCAAATGAGACAGTTTTTAATCTGGTTTTGTGGAATCAAGTACTCTAAACAAATTCTCATTTAGAAGCCTACAATATTGGTTTTTGGATTCCCTTTTAAATTAGCTTTGGGGACAGCAGATGAAATCAAGGACAAATTGGATGTAAGGGCACCAAGAGAGAGCAAGTTCAAAAGGTATACTAGACAGGTCTAGCAGGAACCACTCAACTTAATTTAGCCATATCTCCCTAACAAGTAGGGTTGTTGGGGCACCAACAGTAGTCATTGGAAAGAGGATATCTTAAGCTTTCTAATGACCCTTGTTGGAGTCATTTTGAGCTAGTATCTAGGGAGATACAACTGTTTGAAGTAAAGTTGGAGCTTGTGAACCGAAGGCGATGGTCAGGAGTCATTATCACCTTTTACATTAGTTTGGTTTTATTATATCTCCTTTTCATTTTAAGGTTGTTATGCTTGTTTTTTTCTCATTCGTATCATCTAGAATAAGGCTCCAATATATAAGGGAGACCTTTAGGTTGTAAAACACAACTTATGATTATGAAAGAAAATTAGTAGAGTTTAACTCAATGGAAAAAGTGGATTCTCTTATGTTTTGAATCCGTAAGTGTTATATCTTTAGTCTGACTTGACAAAGTGGTGCCCTCTTAGGTCTTCTTTCTCTTTCTAAGGGTGTTTTTGTGTCTTAGAAGGGTTAAGAAGAAAGTCCAAGGGTGACTTTGTGTGGTGCTCAAGCTGCATCACAACAAAGCTCTTAAATTATCTAATTTAGCAGGTGTTTGTTTTATTCTTGTTTTGTTTTAGGTTAGTTTCTATTATTCTCCATCTTCTTTCATCCCCTTTCTTGATCCTTTTGATTAATATTAGCCCTTTAACCTAAAAATATTCTGCCACAACTTATTAAGCCCATATCAGATTGCTAAGTCATTGTTTATCTTTTTGTGAGTTTAGCCTCCCAAAGATATACATCAAGAACACATTTCAAAAGGTTCCAAATTCCAGTCTTGAAAATTGAAACTGCATATTGCTTTATATATATAATAAGCTTCCCCTTCAGCCTTTGTCTATGCATATGGTAACTCCGTACCTAGATTCCTATAGAGACTCCATCCCTTGATTCTTTTAGAGATCATGGAATCAGCATTGTTTGTTGCAATGCTTTTGTTGCCATATATGTTTGTTTCTCAGAACTTAAATATTGAGCGGAGTATTTATGGTGTTCACATGAAAAATAATTTGTCTCTAGTCATCTCAGGTATGTAGCAATTGGGAATGAGCCCTTCCTCAGTAGCTACTCCTGCCAATTCCTATCTTTTGTCATGCCTGCAATCCTTAATTTGTAGCAGTCATTGGTTAAAGCGAATCTTGCAGGATCTATCAAGCTCGTGGTTCCATGTAATGCTGATGCATATGAATCTTCTGTCGCTTCCCGAGTAGCATTTCGCTTAGACCTAATGCAGATAATGACTCAACTTGTTTCTTTCCTTTATACCAATGGATCACCATTTGTTATCAACATCTACCTATTTCTTAGCCTTTATGGCAACTCGAATTTCCCACAAGACTAAGCATTTTGTTAGGAAATAAAGGGGATAATAGGATGTGATAATGCAACAGAATTCAACCAAGAACACAACGCAACACTAAAAGAAACAAGAATAAAGGACACAGGGAATTTTTACGTGGAAACCCAATGTGGGAAAAACCACGGACGGCGACAGCACACCGACGAATTTCACTATGAGAAGAGTAGTACACCACAATCACTTCAGTGATTAAGAGCAGAATTACAATACTCTCAATTGTATTCTCTCACAAACAACCTCACTCTCTCAATGTGTTTTCTATATTGGAGTATTTTGAAACAAGGCCCTAGACCCCCTTTATATAGGGTCTGTGAGGTAGGGTTTCTCCCTGAAAACCCTAGCTGCCAGGAGGAATCCTCCTCGAAGACAGAAACCCTAGCCGCCATCCGAAAGAGGCGGCGAGAAGACACGTGGCACGACCGTGCCACGTGGCACGGTCACCCAGTGCCACATGGCACGGCCGTGCCATATGGCACGGTGCCCCCGTGCCAATTTTCTGTCCCTCTCGTCTTCGGCTCTTCGTCTTGGCACGCCCGTGTCTGTGCAGCATGGGCTCCCCGTGCCGATACTCGAGATTTTGGGCCATAAAACCCAACAATCTCCACCTTGGACCAAAATCTCCAATCTTCAACTTTCCGTCGCCATCGTCTCACCCCTAAGGGTGATGCCCCCTATGGGGCTATGCCCCGCAGGGCCCTCAGCAGCTGTGAACTCCCACTAAGTCCAAGCAATGCTCGAACTTAGCTGTAGGTAGTGGCTTTGTAAGCATGTCAGCAGGATTCTCTGAGGTGTGAACTTTCTTCATCATTATTTCTCCTGCAGCAACTGTGTCTCGTGCATAATGATATTTGACGCTGATATGCTTGGTCTTCGAGTGGTAGGCATCATTCTTTGTCAGATGTATGGCACTCTGACTATCGGAATATACCACAGTAGCAGATTGTGGTATTCCAAGCTCCATTGCCAGTCCCTTTAGCCAGGTAGCTTCCTTCACCCCTTCAGTGGCAGCAATATACTCAGCTTCTGTTGTGGACAGAGCTGCAATAGATTGTAAAGACGCTTTCAAGAGATAGCGCCCCCACACATGGTAAAGATGTACCCAGATATGGACCTCCTCCTATCCAAATCACCAGCATAATCAGAATCAACATACCCTACTACATCAGATGTAGCAGCCTTGTTTCTATCAAATACCAGCCCTTTCCCCACAGTTCCCTTTACATACCGTAGGATCCATTTTACACCCTCCCAGTGGTCCTTTCCAGGATTATGCATATATCTGCTTACCACACTCACAGCATGTGATAAGTCTGGTCTGGTACAGACCATGGCATACATCAAACTCCCTACAGCACTAGAGTATGGTACATTGGACATTCTACCGATGTCCTCTTCCGTTTGCGGACAGCATTCTGCAGACAGTTTAAAATGTGCAGCAAGAGGGGTAGACACTGCCTTGCAGTCCCTCATTTTGAACTTGCTTAATACCTTCTCAAGATATTTTTCTTGAGACAAGTATAATTTTCCCTCCTTTCGATCCCTGTGAATCTCCATGCCCAGTATCCTTTTAGCTGCACCTAAGTCTTTCATTTCGAATTCCTTACTGAGCTGAGATTTTAGCATGCTAATCAGGGTTTTATCTTTAGATGCAATTAGCATGTCATCAACATACAGTAGTAGATATATAAAGGACCCATCACCATATTGTCTAAAGTATACACAATTATCATATCTACTACGTATGTAACCATTATCAATCATAAACGTGTCAAAACGTTTATACCACTGCCTAGGAGCCTGCTTGAGTCCATACAAGGACTTTTTCAACTTACATACCATGTGTTCCTTATCAGGAACAGCAAACCCTTCAGGTTGCTTCATATATATCTCCTCTTCCAGCTCACCATGCAGGAAGGCTGTTTTTACATCAAGCTGCTCCAACTCCAAGTTAAACAATGTCACAATAGATAACAATAATCGAATAGAGGTGTGTCTGACTACAGGAGAGAAAACCTCATTGTAGTCTATACCTTCCCGTTGGTTGCAACCACGAACAACCAACCTTGCTTTCCACCTTGCATCCTCTACCCCAGGAATGCCCTCCTTCTTCTTGTATATCCATTTGGCAGTTAAGGCCCGTCGGCCTTTAGGCAGGTTACATAACTCCCAAGTCCCGTTTTTCTGCAGACTTTCCATTTCTTCTTGCATAGCCTGAATCCAGTTGGGTGAACTTGGGCAGGTGATGGCTTCAGTATAATTTGAAGGCTCAGTTCCTTCAGACACTTCCTCTGCAACAGAAAGTGCAAATGCTATCAGCCCTTCATCATCGTTGTACCGGGCCGGTCTCCTGATCTCCCTGCGAGGACGATCACGTGCTATAGAGTGCTCAACCTCCTCCTGAGATTGATTAGTGCTGATAGCCCCAGGCTCAGTGACCTGGACTTCCCTCATAGCTCCACCTTGAGTTGTAGCAGTCTCCAGCTCCACCTCCATGTTGGTGTCTTGCTGAGTTCCTGTACCAGTAGAAGGAACAGCAGCATTCTTTCCAGAAGATAATATATTAGACTCATTGAAAGTAACATCCCTACTTTGTATTACTTTCTTAGAATCAGGATACCACATACGATACCCCTTAGATTCACTAGCATACCCCAAAAATATACATTTAACTGCTCTAGGTGCTAGTTTTCCCTCATTTACATGAGCATACACAGGACACCCAAATACCCTGAGATTAGAGTAGTCAACAGGATTACCTGACCATACTTCTTCTGGAATCTGAAACTCGATGGAGGAGTGTGGTGATCGATTCACCAGGTAGCAGGCCGTAGAAATGGCCTCAGCCCAAAACGCTTTGCGATCCCAAAGCCCAGCAGTTGAAAGCAAACACCGTGCTTTCTCTAACAACGTCCTGTTAATTCGTTCTGCGACCCCATTCTGTTGTGGTTTCCCGACCAAGGTTTTATGCCTGGCTATGCCGTTTGCTGTGCAGAACTCTTCAAACTCAGATTCAACAAACTCCAGGCCATTATCAGTCCTGAGTTTCTTGATCCTTTTGCCAGTCTGGTTCTCAACCAGAGCCTTGAATTTCTTGAACATTGAGAATGTCTCATTTTTCTGTCTCAAGAAATACACCCAAACTTTTCGTGAGAAATCATCAACAAATGTTAACATGTAACGCTTACCTCCCATCGAAGGTACCTTAGAGGGACCCCACAAATCAGAATGTATGTAGTCCAGAACCCCCTGAGTACGGTGACTAGCATTTGAGAAACTTACCCTTTTCTGTTTCCCAAATACGCAGTGATCACAAAAATCCAACTTACCCGTACTAGCATTACCAAGACAACCTTTCTTACCCAGAATGGTCATCCCTTTCTCACTCATATGGCCCAGCCTCATGTGCCATAACATCGTCTCATCTGCTGTACCTACAGCAGCTGCTCCTGTAACTGTGGCTCCCTGCAGGATGTAGAGACTGCCCTGCCTCAGTCCCTTCATCATCACCATGGCTGCTTTAGCCACCTTTAGAGCTCCATTCTCCATGACGATTCTGCAACCATTAGACTCAAGAGTTCCCAAGGAAATCAAGCAACGAGTCATATCAGGAATATGACGCACTTTAGACAATGTTCTAATAGTGCCATCATGGGCTCTGATCTGGACTGTACCTATCCCTGCAACCTTGCATTCACTATCATTGCCCATAAGTACCACCCCAGAATCCACAGACTCATAAGTAACGAACCAGTCCCTATGAGGACACATGTGGAATGTGCAACCAGAATCCAAGACCCAATTGTTATCCACCCCTTTCCCAGAGGTGGTAGCTAAAGAAGTAGCAAGCAGAACATCCCCATCTGACTCAGACTCTACCACACAGTCAGCAGTAGCAGTTTTACCCGTTTCCTCATTCTTGTTCTTTAGCTTCCAACAATTAGCCTTTATGTGACCCAATTTTTTGCAAAAGTGGCAGGTTTTATTAGCATGAGGATTTCTTGATTTAGAACGGCTCTTCCTATTACCGTTTCCCTTCTTCTCAGTTGTCCTACCCCTAACAGCCAGCCCTTCACCCTGGTCAGCATGAATGTCATGGTCAAACTTTTCTTTTGAAAGAAGGTTAGCCTTGACATCTTCAAACGATATAGTATCCGTGTTACTATACAGCATGATTTCTTTAAAGTGTTTATATGAAGGGGGTAGTGAGACAACAAGCAAGATGGCTTTATCCTCATCATCAATTTTTACATCCAGACTTTCCAAATCAACTAGAATTGAATTGAAATCATTCAGATGTTTCTGGACAGGCGTACCTTCAGCCATACGACAGGTGTACAACCTTTCTTTTAGCCTGATCTTATTGGCTAGACTCTTTGTCATATATAGTTCTTCTAGCCTAGCCCAAAGGTCAACAGCAGTTACCTTATCAAGAACCTCGCGGAGCACGTGAGGTGCCAGACATAGTTGTATGGCTGAAACTGCCTTCAGCTCCAGTTCCTCCCATTCCTCATCTGTCAACTTCCCACGCCTTTTCTGCTGATCCTCAGCCCACTTTTCATCCGTTGTGCCTGTAGGTTTGACGTGAGGTCCCTGCAGGACCTTCCACAGCCCGTGCTGGATGAGGACCGCCCTCATCTGCACCTTCCAGAGATTAAAGCTAATCTCCCCGTCGAATTTCTGTATGTCCACCTTCATGATTGAAGACATCCTACAACCTCGCTCTGATACCACTTGTTAGGAAATAAAGGGGATAATAGGATGTGACAATGCAACAGAATTCAACCAAGAACACAACGCAACACTGAAAGAAACAAGAATAAAGGACACAGGGAATTTTTACGTGGAAACCCAATGTGGGAAAAACCACGGACGGCGACAGCACACCGACGAATTTCACTATGAGCAGAGTAGTACACCACAATCACTTCAGTGATTAAGAGCAGAATTACAATACTCTCAATTGTATTCTCTCACAAACAACCTCACTCTCTCAATGTGTTTTCTATATTGGAGTATTTTGAAAACAAGGCCCTAGACCCCCTTTATATAGGGTCTGTGAGGTAGGGTTTCTCCCTGAAAACCCTAGCTGCCAGGAGGAATCCTCCTCGAAGACAGAAACCCTAGCCGCCATCCGAAAGAGGCGGCGAGAAGACACGTGGCACGGCCGTGCCACGTGGCACGGTGCCCCCGTGCCAATTTTCTGTCCCTCTCGTCTTCGGCTCTTCGTCTTGGCACGCCCGTGTCTGTGCAGCATGGGCTCCCCGTGCCGATACTCGAGATTTTGGGCCATAAAACCCAACACATTTTTTGGACGGACAAACCATCTAGTTATAGATGGGCCAAATACATATTAGAATGCTTTTGATGGAAATTACGATACTCTAGTTACAGCACTTGACAAACTTGGATACGGTCAGATGCCCATTGTGATCGGGAATTGGGTTGGCCTACTGATGGAGCCATTAGTCAAATCGCACTGCCTTTAATCAAAGCCTTATAAACCATGCCCTAAGCAACAAAAGAACCCCATTGAGGTCGGGTGTGCCTCCCATGGACATTTATCTCTTCCGTCTACTTGATGAAGGAGCAAAGAGCACACTTCCTGATAACTTCAAAAGGCATTGCGGAATCTTCTTGTTTGACAGGCAGGCTAAGTATGCATTGAACCTTGGCTTAGGCACTGGCTTATTGAGAAATGCACAGGATGTTAGGCATCTCCCATCTAGATGGTGTGTTGCAAACCCATCCAAGGACCTCTCAGCTATAGCAAACCATTTTAAACTTGCTTGTAGTGTTGTAGATTGTACCACACTAAGCTATAATAGATCATGCAATGGAATTAGTGAGAAGCGAAACATATCATATGCATTCAATAGCTACTATCAGTTGCAAAAGTAAGATGTATAGAGCTGTGCCTTTGATAGATTCGGCATGGTTACGATTCTTGATCCTTCAGTTGGAGATTGTCGGTTTCTTAGTGTCACAAACACTGATGCTGCTTCTTCGAGTGGAGGGCACTGTGGCATATGGATAATTAGTAGGATACTGATTTTTATGGGGGTCTTTATGGTTTTACTGTTGGAAGAAAAGGATTTCCGATCATGCCTACTGTTGGAAGAATAGGATTTTCGATCTTGGCCTGATCTTGAGGTGTCATGGTTTTTGTCAGTCTTTGCATAGCCCACACATGAATATTGTAGGCATTGATTTTGGATCATATTTTTAGCGATTGATGGTGGAGTTTAGAGGTGTTCCTCAATGAGTAAGGAATGAAACAGTTAAGGCCACCTTTTCTACCTGTTTTTATGTAAATCTGTGGTTTTGTATTACGTCTTTTTGTGTCCTGCCGAATTTGTAGTACCTTGCTTTTTGGGAAAAAAAAAATCATGCATTGATCCCATGGTGGATATAGGAATTTTATATTATGCGTTTATGTTAAGTTATTTGGAATTTGACTATATCTACTCATTTTTATGTAATGGTAAAACTGACTCGGGACTTAAAATTCGAAATTCGAACCAAATGAATCGGATCCATACCCAAGCCGACATCCGCAATATGCTCTTTTAAAAGTGGACCCAAAATCTGAATTGACTGAAACTGAACCATACCCAACCCAAAATTTTTTACAACATTGCGTATTTTTGCATGACAAGCGTCTTTGAACGAAAATCGGTTGACCCAAAATTGATCAGAACAGAAGTTCAGTTGACCCAACCGACTCGACCCAACCCGAAATGTCACCTAATCTGGAACATGACCTGATCCACACTTAATCGAATCCGTACCCGAACGGAACAACCTATTTGCCAGGTTCGTTTTTATGTGTGCATGAAACAGCAGATTGGAGGAAGGTTTAGTGTAAAGCGTGTAAGACATTGTCCATCAAAGCCTATATTATATATCTAAAAGTACATGTTATTACAAGTCACTTTAGGTTAACATATTTAAAATTGTCTCTATGACAAATGGCTAGGAAAATATATATATTGAGCAAGTGGAAGTAAACACTTTTAGGTGCATGATACATATTACCTGTATAACGAATTATTCACTAGGTAACAAAACCCTTGCTCCCAAATTATTCACTGTGTAACAATTATTATTAATGTTATGACAAATTATAAACATTAATAACAATCATTAACAATAATAAATATTATTAATAATTATTAATAATAATAATTAATAATCATTATCATTAATATTTAAAATAATGTCTATTAATCTTATTACTAATTAAAAATAGTTAATAATAATTGTTAATAAATAATAAAAATAATAATTGATAATTAATCATAATAATTACTAATATTCATAATAATAATAACAATACCAATTATAATAATAGTTCTTATTAATATTAATAATAATCGTAATAATTTTTAATGTTAATAATGATAATTAACATTAATAATTATTAATAATTATTAATATTAATAGTAGCAATAATAATTATTATAATTATAGTTATTATAAAAATTATTATTATTATTAATGAAGATTAGTACGATAACAATAATAATAATTGCTAATATAATAATAATAAATATATCATTACGATTAATAATAATTATTATTAATATTATTAATAATAATGATTAATATTAATAATTATTATTATTAATTGTTTAAAAATTAATTAATAATAATATTACTTAATAATAATAATTATTATTATTACTATTAATATTAACACTAATCACTATTAATAATTGTTATTCATGATCATAACTAAATAATAATAATAATAGTAACACGTAATTAATAAAAAAATAATGATTAATCATTAATTATAATAGTTCTTCATATTAATAATAATAAGTAACAATAATATTTACAATAATAATTCTTATTAATATTAGAAATAATCATAATCATAGTAGTTGTTAATATTAGTAATAAGAATTACCAATATTAAAATTAATATTAATGGCAATAATGATAATAAAAATAATTATTATAATAATAATTATAATTTTTATAATAATTATTATTAATGAATAGCTGTAACAGTTACAATAAAAATTACTATTACCATTAATAATAATTCTTATTATTACCATTAATAGTATTATTAGTAATATTAATTTAAATAATAATAAAAATTGCTAATTAAATATATTAATAATAAATAATAATTATAAAAATAATAATTATTATTATTAGTATGAATAATAATTAATAATAACTAGTAACATTAATAAGAATTATTCAATAATTAAATAATTAGTATTAACAATAATTATTATGAACATTATTATTAATGAATAGTAGTTAATAATATAAAATATTAATAATTAATAATTGTCACTATTGTAGTAATTATTAATAAATAAAAAACAATAATAAATCATAAGCGTACTTATTAATATCAACAATAATTAATCAGAGTTAATAATAATAATTAATAATTAATATTAATGATTATAAAAATAATAATTAACAATCATTAATAAAAATAATAACTAATAATTAATAATAACTATTATCAGCATTGATAATAATGATTAAAAAATAATTATTATAATAATTCTTATAAGTATTAATAACAACAACAATTGTAATTGTTAAAAACTGGTAATAATAACAATAATAATAATAAGTATTAATAATTGTTAATATTAATAATTATTATTCAATGATTAGTTAATTATTAATAATTGTTATTATTATTCTTACTATTATTACTAATATCAAAAATATTTTCTGTTAATATTATTAATAATTAATTAAGTATTATCAATAATGAATAATAATTAATAAAATAATGGTAATATTTAATTAGTAATAAAAATAATAAAAAACATAATTGTAATTATTAGTATTACTTATAAATGACAATAGTAACTAGAATAATAATTCTTAATAATAATAATAATAATAATAATAATAATAATAATAATAATAATAATAATGTTAATAATAATAATAATATTAATAATAATAATCATACTATGGTTAATATTTATAATAATTAATATTAATTTTAATATTAATAATTAATAATTATTATTAATTATTAATAATCAGTCTTATAGATATTATAATTATTATCAATACTGTAAGTGATGATAATAATAATAATTACTGATACTAATATTAATAATAAATATTATTAAAATGCTAATTATTAATATTAAGAATAGTAGTAATAATTATTAATATTATTAATGATAAAATTTAATATTAGTAATTATTGATATTAGTGACTATTATTTAATAATAATATTTAATGATTATTATTTTTATTAACTATTAATATTGTTATTACTAATAATAATTAATAATAATAAATAATAATTAAAATAATAATAATTTCTTAATAATTAACCATAATAGCTATTATTATTGATATTTATAATAAGAATAATTAGCAATAATAATTACAACGAGTGTAAGGAGTGGATAGGAGTAGAAAGAAGCGGGGAAGAATGGTATTTATTTTAAGGAGTGAAGTGGCATGGAAAGAAGTGAGAAAGAGTGTGAAGGAGTGGAAGGAGAATATTTACCCACGAAATGAACAGAGCCTTAGTCTTTATGCATTTGTTGTCGTCACGAAATGTATGGTGAGGATATGCCAATGGCAAGTGTTCCAAATGGCTCTAGTAAGCACCAATCACCACGTGTGCACTTGTTTTGCAACTCAACATTTTACATTGAACCTTAAAATGGGTGACAGGCAAGCAGAAAACTACTTGTGGCTAATGAGCTAAGCACAAATCCAAGTGGTATATATCTTCTAAAAATGTAGAAAGAAAGTTTCTTCCGAGTTTAATTGGGACAACCTTCGCCTCCTCTACTACTCTCGCATTCTCGCTTATTCTGACAATGCAAACTACCCAACTGCCTCGGACTAATTTGTATTATGTAGAACATGTCTGTAAATTATAGGTTATATATCCGAAAAAGGTATTTTCAATTGAAACCTTCAAAATTTTTGGATTAAAGACATTATACTTGGAGAGAGGAGGTTTGAATGATAGAAATCTGTATTTTAACTTCTTTTATATAAAAGATAAGCATACTAGCCAATTGGCTCCCTATTTCAGGACAATCCAATGGGCCTTATATAGGCGGAGGAGGGGGATGGCTCTAACCCACAATACCCAAGCTTATAAAGCTTAGTTGGTAGCCTTGCACATCTCTATACCAAGAGAATTGCAAGTCATAAGATTCAATCCCATAACCTCCAACTTATAAGGCCACCTCAATGCCATTTCAGCTAAGAGCTCTTGGCAATCTGTATTTTAACTTAGACGACACTTGTAGTCCACACTTTTGACATATTTAACATATTTATGCAAGCACCAGGTTGGATATGACTTAACTCAATGAGAGAAGATATGGCAAACGGAATATCCTCATTCTCTTTTGAATGCAATTTAGTTAAAGCTGATTGTCCACTTTATAGTTTAAATTTATTATAAAATTGTAGTTCTAGTTAAATGAAAACAACATACTTTAATTGCTTTTGCACTATTGTGGTCATGCAGACCTGACAAAATGGACTCGAGACTCGAAACCAGAATTGAAGGACGCGGATCCATACCCGAACTGACACCCAAAATGGGATGAACTGATTTGGATCTGAACACCCAAAGTAAACTGATCCATAACTGATCGAACGTCGAATCGTAGCATGAACTGAAATGACCCACACCCAAAATGACCCGACCTAACTCAAACCCGATTTGCAGTGACCGGACCTGAAGTGAATCTAAAATGGATAACCCGAATTTGAACCGTACTCGATTTAAAATTGATCCGATTCTTATCCAACTTAATTTTACCCGAATGAGTAGCTAGTAACTTTTCTTTGTGGGTTTTAGTCTTTTCTCTTTTGGGGGAAATTTTGAATTTTTCAAACTCAATTAGTTGAGTTTAGTTGGGGGAAAAAAAAAACTTAAGAGGGAATTTTTACAAATGAAATCAATTAAAAATTTAAGAGGAAAAAATTAAAAAGTTGATAATTTTAAGTTTTTAAATTGATAGATACGTAGTAAAAATATAAGAGAAAAAAATAGTTTGTCACAATAGGAATTAAGAAAAGACAAGTATAATTAATAATTTATTGAACTTATTAGGATCTAACAATCTTATTTTACTATTTGATTCACTTAATGACTTTATACAATGCACGCTATATGATTATAAATTTATAATATCATTCTATGACTACTATTAAAAATTCCGTACTACTGATCTACGATTTAAATCATCTTAATAAGATGTTTAATTCTACAAAATCGTCTTCAACAATGTATGGTTGCATATGATCTCATAATAATGTGACTCATTTGAATTTTGGACAATTACATTCCAAGTCTTGAGTTTTGATGATGAGCATTCACAATCACATAAATGTAATGCTAATTGACATATACTCATATATTGTTGTTACTTTTTGTTTTGACTCTTTGAGCAAATGCAGATTAAGTTGTTAATCTCACAAAAACAAATATTTGAATTTTGACGTATGATCACTTAACGAGCTATCAAAGAACATTGATTTGATTACTGAAATGCCAACTTGAACCAACCTATTTCTATTTACCAACTTCAAATATGACAAATGTGATTTTATAAACGTAACCAACACAGGGGTCTAAATAATAATTTTGTCATTTTCATTCTTTTTTTTTTTCATTTTTCAAGGTATATTTTGGTATTGGGCTCATAAAGGAGACCATTGATAAATGATTTGCGTTAGGTTGGTCTACTTATTTTGCCATCGCATGAACTCAATTGAGATGCTTGAAACTTGGCTTAACGACACATAATCTTTTGGATAATTGCATGACACATTTGATATAGGGTTAAGGATGGGTTGTATACTTGTATTTGTAATTTACTAACTTTCTTATAAATTTAGAACTAACCCCATATAATTTTTCATTAATTGTATATGTATAATGTATAATCAATTAATTATTAACGTATGAATTAAAAGACGAATATAGAATAAATGGGTTTGTCCAATTAAACAGTTTTTATCTTTTGAATACAACTTAAGAGTAAAGACCTAAAGATAGCTACATTGAAAACATACAATGATTCAAAATTAACACGACTTGATTTATACATAATTCGATTCACACCTGAACCGATATTGAGCCAAACATTGAACTGAATCACACCCGGCCCAAATTACACTTGACTCATACCTAATCCGAACCGTGCTACTGTAGACAAACCCAAGCAGACTCGACCCGAATTTCACTGAACTGAACCCGTACCGATCCGAATATGGTACCCGTATGTGACCCAAACCTAAACCCGAACTTCACCTAAACCGAACCAAACCCGACCCAAATATGGTTGACTTGAAAGTGGTCCAAATCTAAACTTCACCCAAACCGGACCCGAACATAGTTGACCCAGAAGTGATCCGAACCGAACTAAGACCCGACCCGTACCCAACCCGAATGACCCATTTGCCAAGTCTATAGGTCATGTACTCGTCGCGGACTCATGAATAAAATACAAGACGCAACCCTTAAATCTCTTTCTAAAAGCAGCACCACTTGTTTATTCATATAGGTGAAATCCCTTTGAATGCCCTTGCTACTGAGTATTGAAAACTTAGGATCTCTCTAAGAGCTATGCTCAGTTGCTCACCATCTTTTCTGCAGCAACCTCGCACTAAATCTTATTCCTAGTGTTAAAGGTTCTATCTAGGATGAGTTACCTCACATAATCATGTTAATATGTAATATAGTGAAAATAATTCTATGTATGATGATTTGTCCCAAATTATTGCTTGACTTAAGATGTAGGACAAAAATAATTCCATGTATGTAGAGTTGCCTAAGATTATTTCAAAGAATCTATTAAATTGTTGCTTGACTTAAGATGTATGATGGAAATAATTATATCTATGATGAGTTGCCTCATGTAATGATATCTTAAGCTACTATGCATAGATTTGTCATTATACACTTTGTAGTATGTTTTAGACATAGTAGTTCTACTATCTGAATGCAAGAGATAGACGGCAATGGTTATGTTCACTACTAGATATTGAATAAAAGTCCTTAGTCATTCTACTTCCTTGCATATAGTAGTCAAGCCTATAAACTTAGTTTCCATGGACAAATGAGAGGCGTAAGCTCCTTCTATTGATGCCCCAACTAATGACTATGCCACCAATGGTAAAATCCAACCTGACTAAATTTGTTATTGCTTACCTTAATTATCTAACTTGCATCCAAATAACTTTCACCATTCTCAAGAAAATTATGAACCTGTCTCATTATATATCCAAGCATGCTAGCAATTGTCTTCCAATGCATTGTACCAGTTCTACTTGCGAACCTAGGCTACTTGCATAAAACGTAAGCAATATCTAATGTCATACAATGCATTGCATACATTAAACTTCCAATGTCACTTACATGTTCAAGCTGTGCCACTATTGTACCTAGATTTTCAACCAGCTTCATGTAGTATCATAGGGATGTTTGCTTCTTTTATCTAAAGATGTTTGAGCTTATCCAGGATTTTAGATACATCATATGATTAACTCAAAGTGTAATTCCTATTATATCTCTTCACCTTAATGGCTAAGTTACTATCCACTTCAATCATTCATATCTTTCATTTTTCATGTTGGTGTCCAAAATTAACAAGTCACCAAATAGAGTTAAATTATCACCCCATAGTGCTTTGTGAGTTTAGAGCAGATATACTTGCTTGCATTATAATGGGTGAAACCGCTATGCAAAAATTATCTAATCAAGTTTTTCATACCACTAGCTAGGCGCTGGCTTTAACCTATGCAATGATTAGGTTAATCTACACACTTTCTTTTTATATCCTAGAAGTACAAAACCTAGATTGTTTCACTTAGATCTTTTCATTAGGATCTCCATTTGAAAAGCTGTCTGTAAATCCATTTGACATCTACCCTTGTCATATATCGATGCCAAAGTAATCAATGTCCTAGCAGAGGAAATTCTTTAAACTAGAGCATATGTATCAACACAATCTATTCCTCCTATAAAACCTTCAACTATTAATTTAACTTTAAAAGTATGTATGGATCCATTTTAATTTCGTTTCCTCCTTAGACACTCATTAATTTCTTTAATATGTTTGCATCCTAAGGCAAATCTTGTATAACATAAGTCTTATTTATCAATGTTGGAAGTTTATTTCGTTATCTATTGTCTCCTTCTAAAAACTTATGTGATGCATAAGCATCAAGACGAAGTTCATGTCACAACTTTGGAGTAAGTGAGTTTAGGCCCTAAAGCTGCAAATGCCCAAAACTAGTCTCCACAAGCCCGATTTAGGATTTTTTTTTGGGGGGGGTGCACTTTTGATGTTATCATTCCAATAAAGACACAAAAGGTGTTGTTAGGAAGTTTAAGATGTTTTTATACCTCATCAAGTTTTATTCGGCCTAAGCCTTAATGAAAAGAAGAGAGGAGCTTCAAAATGAAGGAACTCTCATTTCGACCAAAGTTAAGTAGCCCAGGCTAGTCAATTTTAGTAAAACAAGCCCTGGTCAAAAAAGTCAAACTTTGGTCAACTTAGATCAAACTTGACTAATGGTTAAGGTCAAGGTCCAACTATCAAGCTTGCAAATATGGAAGAATTTTGGACAACTTTGATTAGCCTAGAAGTTTCTAATTTTAAATTTCACATGCTTAAATCATTGTTCGAAAGTGTTTGCATCTTAACTAACCCTACTTAATTCTTAATTTTTACTGGCTTTTTTTTTAAAAAAAATATCTTGGGAAAAGAAGCAATAATTTGATGGCTACAAATTAGCCTCCTTATTTTCAATTTTAATAGAATACTAGACTTGAGACTTGATTATGCCTGATGAAGCTAGGAAGCTTTCTCTCGCATGATCTCTTTATCTTCGTCCTATACTTTGGGTGGTGATTTTGGCTATTCACATAAAATCTAATCTTGGTGATTTATTCTTTTGAGATTAAATGGTTGAGAATTTAGTTTCCTTTATCTAAGACATATCCACTTTGTTTTGTTTATTTGTCCATAAAATCCATAAAAATCCATAAAATGCTTTTCTTTAACTTTGCTCTAGATTTCCTCCATCACCTTGGAGTTTTTGATCTTTATTAGCTCAGGGCCTCCATATATCTTCACTTTACGTTTTCAAATCTTCATCTTCAACAAAAAACTAAGAAATTTTATATATGACTACAGCTTGATCTTCTTCCACCAAAAACAATATTAATTGAGAAGAGACAAGCTCAGGGCCCCCATTATTTTCTTTCCTTGATTTACCTCCTCTGAGCTTCCATTGGAGGGTTTCCCCCTCTCCTTAGCTTGTCTATTAGAACTTTTAGGAATTTCGTCCTATAGGAAAGGTTGAGCCACATAGGTATTTCTAGTATGATAAAAAAGATCAATGTAGAGTTTATGGCTTAGAAATATTGCACTTCTTATTTCAAGAATGACATTAGCATATGAGTTTTGTAAGGGAAACAATAAATGTCACTAGCACACAGCAAAAGTTACAACACTTAAGGTCCCCTCCACATGACCGGGGTTAAGATTAGGACATTAACAATCTGTAATAATTAGCCTACCGACCTTCTTAGAGAATATTGCTTTCTTAAATATGCTATAATGGCCTACTTTACTTGGATAACAGTAAAGCTTTTAGGTTATTGTATCACACAGTATTTCTCCAGCTATCCTAAACTATGACCCAAACATAGACTTTAATCATAGGGATATACAAAGTTGATGCATGAAATGGCACATGCAATTTAATTGCCCATTCATTGAAATTGGTCCATGCTTTAAAGAATTAAAGATAAGAACCTCAATGCCAAAATCAAATGAAACTACATGAGAGTAGCTAAGTTGATATTCTAGATAGTGAGAATTATGAATTTGATAACCACACACCATCCAATGTATAGCCCCATTGGCATAAATATTCCTTCGGGTGAAACTAAATTGAAATACAACATCATCAACCTTAATTGTCCTCAAAACGCTATGCAATTCCACCATGGTAACTTTGGGTTGGTTTGGTATAAGGAGGTCAATTACCATAAACTTGTAATCATTAGTCAAGGAATCATGCCTCGAGCCACGTCTATTTTTAAAAGGGGAGGGGTAAAAAAGAAGAATCGTTGAATAAAGTAATTGTCCAAAATTAATCTTTTTTATAAGTATGGAACCTATCAAACCAAAATAATCCACCGACATAGCAGATGACCTACATACCACACAATCATGCTTATCTTTCAAAATACAAAATTTCAAAGTTTTCAACAATGTATTTCCATAACATTCTCCTAACTCAAATAGCTAAAGCATTCTAAGAGGAAATGTGAAATTGAATCCTTTGTATAAGCATGGAACCTATGAAACCAAAATAATCCACCCAAATGGCACATGGCCTACATGCCACATGAAACATGAAATTTCAGAGTTTTCGGCAATGCATTGCCATAACATTCTCCTAACTTCAAATAGCTAAAGCATTTTAGAAGCAAATGCCCTTCTTTGACTTAGATCAATTAAGGTTGTGAAAGTGGGAGAAGAGCATATATGCAAAAATAGAATCTTAGATGAAGGAGTAAGGATTTGGAAAAGCAATGGATAGTAAGTAGGGTTCGCCTAGGAATCGAACAAGTGTTTATGTACATGGCTTCGGCGGAAGAACTTCTGCTTTGTCTCTCTCCTGCTCGCTGGTGCCTTACTCCAGCCATTCCACGGTTAGAATCCACTTACGATGACTTAATTGAGAGAGCTTATGGCTAGTTGAGTAGTTGAATAAAGTATACAAGAATTACTTGTGAATTATGGCACAAAAATTATTTGTGAGTTATGACAAACTTTGATGGAAAATACACTCGATGAGATCTCCTCGACTTCAAATATGGGGGGAGCTGACTCAATTTGAGATCGTTAGTGGTGGTGTCGGAGTTGAGGGAGACTGATGGTTTATCCTATGGTTTTCAGTTGCGTAGGCGTTAGGGTTTATTTGAGGTTTGAATATGACATTTGATGAGTTCCTCACTTCCCCTTAGAAGTTAGAACTGGCCATCTTTTTTAGATGCAAAAATAATGGGTCTATCTATATATATAAATCTATATAAAACTGAGCGAAACTATATTATTTAGACAAGTGTTATTATGTACTTGGTTTATCTATTATTTAATAATAATTTTTTTTCTCTTTTTTAGGTAATATCTCCTTAAAGTCTTGCTAAATTTAACTTACATATCTTAATTTTGTACCAATTTCTTCATGGTTGATTTTATTAGTTACTCAATTTCATTTCTCATTTCATTTTTTTAATGTCCCTCTTGATATGTGTAGGCATTATATTCAACATACGTATCCTATGTGTACCTTCCGTAAATCTTTAACATGATTAAAAATATATAAAAAATTATTATTAAATATAATGTATTGTGCAATGAACGTGCAATGAACGAGTGTTATACCAGCTGCAATATAATCTGGGTTATAAGAGGAAAGAGTCTAATGGGTCGAACCTGAATCTAAAAAATGGGTCCACATTTAGATCTAATATAGCTCTTTTAAGATCCGGACCATTTTCAAGATTCATTAGATCCAAAAATAATGGGTTTAATCTTTAGGACTTGATGGACATTGTTGACTTCTTACTAGATTATTAAATCTTGTATTATTTTCCTAAGCCATCGCATTATGCAATCGAAAGAAGTAAGGGAGAAGCTTATTTTGAGCCATAAAAGAAAAGCTATTCTAACTGTTTTTACAGAATTGCAATTAGAGAGCACATGAGCATGTGATTCTTCCCTTTACTTGATAGCCTGGCACATTAGGCAGGTTACTGCAATATTAGGTTGGCATATTCCAATCCTCTTAAAGACATGGAGTCCCTCACTTACAATAACCTACATAAGAAAGGCATGCTTTAGGAGACTGTTTTAAAACTAGATAATGCTAGCCCAAGTTAATTTGTTCATTTGGTGTAAAAGCCATCCATAGCCACTCTTGGTGGGATACATGCCATCAGCACATTGCCTCCATTCATTATCCATATAACAATTTTTATTAGGTATTTGAGCTTCACCAACTTCTTCTAATACAAATAATTTATCCCTTAGGAGAATAATCTCATGAATCTTAGCACTTCAAATAATGTGACTGGACACATTTAACCTATGAAGAATCTTTTTGGTGAGCAACATCTTATATATGTGTGCTTAGCCATTAGAGCTAAGTTATAATTCTGAAACTGTCTTAAGCCAATTCCTCCTCTATTCTTATGTAGGCAAGTTTATTGTCATGCTATAAGGGGCTTTTTAGTATAAGAACCAACACCACTGCATAGGAAAATCCTAATTTCCTACAAGCTGTCACAATTTATTTAGCAACTTCTTTAAGCACAAAGTTAGAAGCTGAAAAGGTGTAATAACCACGAGGGCACTATTTTATCAACAAAACTCTCCCACTCAGTTTGAATCTTCCTATAATTTTCTAGGCCAGTAGATGGTGGTCCAACATAGACTACCTACTTGCTGAGATTGGCACTTCTAAGTACTTAAATGCTAGTTCCCTTTCATGAATGTAGTGAGTTGCAGTAATTCATCCTTGACATTTTCATGTAACCCTCCAATAACTGTATGAGACCTTTACTAGTTAGCCTGTAAATTGGAAGAGCCAACAAAGATATGGAAAGCTTAAACATTGCACACGAAACCTTCCTTAACCCTATAAATAGGTGAATTCTTCAATAATTCCCACTATGCAAGAAAGGATTCATTATTTTATGACAATATAAATGTTAGGATAACTAATGTTAGTTAGTTAGTTACAACAGATTTGCTTAATACAGGATTCTAAAAGTTAGTTAGTTTTGCTTGACATAGAATTCTATGGGCCTCTGTATTCAAGTAGGAAAGCTTTGAGTATATATATGCCTTGCTCAGCTTTATAAACGATGAAAATAAGATTAAGAGGTTTTCTCTTTTCTTTCCTCCTCTTTCTTCTACCGTCTCTTTCTCTCACAATTAATGAAAGCCTTCATGGTATCAGAGCAGGATCAGATGATCCTGAGTCCTTGAATCAAAGGAACCTTTTCTCCTTTCTTTCCCTTCGATCAACCGATCCTTTTTTCGATCAACCAATTTAGCTGTCTTGAATTCACGTGTCTTTAATCCTTGATTGCTCGAATTGATTGACTTGCTTCACTAATCATTATAGCCCTAATATTACTCGATTCAAGAATATCTTTGCATTCAATCACAATATTGCATGATATCTTATCCCATAGCAGTAGCTGGAGGAAGCAAAGTTCAGCTTGATCGTTCAGACCCCTTTTTCTTCATCCATCGGATCATCCGGGATAGTCCTTGGTTGTTGAGGTGTTCAATTGAGAGGACTTTGAAAAATATAGAAGATCAGTTAAGATTGCTTTATCAGCAAAACAGAAAATCCCTTACATTGATGGATCTTACACTAAACTAGGTGTAGATTTTCCTCTTCTTTCCCACTGGCAGAGATGCAATGATGTGGTACTTGGTTGCTCAATTATCTTTATAAAAACATTCAAGATAGTGTAATCTTTTGTGAAAAGGCAAGTGATATATGGAATGAACTTGAGGAAAGGTATGGACAATCAAATAAGGTAAGATTGTTCCATGCACAAAAAGAAGTGTCTTGTATGTCACATGAAGACCTTTACACTGTATCATATTTCAACAATCCAAGAAAGACTTGGGATGAGTTTAGTGCTGTCGGAGCTAGCCCTAGATGTGGCTGCAATAAGTGTGAGTGTAACATTAATACAAAACTGCAGAACCATGATCAAGAACAAAGGGTAATTCAATTTCTGATAGGATTGAATGAAAGTTACACTGCAGTTAGGGGAAACACACTTATAATGAATCCACTTACCTCTTTAAGACAGATTTACTCATTATTGGTGCAAGAAGAGAGAGAGCGGCAAGTTAAGACTGGAAATTAGTTTGGCAGTGACAGTCCTTCATTCTGTGCTAATTCTAACAATGTGAATGTTACTAAGTTATTCCAGACAGGAGACAAGGGAGCAAGAGGTCTCAGATGTTTTGTGACTATTGCAAAATAAACGGGCATACTATAGATAAGTATACAAATTGCATGGGTATTGATAGGTGCTTAACGTATACATTATTTTAGGGTTATTTTTCTTCATTTTTAGGAGAATTATGTGCTTAATGTTATTATTTATACTAGTATTCTCGATTTATGCTTCCATATGGTTGTTTGATGTGATTTGCAGCATTTTAGGCCTTTTTACCCAGCATTTGACCCTTTATAGATGTATTTTGATCTACCCTACGAAATCCATGTGATGCTATGAACGTGGAGCAAGAAAAGAGCAAAACATCAGTTCCAACCCAGACCATAATCGGACCGTCGTACCTGCCACGGACCACGGTGAATAGAGAAACTGTTACCTCTTCATTTTCCTTCAGCTATGTGGCTGAAAATGTTCGAGCTCTCCTATAAAGCAGCTTCGTTTAGGCAGTAGCAAAGAGGAGATGCATAGGAATATAGAGTAGCATAGTTTATTCTCTTTCTCAAATTTTAGTACTTTGTAGTTTAGATTTTAGTTTGTTATTTGTATTGATGAGTAATCTTGAGTGTGAGTGTTTGATCTTGAGGATGTTTGAAGCCCTTGGTTGAAGGCTACTCTCAGTTAGCCCTTCTGCTCAGATTTCCCAAAACGTTGGCTAGTTGTTTAATCCTTAATCATGCATGAGTAGTTTAATTTTAGTCTAGGGATTTAGTAGTTTATGAAAGTGTTGGATCATGTTTTAATCTAAAGAATTGTACTTATTTTAAAGATTGGTTTGATTTCCTTCTATCAAGTGATTATCATGCTGTGAGTAGGATTTTGGCTAAAGTATGCTTGCACACTTGAAACAATTAGGTGAAAAACAGAAAGGTGACATTTGATTGTTGGACTGCTTGATAAAACCTGACATAACGTCGTCTCAAAAGAGAGATTTGCATGTTAAGAGGGCTAAAAAGTAATCTAAGATGCTTAACTTGGATTAAGATAAATTAGTTCAAAAGAATGACTTTTTCTTAGTTTAGACAAATTTGGTTGATTTCAAAAGAATAGGCTAAATTTTTGGATAGATTGCAATCCCTCGAGATTAATCGATTACAGAAACAGCACGTGTTTCTCGTTTTGATCCAATCACTTTTCATAACTACATAAATTCCTAGGTGTGTTTCCTTAATTGATTTAAAAATTAGTGAATTAGAAGTTGTTAAATCGAAACCATTTGAATTAGAATTTTACTTAGCATATTCTGATAGACAAGACTTGATGAATTACATTAGTCCCTAAGGAACGATATCTTTTTATCTATACTACGACTACCCATGCGCTTGCGGTAGTGATCAAGTTTTTGGCGTCGTTACTGTGGATAAATCCTATCAATTATTGAGTTAGTCTTGCGAAAGTGACTAAGTATTTTATTATCTTTTATTTTTATTTTCTTTTCTTGTTTGATTGCGTTGGTAGTGTTGGTGATAGTGCTTGTAGGAATTTTTCTTGCTTATGTGAAGTCCAATCTTGTACGAACCCGATCCTAAGATAGAAAGGACTTTCCGTTTAAGAAGGAAGAAGCAGAGGATTGAAGAACAAAGATGAGAGGCTAGAAGGAATCCAACAAACATGGCGGGTGGAGGTGATGACCAAAGAAGATCGCTTCGAGATTTCATTGCCCCTGGAGCCCAAGGGATTGCCTCGAGCATCACTCGCCCTACTGTTGATGCCAACAATTTTAAGTTCAAACCAGCACTCATTTCGATGGTGCAATAATCTCAGCTTGGAGGAACGCTTTTGGAAGACCCGAATCTACAGCTCTCGGTCTTTTTAGAGGTTTGCGTTACATTAAAGCTTAATGGAGTCTCCACTTATGCGATTCGCCGGCGCTTATTTCCTTTCTCAATGAGGGATAAAGCAAGGGCTTGGTTACACTCCTTGCCATCTGGATGCATTACCACTTGGGATGAGTTGACAAGAGCCTTCCTCGTCAAGTTTTTCCCTCCAAGTAAAACAGTAAGCTTGAGAAATCAGATCACCAACTTCATGCAAAAAGATGAAGAGGTACTCTATGAAGCCTGACAGCGGTTTAAAGATTTGCTGCACTTATGTCCTAATCATGGTCTTCAGTGTTGGATGATTATCCAAGCCTTTTATAATGGTGTGACCCAATCTGTAAGGTCTACTATTGATGTGGCAGCAGAACGAACTTTAATGAACAAAACTAAGGATGAAGCCTATAACCTAATTGAGGAGATGGCACTTAATAATTTTCAATGGTCTACCAAACGAGGCTAACCCAAACGGGTTGAAGGTAAGTTTGAAGTTGATGCGCTTACTTTACTTTCTGCTAAGGTAGATACTATGACTCAAACACCAGACCAAATGAATGTTAATGCTATGAATTCTAATGCCCCTCCCCTTATGAAATTTGTGGTTCTATTAAGCATGTAACTTTGAATTGTCAAGTGGAAGGCCTTTTTTCCATAACCCTAGTGAAGTTAACTATGTTCGAAGCTTTAACCCGAGACTGGCCAATGACCCTTCTTCTACTACCTACAATCCGGGATGGAAGAATCATCTAAATTTCTCCTATGGGTCTAATCCAAACCCATCAAATGTGTCCAATATGAATGTTAGACCAACCCCTGGTTTTTAAAGACACCCATTCCCTTCTCAAATGCCCCAAAAGTCCAACTTAGAAGCGATGATGGAAAATATGCTTATGGCACAAGAAAAATAGAATGAGTATATTAAGCAATTAGTCTCAAAGGTTGATGTGCTTACAACTCATAACAGGATATTGAAAGCCCACATTGACCAAAAAGCTAGTTTTTCATCCACGCCCCTAGATAGACTTTCTAGTAAGCCCGAACCTAATCCTTATGAGCATTGCAACTGTGTCACTTTGAAGAAAGAAATAGAGGACTTAACTAACCCTGAGGATATACCAATGGAAGAGGGTAGGGAAATAATCATGGCTGGAAGTAAGGAAAGGAACAAAGGTGGTAAGACTGCCACATTGGTAAAGAATGAAACTATAGAGTTTTTGATAATTTTTTCCCCTAAGCTCCCTGACCCAGGTAGTTTTTCTATCCCCTGTATTGTGGGAAAAGTGGAAATTGGATGCATTACCTCTTTTCCCTAAGATTAATATAGAGGATGTCTTGCATTGTAAAGACCCTCCTGATTTTGACTAGATTTCTTACGAGGACCCCAACCAAAGTATGTTAAGGTGGAGTTTGCTGCTCGTATGCCACCGAACATGCCCGAAGATGAGGCCCCCGTACCTAATGAGTCTTCTATGAGCGATTATTGCAGGTTCACACAAGCTGTTCTCTCTATGCCCCCTATGGAAGGCTTTGATGTAGAGTTTAATTTAGGGGTTGAACAAGTTGATAATGGCTCACCAGATAGGCCACGAGTACACTTTGTTTTGTACGCATATAATGCATTATGGCACCGTGTCATGAAAACAAAGGACCTTCAACCAGAACTGTTAAGATGGTACCTTCGACTGAAGAAATTTAACTTTGTGGTCCGGGATAAAGCCAATGTCCATACACTTTCTGATTCGGACCAAGCATAGAAGAAGGATCAAGATCTTGACCTTAAAAGAGCGCTTCTTGGGTGGCAACCCAAGCTCTTTTTCCTTTTTTTTCCTTAGCTTTTCTTTTTACTATTTTTGTAGTTTGTGCTTACTTTCAAAAAAAAGGTATAAAGAAAAAAAGAAAAGAAAAAAACAAGAAAGAAAAAAATGAGTAAAATGTTCACCACCACGGCTAGATCCCCAGAACCACGGCCGTGGGGCGCCACCCAGAAAATTCGAAAAAAAAATGGACCAGCAGACACCACGATCAGACCGTGGTGAACCCTACAGTTCGTGGTGTACTGCTATGGCCTGCGGTCTACATTTTTGACCGCGATGCCTACTCATCATCCTTACATTTCATTTTCAACCTCGAGCCTCTTTCTCTCTACCTCCATTTTCTCTCTCTAAACCGTCCATAGCTAATACCTTCAATCTTCCCTCATTTCTTCTCCATTTTTGCTCATTTTCACCCAAAATCATTCCCTTTCACTCAATCTTTTCTCTTTCCTCATAAATTTCACCTTTTTCTTCTTTTTTTTTTTCCAAATTCATCTCACTTCTCTCATCCACCATACCCATCTTCTTCTCTCTCTTATTCTTCTTCTTTTTACTTGATTTCTTCATTTTCTTCTTCAAATTTTCTTATTTAGTTTTTAGTTTCCATTTTTGTTTTGATTTTTGCAATAATGGCACCAACCAAGAAGCAAATGAGCACCAAGGAGGTTGTTTCTTCAAGTCACGCACCACCCCAACCTCAAAGGACATTCCGAAATGCGCGTGCTAGAGGTAACATTCCTCACTCTTTTGGTTTGGCACATCTTGATCATGTTGCTTGATACAATTGCTTGAATGAATGCATGGTTGTAGCAAATAGATATTATGATGAGGAACTGTTAACTCGGTTAGGAATGTTAGATCATATTAGATGATTATTTGCAAGAGGTGGTATGGGACACTTTTTTGGAAATCAAAGAGCATACATATCGAGACATGACCCTAGAAGTTTTAAGTACACTTCATGTCGAGGTCACTAGAGGACCTTAATGTCAAGTCAGATACATATCGTTTTATTTACGGGGTTAATTTTATGAATTGAACTTAGGTACCTTTAATAGTATCTTTGGTTTTCCACCTAGTATAGATTTACCGCACCACCAAGTCCCTAGCGAATTCAACCCGATTGCATTTTGGAGTGAATTTTCGAGGAGTGTTAGGTACAGCACTAGTTCATCAAAGTGCACACATATTAGAAACCCTTGCATTAGAGTAGCACAGCGTATCTTGGCTTGTTCCCTTTTTGCTCGGAACGATAGTCTAAATGTCCTAAGATTATCTGAGTTGTACTTTTTATCATGTATGCTTGATGATGTCCAGCTTGCCCAGGTTCCTTTTTGGCTAGGAAATTGCATAGTGCTGCTGTTAACACTAAAGGTAGGATAGTCATAGATGGGATTGTGACTACTATTGCTAGATTTTTGGGTGTTGAGCCCAAACCTGAGGATAGAATTTCTAGGTCCGAGCGGCTTAATCAAGCTGCTTTTGAAATTATAAACTTTTGTAAAGTAGAGGTTAGACACTTGTGCTAGATTTATCTTGGGGATCGGCTTCTGCCGCTTCCCAATGTTGATCGAACCGCCTTACCTCGTATGGCTAACCTTTATTGGGTACCTTGTGATGACGAGGTTGTTTGACCTGCACCCCATCATCCAGCCCCTTATTCTAGTCAAGCTAGACCTAATTCTTCCTCTCAACCACTCCCTCATGACTATGCCGACCTTCAAGACACCCTTAGATCTATCTAAGTGGAGCAAGTCTCCCTTCGAGCATTTATTGCTTCTGAGAATGCCTTCTCTTCGGGACTTTGTCCAAGAACGCCACGATGAGTTTTATGGGATACTTGCTACCCATACACAGTATTTCCAGGACTATAAGGCATGTCTAGAGATCTAGCAGGATTGGCATATCTCTTATGGCCAATCACCCCATCCTCCACCACTGCCTTCTTTCTGATTGCTCTGTGCCACTCCACTTCCCTTTTTTTTCCTATTGTGTGCCCACAATGAGGGCAATGTGTGATTCAAGCATAGGGGCATTAGTCATTATATTTGGCGTCTGATGCCTGTTTTAATTTGGTGTGATTGTGCTTTGTATATGTAATTAGTGGTAGTTTTTGGAGTTTAGAAGTGCGTTTAGTTTTTTTTCATTCTAGTTTGCATTATAGTTTTTCTTGTAGTAGTTTCCTTTGCATGTTAGGAAGAATTGTTACGATGAGGATGCCAAAAAAAAACACAAAAAAATTAAAAAAAAGAAAAAAGTCCTCTAATGATAATTTTTTAGATTTGGTGGACTTCTTTGGTTTAGTTTGATCCTTTGATTCGCCCAAATTGTTCATAAAAATGTTTGCGAATGAGTTCTCAAAATGATCTTCATGTTTTGACCACATGTTAGATGTGAATCGATTTACCCTATAAGTCTTTACATGAATTTTGACATATGTTTACTAGTGAGCAAGTTTAGACCTTGGTAGATGTCCCATGAGATTTTAAGCTTTTGGAGGCTATTCATCAATTTAGTCTCATGTTTCTTTCATGTGTTTCCTTGATATCATTTCTCTAGAATATGCTTTGGTTCTCATTCAAGATCACATTTTTCATATGCATCTAGGCTATATGATTGAGGTATTTTTCTTTGATTTGTTAAACCCCGCGGCCAAATAACCACCTTCATTGTATAATGTATCCCTTAATAGCCCCTTTGAGTCTATATCTGATTTTCTTGATTTGAACCTCCTATTGTAGCCCATGGCCAAATACTTGTTTACCCTTAACCCAAGACTAGAGGAGCATTTCATTCTTATGCATCATAGGGCAGTAAGGTGAATTGTTATCTTTTAGTAAATTTTGGCTGATGTGAGATTTCGATAAATTCTTTATCTCATTGTATGAAATTTGGAGAAGAGTTGGAATTTAAAGTTCGTTGTGGTTTTCCCCTTGGCTAAACCTTTTTGAAAAAAAAGAAAGAAACAAACAAAGAAACAGGAAAAAAAAAGAAAAAAAAGGAAGAAAGTCTAATCCTTGTTGGGATTGTAAGTTATTTGTAATTTTCGACTCTTTCTCTCTTCAATTGGGGATGAATTTTGATAAAATGTAATGGTCTAAGAAGGATGTAGTATGATGCATTGGAATTTTTTAGCTCTTAGTCTCTAGCTTCTAGCTCCTCATTTCCAAAACATTTGTTCCCCTCTTATCTTTGCCCATGGCCCCATTACAACCCTATGAAAATCCTCATGATTTTCTAGTGTGTTTACATATTAGTGATGGTGAATTTGAGAATCTTGTCAAGCTTATGGTAGGTTTGAGTCTAAGAAATGAGAATTTAGAGAACCTTCATTATTGTTAAACACATGAGTGATGAGAGCCACATAACTAAAGTGAGGTTCCATTAGCCTTGCTAGCCTTAATTTTTTTATACGTTGAAATGACTGTATTTGACGATTTGAGGAGATTGATTCATGTTTGCCATTGTAGTCTATCAAAAGGTTTCTGAAAATTTCGTTCCCTAATTTGTTTGTTAATGAATTTTAGTATCTTTTTGGGTTACCTTTGGATCAACTTTGCCGTTTGAATGTTGCTTATATCTATCCTGATGAGGTTCTATGCATTCTTTTTTCATTTTTAGCATTGCTTGAGGACAAGCAATAGTTTAGGCACGGGGAAGTTTGATAAGTGCTTAACGCATACATCATTTGAGGACTATGTTGCTTCATTTTTAGGAGAATTATGTGCTGAATGTTATTATTTATACTCCTATTCTCGATTTATGATTAGGTATGGTTGTTTGATGTGATTTGCAGGATTCTAGGCCTTTTTACCCAACATTTGACCCTTAATAGATGTATTTTGACCTCCCTCAAGGACACCCATATGATGCTATGCTCGTGGAGCAAGAAAAGAGCAAAAAACTGGTTCCAACCTTGACCAAGGTCGGACCGTGGTGTCTGCCACGGACCATAGTGAATAGAGAAACTATTGCCTCTTCATTTTCCTTCAGCTGTGTAGCCGAAAATGTCTGAGCTCTCCTATAAAAGGGCTTCGTTCAGGCAGCAGCAGAGGAGATGCATAGGAATATAGAGTAGCATGGTTTATTCTCTTTCTGAAATTTTAGTTCTCTGTAGTTTAGATTTTAGTTTGGCATTTGTATTGGTGAGTAATCTTGATGTGAGTGTTTGAGGCGGTTTGAAGCCCTTGGTTGAAGGCTACTCTCAGTCAAGCTCTTCCACCTAGATTTCGCAAAACGTTGGTTAGTTATTTAATCCTTAATCATGTGTGAGTAGTTTAATTTTTATCTAGGGATTTAGTAGTTTATGAAAGTTTTGTTGGATGAAGTTTTAATCTAAAGAATTGTGCTTATTTTTAAGATTGGTTTGATTTCATTCTATCAAGTGGTTATCATGTTGTAAGTAGATTTTTGGCCAAAGTATGCTTGCACACTTGAAATAAGCGGGTGAAAAACTGAAAGGTGACCTTTGATTATCGGATTGCTTGATAAAACCCGACATAACGTCCTCTCAAAAGAGAGATTTGCATGTTAGGAGGACTAGAAAGTAATCGAAGATGTTTAACTTGGATTGAGACAAATTAGTTCGAAAGAACGACTTTTACTTAGTTTAGGCAAATTTGGCTGATTTTGAAAGAATATGCCAAATGTTTGGATATATTGCAATTCGTTGAGATTAACCGATTAGAGAAAAAGCACATATTTATCGGTTTGATCCATTCACTTTTCATAACCACATAAATTCTTAGGCATGTTCCATTAGTTGATTTAAAAATTAGTAAATTAAAAGTTGTTAAATCGAAACCATTTGAATTAGAATTTTACTTAGCATATTTTGATAGACAAAACTCGATAGATTACATTAGTCCCTGAGGAAAGATATATTTTATTTATACTACGACTACCCATGCGATTACGGCAGTGGTCAAGTTTTTGGCACCGTTGCCGGGGATAAATCTTTTTAACTATTGAGTTAGTCTTGTGAAAGTGACTAACTATTTAATTGTCTTTTATTGTTATTTTCTTTTCTTATTTGATTACGTTGGTAGTGTTGGTGATCGTGCTTGTAGGAATTTTCCTATTTTTGTGAAGTCCAATCTTGTACGAATCTGATCCTGAGATTGAAAGGACTTTCTACTTAAGGAGGAAGAAACAAAGGATTGAAGAATAGAGATGGAGGCTAGAAGGAATCCAATAAACATGGCAGGTAGAGAAGGTACCCAAAGAAGACTGCTTTGAGATTTCGTTACCCCTGGAGTCCAGGGGATCGCCTCAAGCGTCGCTCACCCTACTATTGATGCCAACAATTTCGAGCTCAAACCGGTACTCATTTCGATGGTGCAATAATCCCATTTTGGAGGAACGCCTTTGGAAGACCTGAATCTACACCTATCGGCCTTTTTAGAGGTTTGTGATGCATTAAAGTTTAATGGGGTCTCCACTGATGCAATTCGCCTACGCTTATTTCCTTTCTCATTGAGGGATAAAGCAAGGGCTTGGTTACATTCCTTGCCATCTGGATGCATTTCCACTTGGGATGAGTTGACGAGAGCCTTCCTTGTAAAGTTTTTCCCTCCGAGCAAAATAACAAGCTTGAGAAATCAGATCACCAACTTAACGTAAAAAGATGAACAGATACTCTACGAAGCTTCGGAGCGGTTTAAAGATTTGTTGTGCTTATGCCCTCATCATGGTCTTCAGTGTTGGATGATTATCTAAGCCTTTTACGATGGTGTGACTCAGTCTGTAAGGTCTACTATTGATGCAGCAGCAGGAGGGACTTTGATGAACAAAACTGAGGGTGAAGCCTATAACCTAATTGAGGAGATGGCATTTAATAATTTTCAATGGTCCATTGAACGAGGCCAACCCAAACGGGTTGGAGGTAAGTTTGAAGTTGATGTGCTTAATTTACTTTACTTTCTGCTAAAGTAGATCCTATGACTCAAAGACTAGACCGAATGAATGTTAGTGCTGTGAATTCTAATGCCCCTTCCCTTTGTGAAATTTGTGGTTCTATTGAGCATGTAACTTTGAATTGTCACATTGGGACCCCTTTTTCCCAAGACCCTAGTGAAGTTAACTATGCTCGAAACTTCAACCTGAGACCGGCCAATGACCTTTATTCTAGTACCTACAATCTGGGTTGAAAAAATCATCCAAATTTTCCCTATAGGTCTAATCCAAACCCATCAAATGTACCCAATATGAATGCTAGACAAACCCCTGGTTTTCAAGGACCCACATTCCCTACTCAAATGCCCCAAAAGTCCAATTTAAAAGCGATGATGGAAAATATGCTTATGAAACCAGAAAAATAGGATGAGTATATTAAGCAATTAGCCTCGAAGGTTGATGTGCTTACAACTTATAACAGGATGTTGGAAGCCCAGATTGCCCAAAAAGCTAGTTTTTTATCTACATCCCCAAATAGACTTCCTAGCAAGCCCGAACCTAATCCTCGTGAGCATTGCAACTGCGTCACTTTGAAGGAAGAAATAGAGGACTTAACTGACCCTGAGGATGTACCAATGGAAGAGGGTAGGGAAATAATCATGGTTGGAAGTAAGAAAAGGAACAATGGTAGCAAGACTGCCACATTGGTAGAGAATGAAACTGTAGAGTTTTCAACAATTTTTTCCCCCAAGCTCCCTGACCCAGGTAGTTTTCTTATCCCCTGTATTGTGGGAAAAGTGGAAATTGAGAGAGCTCTATGCAATCTAGTTACAAGTGTTAGTATAATGCCATATTCTTTGCTTCATAAGCTTCGCCTAGGACCATTACTAGCCACACCCTTTTCACTAAAGTTAGCTGACGGTTCTAAGACGCAACCTATAGGCAGATTGGACGATGTGCCAGTTAATATAGGAGATATTTGTGTATTGGAGGACTTTATCATAGTTAATATACTTAGGACCGATGATGCTCAAATTATCCTAGGTTGGCCAATTTTTGCTACAGCTGGTTGCCACATTGATGAAAGAAAGGGATGGATTACATTTGAGGTGGAAGAGCACTATGCTATGTTTTGTCATATAAAGGACGACGTAGTTTCTCCTAGTTCTTCTTTATTGGATGCATTACATCTTTCCCCTATGATTGATATGGAGGAAGTCTTGAATTGTGAAGACCCTTATGATTTTGACTGAATTTCTTATGAGGACCCTGACCAAATGTATGTTAAGTTGGAGTTTGTTGCTCCTATGCCACCCCGGTACCCAACGAGTCTTCTGTGAGTGACTAATGCAGGTTCGCACAAGCTGTTCTCTCTATACCCCTATGGAAGGCTTTGATGCAGAGTTTGATTTAGGGTTAAACAAGTTGATAGTGACCCGCTTGATAGGCCAGGAGTGCGCTTTCTTTTATACGCAGATAATGCATTATGGCATCGTGTCATGAAAATGAACGACCTTCAACCAGAACTGTTAAGATGGAACCTTCGACTGAAGAAATTTAACTTTGTGGTCTGGGATAAAGCCAATGTCTATACACTTTCTGATCCAGACTGAGTACAGAAGAAGGGTCACGCTCTTGACCCTAAAATAGCGCTTCTTGAGAGGCAACCCAAGTTCTTTTTCCTTTTGTTTCCCTAGGTTTTCTTTTTGCTAGTTTTGTAGTTTGTGCTTATTTTCAAAAAAAGGTATAAAGATAAAAAAGAGAAGAAAAAAATTAATAAAATTGTTCACCACCATGGCCAGATCCCAGAACCACGGCCGTGGGTTGCCACCCAGAAAAATCAAAAAAAAAAGGACCAGTAGACACAACAATCAGACCGTGGTGAACCCCACAATACGTGGTGTACTGGTGCGGCCCGTGATCTAGGTTTTTGACCGCAGTGCCAACTCATCCTCTTCACATTTCATCTTCAACCTCGAGCCTCTTTCTCTCTACCTCCATTTTCTCTTTCTAAACCCTCCATAGCTAATACCTTCAATCTTCCCTCATTTCTTCTCTATTTTTACCCATTTCCACCTAAAATCATTCCCTTTCACTTAATCTTTTCTCTTTCCCCATAAATTTCATCTTTTTCTTCTTCTTTTTCTTCAAATTTATGTCAACTCACTCATCCACCATATCCATCTTCTTCTCTCTCTTATTCTTCTTTTTTTTACTTAATTTTGCATTTTCGTCTCCAAATTTTCTTATTTAGTTTTAGTTTTGATTTTAGTATTGGTTTTTACAATAATGGCACCAACCAAGAGACAGAGCACCAAGGAGTTAAGTCACGCACAACCTCAACCTCAAAGGACATCACGAAATGCGCACGCTAGAGGTAACATTCCTCATCCTCTTGCTTTCACACATCTTGATCATGTTGCTCGATACAATTGCTTGAATGAATGCATGGTTGTAGCAACTAGATATTATGATAAGGAACTATTAGCGCGGTTAAGAACGTTAGATGATATTAGATGGTTATTTGCAAGAGGTGGTATGGGACACTTTTTGGAGATCAAAGAGCATACATATCGGGAAGTGATCCTAGAGTTTTTAAGTGCACTCCATGTTGAAGTCAATAGAGGACCTCAATGTCAAGCCGGATACATATCGCTTTATTTACAGGGTCAATTTTATGAATTGAACTTAGGTACCTTTAACAGTATCTTCGGTTTTTCAACTAGTATAGATTTACCGAACTGCTAAGTCCCCTGCGAATTCAACCCGAATGCATTTTGGAGTGAACTTTTGGAGAGCGTTAGGTACAACACTAGTTTATTAAAGTGCATACATATTAGAAACCCTTACATTAGAGTAGCACAATGTACCTTAGCTTGCTCCCTTTTTGCTCGGGATGATAGTCTGAATCTCTTGAGATTATCTGAGTTGTACTTTTGTCATGTATGCTTGATGGTGTCCAGTTCGACCCAGGTTCCTTTCTAGCCAGGAAATTGCATAGTGTCGCTATGAACACTAAAGGTAGGATAATCATAAGTGGGATTGTGGCTACTATTGCTAGATTTTTGGGCGTTGAGCCCAACCCTAAGGATTGAATTTCTGGGTCCGAGCGGGTTGATCAAGCTACTTTTGAAATTATAAACTTTTGTAAAGTCGATGCTGGATGCTTATGCTGAATTTATCTTAGGGATCGGCTTCTGCCACTTCTCGATGTTGATTGAGCCACCTTACTTCACAGCTAACCTTTATTGGGTACCTGGTGATAACGAGGTTGTTCGACTCGTACCTCATCATCTAGCCCCTTATTTTAGTCAAGCAGGACCTAATTCTTCCTCTCAACCACCCCCTCCTGACTATGCCGACCTTCAAGACACCCTTATTTCCATTTAAGAGGAGCAAGTTTCCCCTCGAGCATTTATTGCTTCTGAGAATGCCGCTCTTCGGGACTTTATCTAAATGCACCACGATGAGCTTCGTAGGATGCTTGCTACCCAGACACAGTATTTCCAGGACTACAGGGCACGTCTAGAGACCTGGCAGGATTGGCATATCTCTTATGGCCAACCACCCCATCCTCCACCACTACCTCCTTTCTGATTGCACTGTGCGACTCTCCTTTCCTTTTTTTTTCTATTGTATGCCCACAATGAGGGCAATGTGTGATTCAACTATGGGGGAGTTAGTCATTATATTTGACGTTTGATGACTATTTTGGTTTGGTGTGATGTTGCTTTGTATATGTAATTAGTGGTAGTTTTTGGAGTTTTGATTTAGGTTTTAGTTTTGTTTAAAAGTGCATTTAGTTTTCTTTTCATTCTAGGTTGCATTTTAATTTTCCTTTTACTAGTTTCCTTTACATGCTAGGAAGCATTCTTACACTGAGCATGCATAAAAAAAACACACAAAAAAATAAAAAAGAAAAAAATCCTCCAATGATGATTTTTTAAGATTTGGTGGACTTTTTTTTGTTTAGCTTGATCCTTTGATTTGCCCAAATTGAGCATAAAAATGTTTACGAATGAGTTTTCAAAATGATCTCAATATTTTGACCACATGTTAGATGTGAATTGATTTACCCCATGAGTCTTTACATGAATATTAGCATATGTTTACCAGTAATCTAGTTTAGATCTTGGTAGATGTCCAGTGAGATTTTGAGCTTTAGAGGTTATTTATCAATTTAGTCTCATGTTTCTTTCATGTGTGAGTCTTCCTTGATATCATTTCTCTAGAATTTGCTTTGATTCTCATTCAAGATCACATTCTGCATATGCATTTAGCCAATATGATTGAGGCATTTTTCTTTGATTTGTTAAACCCCATGGCCAAATAGCCACCTTTGTTGTATAATGTATCCCTTACTAGCCTCTTCGAGTCTATCTCCGATTTTTTTTATTTAAATCTCTTATTATAGCCCATGGGAAAATACTTGTCTTACCCTTAAGCGAAGACTAAAGGAGCATTTCATTCTTATGCATCATAGGGCACTAGCAAGGTGGATTGTTATCTTTTAGTAAATTTTGGCTGTTTGGTGAAGGGATGTGAGATTTTGATAAATTCTTTGTTTCATTATACAAAGTTTAGAGAAGAGTTAGAATTTAAAGTTCATTGTGGATTTCCCCTTGGCTATGCCTTTTTGGAAAAAAAAAAAGAAAGAAACAAAAAAAAAAAGAAACAGGAAAAAAAAGGAAAAAAAAGGAAGAAAGTGTTAGCCTTGTTGGGATTGTAAGTTATTTGTAATTTTCGACTCTTTCTCTCTTCAATTGGGGATGTATTTTGATAAAATGCAATGGTCTAAGAAGGATGTAATATGATGCATTGGAATTGTTTAGCTCTTAGTCTCTAGCTTTTAGCTCCTCATTTTCAAAACATTTGTTTCCCTCTTACGTTTGCCCATGGCCCCATTACAACCATATGAAAGTCCTCATGATTTTCTTGTGTGTTTACATGTTAGTGATGGCGAATTTGAGTATCTTGTCAAGCTTATAGTAGATTTGAGTCTCAGGAATGGGAATTGAGAGAACCTTCATTATTATTAAACACACAAGTGATGAGAGCCACATAACTAAAGTGAGGTTTTACCGTCCTTACTAGCCTTAATTTTTTTATATGTTGAAATGACTGTATTTGACGATTTGGGGAGATTGATTCATGTTTGCCATTGTGGTCTATCAAAGGTTTTTCGAAAATTTCATTCCCTAATTTGTTTGTTAATGATTTTTGTATCTTTTTGGGCTACTGTTAGATCAAATTTACCATTTGAATGTTACTTATATCTATCTTAAGGAGGTTCTATGTATTTTTTTTTTAATTTTTAGCATTGCTTGAGCACAAGCAACAATTTAAGCATAGAAAAGTTTGATAAGTGCTTAACGAATACATCATTTTAGGGCTATTTTGCTTCATTTTTAGGAGAATTATGTGCTGAATGTTGTTATTTATACTCTTATTCTCGATTTATGCATAGGTATGGCTGTTTGATGTGATTTGCAAGATTTTAGGCTTTTTACCAAGTATTTGACCCCTAATAGATGTATTTTGAGCTCCCCCATGGACACCTATGTGATGCTACGCCTGTGGAGCAAGAAAAGAGCAAAAAACTGGTTCTAGCCTAGACCACGGTTGGACCATGATGTCTGCCACGGACGGTGGTGAATAGAGAAACAGTGGCCTCTTCGTTTTCCTTTGGCTGTGCGGCTGAAAATGTCCGAGCTCTCCTATAAAAGGGCTTCATTCAGGCAGCAGTAGAGAGGAGATGCATAGGAACATAGAGTAGCATAGTTTATTCTCTTTCTCAAATTTTAGTTCTCTTTAGTTCTAATTTCAGTTTGGTATTTGTATTGTTGAGTAATCTTGAGTGTGAGTGTTTGATCTAGAGGCAGTTTGAAGCCCTTGGTTGAAGGCTACTCTCAGTCAAGCCCTTTCGCTCAGATTTCACAAAACATTGGTTAGTTGTTTAATCTTTAATCATGCGTGAGTAGTTTAATTTTTGTCTAGGGATTTAGTAGTTTATGAAAGTGTTGTTCGATCATGTTTTAATCTAAAGAATTCTGCTTATTTTCATGATTGGTTTGATTTCATTCTATCAAGTGATTATCATGCTTGCACACTTGAAACAATCGGGTGAAAAACTGAAAGGTGACATTTGATTATTGGGCTGCTTGATAAAACCTGATAGAACGTCGTCTCGAAAGAGAGATTTGCATGTTAAGAGGACTAGAAAGTAATCGAAGATGTTAAATTGGATTAAGACAAATTAGTTCAAAAGAACGACTTTTGCTTACTTTAGGTAAATTTGGTTGATTTCGAAAGAATAGGCCAAATTTTTGGATAGATTGCAATTCCTCGAGATTAACAGATTAGAGAAAAGCATATGTTTGTCATTTTGATCCAATCACTTTTCATAACTACATAAATTCCTAGGGATGTTACCGTAGTTGATTTAAAAATTAGTGCATTAAAAGTTGTTAAATCGAAACCATTTGAATTAGAATTTTACTTAGCATATTATAATAGACAAGACTCGATGCATTATATTTGTCCCTGAGGAACGATATCTTTTATCTATACTACGACTACCCGTGCGCTTGCGGCAGTGATCAAGTTTTTGACGCCGTTGTCGAGGATAAATCCTGTTAACTATTGAGTTAGTCTTGTGAAAGTGACTAAGTATTTTATTGTCTTTTATTGTTATTTTCTTTTCTTGTTTGATTACGTTGGTAGCGTTGGTGATAGTGCTTACAGGAATTTTTCCTGTTTATGTGAAGTTCAATCTTGTACGAACCCGATCCCGAGACTGGAAGGACTTTCTGCTTAAGGAGGAAGAAGCAAAGGATTGAAGAACGAAGATGGAGGCTAGAAGGAATCTAATAAACATGGTGGGTAGAGAAGGTGACCAAAGAAGAGCACTTTGAGATTTCGTTACCCCTTGAGTCCAACGGATTGCCTCAAGCATCGCTCACCTTACTGTTGATGCCAACAATTTCGAGCTCAAACCGACACTTATTTCGATGGTGCAACACTCCCAGTTTGGAGGAATACCTTTGGAAGACCCGAATCTAGACTCTCGGTCTTTTTAGATGTTTGCGATATATTAAAGCTTAATGAAGTCTCCACTGACACGATTCGCCTGCGCTTATTTCCTTTCTCATTGAGGGATAAAGCAAAGACTTGGTTACACTCCTTGCCATCTGGATGCATTACCACTTAGGATGAGTTGACAAGAGCCTTCCTCGCCAAGATTTTCCCTCCGAGCAAAACAGCAAGCTTGAGAAATCAAATCACCAACTTCACGCAAAAAGATGAAGAGATGCTCTACGAAGCTTGGGTGCGGTATAAAGATTTGCTATGCTTATGCCCCCATCATGGTCTTCAGCGTTGGATGATTATCCAAGCCTTTTATAATGGTCTAGTATTGATGCAGCGGCAGGAGGAACTTTGATGAACAAAACTGAGGATGAAGCCTATAACTTAATTGAGGAGATGGCACTTAATAATTTTCAATGGTCCACCAAACGAGGCTAACCCAAATGGGTTGAATGTAAGTTTGAAGTTGATGCTCTTACTTTACTTTCTGCTAAAGTAGATGCTATGACTTAAACATTGGACCGAATGAATGTTAATACTGTGAATTCTAATGCCCCTTCCCTTTGTGAAATTTGTGGTTCTATTGAGCATGTAACTTCAAATTTTCAAGTTGGGAGTCCTTCTTCCTAAGACACTAGTGAAGTTAACTATGTTCGAGACTTCAACCCGAGACTGGCCAATAACCCTTATTCTAGTACCTACAATCCGGGTTAGAAGAATCATCTGAATTTTTCCTATAGGTCTAATCTAAACCCATTAAATATGCCCAATATAAATGTTAGACCACCCCCTAGTTTTCAAAGATCCCCATTCCCTTTTCAAATGCTCCAAAAGTCCAATTTAGAAGCAATGATGAAAAATATGCTTATGGCACAAGAAAAATAGATGAGTATATTAAGCAATTAGCCTCAAAGGTTGATGTGTGTGCAACTCATAACAGGATGTTGGAAGCCCAGATTTCCTAAAAGGCTAGCTTTTCATCTATGCCCCCAGACAGACTTTCTAGTAAGCCCGAACCTTACCCTCCTAAGCACTGTAACTGTGTCACTTTGAAGGAAGAAATAGAGGACTTAACTGACCCTGAGGATATACTAATGGAAGAGGGTAGGGAAATAATCATGGCTGAAAGTAAGGAAAGGAACAATGGTGGTAAGATTATCACATTGGTGGAGAATGAAACTGTAGAGTTTTTGATAATTTTTCCCCCTATCCCTTGCATTATGGGAAAAATGGAAGTTGAGATACCTCTATGTGATCTAGGTGCAAGCGTTAGTATGATGCCATTTTCTTTGTTTCATAAGCTTTACCAAAGACCATTACTAGCCGCACCCTTTTCATTACAGCTAGCTGACGATTATGAGATACAACCCATAGGCAGATTGGACAAGGTGCCAGTCAATATAGGAGATATTTGGGTATTGGAGGACTTCATTATAGTCAATATGCCTGAGACCAATTATGCTCAAATTATCCTTAGTCAACCCATGTTGTCTACAGCTGGTTGCCACATTTATGTAACAAATGGACAGATTTCATTTGAGGTGGAAGGGCACTATGCTGTGTTTTGTCATACGAAGGAAGATGTGGTTTCTCTTGGTTCTTCTTTATTAGATGCATTACCCCCTTTCCCCTGAGATTGATATGGAGGATGCCTTGAATTGTGAAGACCCTCCTAATTCTGACTGGATTTCTCATGAGGACCTTGACCAAAGGTATGTTAAGGTAGAGTTTGCTGCTCCCATGCCACCTAACATGCCCAAGGCTGAGGCCCCATACCTAATGAGCCTTCTATGAGTGACTATTACAGGTTCGCATAAGCTATTCTCTCTATGGCCCCTATGGAAGGCTTTGATGCAGAGTTTGATTTAGGGGCTGAACAAGTTGATAGTGACCCGCCAGATAGGCCACGAGTGCACTTTATTTTATATGTAGATAATGCATTATGGCACTGTGGCATGAAAACAAAGGACTTTCAACAAGAACTTTTAAAATGGTACCTTCGACTGAAGAAGTTTAACTTTGTGGTCCGGGGAAAAGCCAATGGCCGTGCACTTTCTGATCCGGACCAAGTATAGAAGAAGGGTCGAGCTCTTGACCTTAAAAAAGAACCTCTTGAGAGACAATCCAAGCTCTTTTTCCTTTTTCTTTTCTTAGCTTTTCTTTTTACTATTTTCTTAGTTTGTGCTTATTTCCAAAAAAAAGGTATAAACAAAAAAAAGAAGAAAAAAAAGAAAGAAAAAAATGAATAAAATGTTCGCCACCATGGCCAAATCCCAAGAACCACGTGGGGTGCCACCTAGAAAAATCAAACAAAAAGGAACCAGCAGACATCACGATCAGACTGTGGTGAATCACATAGTCCGTGGAGTATTGCTACAGCCCATGGTTTAGATTTTTAACTGCGGTGCCCACTCATCTTCCTCACATTTCATCTTCGACCTCGAGCCTTTCCCTCTCTACCTCTGTTTTCTCTCTCTAAACCCTCCATAGCTAATACCTTCAATCCTCCCGCATTTCTTCTCCATTTTTACTCATTTTCACACAAAATCATTCCCTTTCACTCAATGTTTTCTCTTTCCCTATAAATTTCATCTTTTTCTCCTTCTTTTTCTTCAAATTCATCTCACTTCACTCATCCACCATACCCATCTTCTTCTCTCTCTTGTTCTTCTTCTTTTTACTTAATTTCTTCATTTTCTTCTTTAAATTTTCTTATTTAGTTTTTAGTTTTGATTTTTGTTTTGGTTTTTGCAACAATGGCACCAACCAAGAGACAAATGAGTACTAAGGAGGCTGGTTCTTTAAGTCACGCACCACCTCAACCTCAAAAGACATCCCAAAATGCGCGTGCTAGAGGTGGCATTCCTCACCCTCTTGGTTTGACACATTCTAATCTTGTTGCTCAATACAATTGCTTGAATGAATGCATGGTTGGAGCAAGTAGATATTATGATGAGGAACTATTAGCTCGGTTAGGAATATTAGCTGATATTAGATGGTTATTTGCAAGAGGTGGTATGGGATACTTTTTAGAAATCAAAGAGTATACATATCGGAACTTGACCCTAGAATTTTTAGTACACTCCATGTCGAGGTCACCAGAGGACCTTAATGTCACGCTGGATACATATCGTTTTATTTGCAGAGTCAATTTTATGAATTGAACTTAGGTACCTTTAACAGTATCTTCAGTTTCCCCCCTAGTATGGATTTACCGAACCGCTAAGTCCCCCGCGAATTCAACCCGAATGTATTTTGGAGTGAACTTTTAGGGAGTGTTAGGTACAACACTAGTTCATCAAAGTGCACAGATATTAAAACCCTTGCATTAGAATAGCACATAGTATCTTGGCTTGTTCCCTTTTTGCCCGGGATGATAGTCTGAATGTCCCAACATTATCTGAGTTGTACTTTTTATCATGTATGCTTGATGGTGTCCAGCTTGACCTAAGTTCCTTTTTAGCCAGGCAATTGCATGGTGCTGCTGTAAGCACTAAAGGTAGGATAGTCATAGGTGGGATTGTAACTGCTATTGCTAGATTTTTGGGTGTTAAGCCCAACCCTGATGAGCGAATTTTTAGGTCCAAGCGGCTTGATCAAGCTGCTTTTGAAATTATGAACTTTTATAAAGTAGAGGCTGGACGCTTGTGCTGGATTTATCCCTAGGATTGGCTTTTGCTGCTTCCCGATGTTGATCGAACCACCTTACTTCACAGGGCTAACCTTGATTGGGTACCTGGTGATGACGAGGTTGTTCAACCTGCGCCCCATCATCCAGCCCCTTATTCTATTCAAGCAGGATCTAGTTATTTCTCTTAGCCACCCCCTCCTGACTATACCGACCTCTAAGATACCTTAGATCCATTCAAGAGGAGCAAGTTTCCCTTCAAGCATTTGTTGCTTCTGAGAGTGCCACTCTTTGGGACTTTGCCCAAGACCGCCATGATGAGCTTCATGGGATGCTTACTATCCAGACACAGCATTTTCAGGACTATAGGGCATGTCTAGAGACCAGGCGCGATTGGTATATCTCTTATGGCCAACCACTCCATCCCCCACCACCACCTCCTTTTTGATTGCTCTGTGCTACTCCCCTTCCCTTTTTTTCTATTGTATGCCCACATTGAGGGTAATGTATGATTCAAGCATGGGGCAATTAGTCATTATATTTGGTGTCTGATGCCTGTTTTGGTTTGTTGTGACTGTGCTTTGTATATGTAGTTAGTGATAGTTTTTAGAGTATTGATTTAAGTTTTAATTTTATTTAGAAGTGCATCTAGTTTTCTTTTCATTCTGGATTGCATTTCAGTTTTTCTTTTATTAGTTTCCTTTGCATGTTAGGAAGCATTGTTACTATGAGCATGCATTAAAAAAACACACAAAAAAAGAAAAAAAAAAGTACTCCGATGATGAGTTTTTAAGATTTGATGGAATTCTTTGGTTTAGTTTGATCCTTTGATTTGCCCAAATTGCGCATAAAAATGTTTGCGAATGAGTTTTCAAAACGACCTCCATGTTTTGGCCCCATGAGTCTTGTCCTGAATTGATTCACCCCATGAGTCTTTGCATGAATTTTTGCTTATGTTTACTAGTGAGCTAGTTTAGACCTTCGTAGATGTCCCGTGAGATTTTGAGCTTTTAGAGGCTACTTATCAATTCACTCTCATGTTTCTTTCATGTGTGACTCTTCCTTGATGTCATTTCTCAAGAATTTGTTTCGGTTCTCATTCCAGATCACATTTCGCATATGCATTTAGGCAATATGATTGAGACATTTTTCTTTTATTTGTTAAACCCCACGGTCAAATGGCCACCTTTGTTGTGTAATGTATCCCTTGCTAGCCCCTTTGAGCCTATATCTAGTTTTCTTTATTTGAAGCTCCTATTATAGCCCATGGCTAAATATTGTCTTACCCTTAAGCCAAGACTAGAGGAGCGTTTCATTCTTATGCATAATAGGGCACTAGTAAGGTGGATTGTTATCTTTTAGTAAATTTTGACTGTTTGGTGAATGGATGTGAGATTTTGATAAATTACTTGTTTCATTGTACAAAGTTTGGAGAAGAGTCGTAATTTAATGTTCGTTGTGGATTTCCCATTAGCTATCCCTTTTTGAAAAAAAAGAAAGAAACAAAAAAAGAAACAGGAAAAAAAAGAAAAAAAGAAGAAGAAAGTGTTAGCCTTATTGGGATTGTAAGTTATTTGTAATTTTCGACTCTTTCTCTCTTCAAATGGGCATGTATTTTGATAAAATGTAATGGTCTAAGAAGGATGTAGTATAATGCATTGAAATTGTTTAGCTCTTAGTCTCTAGCTTCTAGCTCCTCCTTTCCAAAACATTTGTTCCCCTCTTACCTTTACCTATAGTCCCATTAAAACCCTATAAAAGTCCTCATGATTGTCTAGTGTGTTCACATATTAGTGATGGTGAATTTGAGAATCTTATCAAGCTTATAGTAGATTTGAGTGTAAGGAATGAGAATTGAGAGAACCTTCATTATTATTAAGCACATGAGTGATGAGAGCCACATAACTAAAGTGAGGTTCTACCGGCCTTACTGGCCTGACTTGTTTCATACATTGAAATGACTGTATTTGATGATTTAGGGATATTGATTCAAGTTTGCCATTGTAGTCTATCAAAAGGTTTTCGAAAATTTCGTTCCCTAATTTGTTTGTTAATGATTTTTGTATCTTTTTGGCTTTCCTTTGGATCAGCTTTACCATTTGAATGTTACTTATGTCTACGCTAAGGAGGTTCTATGTATTTTTTTAATAAATTTTTAGCATTGCTTGAGCACAAGCAATAGTTTAAGCATGGGGAAGTTTGATAAGTGCTTACTGTATAGATCATTTTAGGGCTATTTTGCTTCATTTTTAGGAGAATTATATGCTGAATGTTATTGTTTATACTCCTATTCTCAATTTATACTTAGGTATGGTTGTTTGATGTGATTTGCAGGATTTTAGGCCTTTTTACCCAGCATTTGGCCCTTAATAGATATGACCTCCCCCATGGACACCCATGTGATGCTATGCCCGTGGAGTAAGAAAAGAGCAGAAAACCGGTTTCAGCCCAGACCACGATCGGACTGTGGTGTCTACCACGAACCATGGTGAATAGAGAAACTCTTGCCTCTTCGTTTTCCTTCGGCTGTGTGGCTGAAAATGTCTGGGCTCTCCTATAAAAGGGCTTTGTTCAGGCAGCAGCAGAGAGGCGATGCATAGGAATATAGAGTTGCATAGTTCATTCTCTTTCTCAAATTTTAGTACTCTTTAGTTTAGATTTTAGTTTGGTATTTGTATTGGTGAGTAATCTTGGGTGTGAGTGCTTGATCTTGAGGCGGTTCGAATCTCTTTGTTGAAGGCTACTCTTAGTCAAGCCCTTCCGCTTAGATTTTGCAAAACATTGGTTAGTTGTTTAATCCTTCATCATGCATGAGTTGTTTAATTTTTGTCTAGGGATTTAGTAGTTTATGAAGGTGTTGTTGGATCATGTTTTAATATAAAGAATTGTGCTTATTTTCAAGATTGGTTTGATTTCATTCTATCAAGTGATTATCATGTTATGAGTAGATTTTTGGCCAAAGTCTGCTTGCACACTTGAAACAATTGGGTGAAAAACTGAATGGTGACACTTAATTGTTGAAGTGCTTGATAAAACATGACATAACATTATCTCGAAAGAGAGATTTACATATTAGGAGGACTAGAAGTAATCGAAGATGTTTGAATTGATTTAAGATAAATTAGTTCGAAAGAATGACTTTTGCTTAGTTTAGACAAATTTGGTTGATTTCGAACGAGTAGGCCAAATTTTTGGATAGATTGTAATTCCACGAGATTAACATATTAGAGAAAAGCATATGTTTGTCATTTCGATCCAATCACTTTTCATAACTACATAAATTCTAGGCATGTTCCCTTAGTTGACTTAAAAATTAGTGGATTAAAAGTTGTTAAATCGAAACTATTTGAATTAGAATTTTACTTAGCATATTCTGATAGACAAAACTCGATAGATTATATTAATCCCTGAGGAACGATATCTGTTATCTATACTATGACTACCCGTGCGCTTGCGGCAGTGATCAAGTTTTTGGCGCCATTGTCGAGGATAAATCTTGTTAACTATTGAGTTAGTCTTATGAAAGTGACTAAGTATTTTATTGTCTTTTATTGTTATTTTCTTTTCTTGTTTGATTGCGTTGGTAGTGTTGGTGATAGTACTTGTAGGAATTTTTCCTGTTTATGCGAAGTCCAATCTTATACAAACCCGATCCTGAGATTGAAAGGACTTTCTACTTAAAGAGGAAGAAGCATAGGATTGAAAAACAAAGACGCGGAGCTAGAAGGAATCTAATAAACATGGCGGGTAGAGGAGGTGACCAAAGAAGAGCACTTTGAGATTTCGTTACCCCTTGTGTCCAAGGGATCGCCTCAAGCATTGCTCGCCCTATTGTTGATGCCAGCAATTTCGAGCTCAAACTGACACTCATTTCGATGGTGCAACAATCCCAATTTGGAGGAACGCCTTTAGAAGACCCGAATCTACTCCTCTTAGCTTTTTAGAGGTTTGCGATATGTTAAAAAGCTTAATGGAGTCTCCACTGACAGGATTTGCCTACGCTTATTTCCTTTCTCATTGAGGGGCAAAGTAAGGGCTTGGTTACACTCCTTACCTCTGGATACATTACCACTTGGAATGAGTTGACAAGAGCCTTCCTCGCCAAGTTTTTCCCTCTGAGCAAAACAGTAAGCTTGAAAAATTATATCACCAACTTCACGCAAAAAGATGAAGAGACTCTCTATGAAGCCTGGGTGCAATATAAAGATTTGTTGTGCTTATGCCCCCATCTTGCTCTTCAGCGTTGGATGATTATCCAAGCCTTTTATAATAGCATAACCCAATCTGTAAGGTCTACTATTGATGCAGCAGCGGGAGGACCTTTGATCAATAAAACTGAGGATGAAGCCTATGACCTAATTGAGGAGATGGCACTTAATAATTTTCAATGGTCCACCAAACGAGGCCAACCCAAATGGGTTGAAGGTAAGTTTGAAGTTGATGCGCTTACTTTACTTTCTGCTAAAGTAGATGCTATGACTAAAACATTGGACTGAATGAATGTTAATGCTGTGAATTCTAATGCCCATTCCCTTTGTGAAATTTGTGGTTCTATAGAGCATGTAACTTTGAATTATCAAGTTGGGAGTCCTTTTTCCCAAGACCCTAGTGAAGTTAACTATGTTCGAAACTTTAACCCGAGACCAGCCAACGACCCTTATTCTAGTACCTACAATCCGGATTGGAAGAATCATCCGAATTTCTCCTATAGGTCTAATCCAAACCGATCAAATGTGCCCCATATGAATGCTAAACCACTCCCTGGTTTTCAAAGACCCCAATTCCCTTTTCAAATGTCCCAAAATTCCAATTTGGAAGCAATGATGGAAAATATGCTTATGGCGCAAAAAAAGAAGGATGAGTATATTAAGCAATCAGCCTCAAAGGTTGATGTGCTTACAACTCATAATAGGATGTTGGAAGCCCAAATTACCCAAAAAGCTAGTTTTTCGTCTACACCCCCAGATAGATTTCCTAGCAAGCCCAAACCTTACCCTTGTGAGCATTGTAATTGTGTCACTTTGAAGGAAGAAATGGAGGACTTAACTGACCCTGAGGATATACCAATGGAAGAGGGTAGGAAATAATCATGGCTGGAAGTAAGGAAAGGAATAATGGTGGCAAGATTGCTACATTGGTAGAGAATGAAACTGTAGAGTTTCCGATAATTTTTCCCCCTAAGCTCCCAGACCTAGGTAGTTTTCCTATCCCCTGTATTGTGAAAAAAATGGAAATTGAGAGACCTCTATGCAATCTAGGTCCAAGCATTAGTATAATGTCATATTCTCTATTTCACAAGCTTCACCTAAGACCATTACTAGCCGCATCCTCTTCACTACAGCTAGCTGACGATTCTCAGACACAACCCATAGGCAGCTTGGATGATGTGCCAGTCAATATAGGAGATATTCGGGTATTAGAGGACTTTATTATATTTAATATGCCTGAGACCAATGATGCTTAAATTATCCTAGGTTGGCCCATTTTGGCTACAGTTGGTTGCCACGTTAATGTAAGAAATGGACAGATTTCATTTGAGTTGGAAGGGCGCTATGCTGTGTTTTGTCATATAAAGGAAGACGTGGTTTCTCTTAGTTCTTCTTTATTGGATGCATTCCTCCCTTTCCCTCGAGATTGATATGGAGGATGCCTTGAATTGTGAAGACCCTCCTGATTCTGACTGAATTTCTTATGAGGACCCCGACTAAAGCTATGTTAAGATGGAGTTTGCTGCTCCCATGCCACCTAACATGCCCGAGGCTGAGGCCCCCGTACCTAATGAGTCTTCTATGAGCGACTATTGCAGGTTTGCACAAGCTGTTCTCTCTGTCCTCTATGGAAGGCTTTGATGCAGAGTTTGATTGAGGGGTTGAACACGTTGATAGTGACCTGCCAGATAGGCCAAGATTGCGCTTATTTTATACGCAGATAATGCATTATGGCACCATGTCATGAAAATGAAGGACCTTCAACCAGAATTTTTAAGATGGTACCTTCGACTAAAGAAGTTTGACTTTATGGTCCGTGATAAAGCCAATGTCCAGACCAAGCATAGAAGAAGAGTCGAGCTCTTGATCTTAAAAAAGCACTTCTTGGGAGACAATCCAAGCTCTTTTTCCTTTTTCTTTTCTTAGCTTTCTTTTTGCTATTTTTGTAGTTTGTGCTTATTTTAAAAAAAAAGGTATAAAGAAAAAAAGGAGAAGAAAAAAAAAAGAAAGAAAAAAATGAATAAAATGCTCGCCACCACGGCCAAATCCCCAGAACCATGGCTGTGGGGTGCCACCCAGAAAAATAAAAAAAAGGGACTAGTAGACATCACGATCAGACCGCAGTGAACCCCACAGTCCATGGAGTACTACTACGGCCCACGGTTTAGGTTTTTAGCCGCGGTGCCCACTCATCTTCCTCACATTTTATGTTCGACCTCGAGCCTCTCTCTCTCTACCTCCATTTTCTCTCTCTAAACCCTCCATAGCTAATACCTTTAATCTTCCCTCATTTCTTCTCCATTTTTACTCATTTTCATCAAAAATCATTCCCTTTCACTCAATCGTTTCTCTTTCCCTATAAGTTTCATCTTTTTCTTCTTCTTTTTCTTCAAATTCATCTCACTTCACTCATCCACCATACCCATCTTCTTCTCTCTCTTGTTGTTCTTGTTTTTACTTCATTTCTTCATTTTCTTCTTCAAATTTTCTTATTTAGTTTTTAGTTTTGAATTTTGTTTTGGTTTTTGCAATAATGGCACCAACCAAGAGACAAAGGAGTACTAAGGAGGTTGGTTCTTCAAGTCACACACCACCTCAACCTCAAAGGACATCCCGAAACGCACGTGCTAGTGGCAGCACTCCTCATCTTCTTGGTTTGACACATCCTAATCTTGTTGCTCGATACGATTGCTTGAATGAATGCATGGTTGTAGCAAGTAGATATTATGATGAGGAACTGTTAGCTCGGTTAGGAATATTAGCTGATATTAGACAGTTATTTGCAAGAGGTGGTATGGGACACTTTTTGAAAATCAAAGTGCATACATATCGGGACTTGACCGTAGAATTTTTAAGTACACTCCATGTCGAGGTCACTAGAGGACCTCAATGTCAAGCTAGATACATATCGTTTTATTTGTGGGTTAATTTTATAAATTGAACTTAGGTACCTTTAATAATATCTTCGGTTTTCCACCTAGTATGGATTTACCAAACTGCTAAGTCCCCCGCGAATTCAACTCGAATGTATTTTGGAGTGAACTTTCAGGGAGTGTTAGGTGCAGAACTAGTTCATCAAAGTGCACACATATTAGAAACCCTTGCATTAGAGTAGCACATCACATCTTGGCTTGTTCCCTTTTTGCTCGGGATGATAGTCTAAATGTCCCAAGATTATCTGAGTTGTACTTTTTATCATGTATGCTTGATGGTGTCCAGCTTGACCCAGGTTCTTTTTTAGCTAGGCAATTGCATAGTGCTGCTGTTAGCACTAAAGGTAGGATAGTCATAGGTGGGATTGTGACTACTATTGCTAGATTTTTGGGTGTTAAGCCCAATTCTGAGGACAGAATTTCTGGGTTCGAGCGGTTTGATCAAGCTGCTTTTGAAATTATCTACTTTTATAAAGTAGAGGCTGGACACTTTGCTGGATTTATGCTGAGAATCGGCTTATGTCGCTTCCCGATGTTGATCGAACTACCTTACCTCACAGGGCTAACTTTATTGGGTACCTGGTGATCGAGGTTGTTCGACCCGTACCCCATCATCCAGCCCCTTATTCTAGTTAAGCAGGCTCTAGTTATTCCTCTTAACCACCCCCTCCTGACTATACCGACTTCTAAGATACTCTTAGATCCATTCAAGAGGAGCAAGTTTTCCTTCGAACATTTATTGCTTCTGAGAGTGCCACTCTTCGGGACTTTGCCCAAGACCGCCACGATGAGCTTCGTGGGATGCTTACTATCCAGACACAGCATTTCCAAGACTATAGGGCATGTCTAGAGATCAGGCGAGATTGGTATATATCTTCTGGCTAACCACCCCATCCCCCACGACCACCTCCTTTCTGAAAGCTCTGTGCTACTCCCCTTCCCTTTTTTTTCTATTGCATGCCCATATTGAGGGCAATGTGTGATTCAAGCATGGAGGAGTTAGTAGTTATATTTGGCATCTGATGCCTGTTTTGGTTTGGTATGATTGTGCTTTGTATATGTAGTTAGTGGTAGTTTTTGAACTTTTGATTTAAGTTTTAATTTTATTTAGAAGTGCATTTAGTTTTCTTTTCATTCTGGGTTGCATTTTAGTTTTTCTTTTATTAGTTTCCTTTGCATATTAGGAGGCATTGTTACTATGAGCATGCATTAAAAAAAAACACACAAAAAAATAAAAAAAGAAAAAAAAGTCCTCCGATGATGATTTTTTAAGATTTGGTAGACTTCTTTGATTTAGTTTGATCCTTTGATTTACCCAAATTGTGCATAAAAATGTTTGCAAATGAGTTTTCAAAACGACCTCCATGTTTTGACCACATGTTGGTCGTGAATTGATTTACCCCATGAATCTTTACGTAAATTTTGGTATATGTTTACTAGTGAGCTAATTTAGACCTTGGTAACTGTCCCGTCAGATTTTGAGCTTTTAGAGGCTATTTATCAATTCAGTCTCATGTTTCTTTTATGTGTGACTCTTTCTTGATATCATTTCTCCAGAATTTGTTTCAATTCTCATTCAGGATCACATTTCACATATGCATTTAGGCAATATGACTGAGGCATTTTTCTTTCATTTGTTAAATCCCACGGCCAAATGGCAACCTTTCTTGTGTAATGCATCCCTTGCTAGCCCCTTTGAGCCTATATCCAATTTTCTTTATTTGAACCTCCTATTATAGCCCATGGCCAAATATTTGTCTGACCTTTAAGCTAAGACTAGAGGAGAGTTTCATTCTTATGCATCATAGGGCACTAGCAAGGTGGATTGTTATCTTCTAATAAATTTTGACTGTTTGATGAAGGGATGTGAGATTTTGATAAATTACTTGTTTCATTGTACAAAGTTTGGAGAAGAGTCATAATTTAATGTTCATTGTGGATTTCCCATTAGCTATCCCTTTTTGGAAAAAAAGAAAGAAACAAAAAAAAAGAAATAGGAAAAAAAAGAAAAAAAAGGAAGAAAGTGTTAGCCTTATTGGGATTGTAAGTTATTTGTAATTTTCGACTCTTTCTCTCTTCAATTGGGCATGTATTTTGATAAAATGTAATGGTCAGAATTGTTTTGCTCTTAGTCTCTAGCTTCTAGCTCCTTATCTCCAAAACATTTCTGTCCCTCTTATCTTTACCCATAGTCCCATTTCGACCCTATGAAAGTCCTCATGATTGTCTAGTGTGTTTATATATTAGTGATGGTGAATTTGAGAATCTTGTCAAGCTTATAGTAGATTTGAGTGTAAGGAATAAGAATTGAGAGAACCTTCATTATTATTAAGCACATGAGATATAAGAGCCACACAACTAAAGTGAGGTCTTACCGACCTTACTGGCCTTACTTGTTTCATACATTAAAATGAGTGTATTGGACGATTTGGAGATATTGATTCAAGTTTGCCATTGTGGTCTATCAAAAGGTTTTCGAAAATTTCATTCCCTAATTTGTTTGTTAATGATTTTTGTATCTTTTTGGGCTACCTTTGGATCAGCTTTGCCATTTGAATATTACTTATATCCGTCCTGAGGAGGTTCTATATATGTGTTTTTTTTTCAATTTTTAGCATTGCTTGAGGACAAGCAATAGTTTAAGCATGGGGAAGTTTGATAAGTGCTTAATGTATACATCATTTTAGGGCTATTTTGATTCATTTTTAGGAGAATTATGTGCTGAATGTTATTATTTATACTCCTATTTTCGATTTATGCTTAGGTATGGTTGTTTGATGTGATTTATAGGATTTTAGGCCTTTTTATCCAGCATTTGACCCTTAATAGATGTATTTTGACCTCCCCCATGGACACCTATGTGATCCTACACCCATGGAGCAAGAAAAGAGCAAAAAAACGATTTCAGCCCAGACCACGATCGAACCGTGGTGTCTACCACGAACGGTGGTGAATAAAGAAACTCTTGCCTCTTTGTTTTCCTTCAGCCTTGTGGCTGAAAATGTCCAGGCTCTCCTGTAAAAGAGCTTTGTTCAGGCAGCAGCAGAGAGGAGATGCATAGGAATATAGAGTAGCATAGTTTATACTCTTTCTCAAATTTTAGTTCTCCTTAGTTTAGATTTTAGTTTGGTATTTGTATTGGCAAGTAATCTTAAGTGTGAGTGTCTGATCTTGAGGCGGTTCGAATCTCTTGGTTGAAGGCTACTCTCAGTCACGCCCTTCCGCTCAGATTTCACAAAACATTAGTTAGTTGTTTAATCCTTAATCATGCGTGACAGCATAAGTAGTTCAATTTTTGTCTAGCTATTTAGTAGTTTATGAAAGTGTTGTTGGATTATGTTTTAATCTAAAGAATTGCACTTATTTTCAAGATTGGTTTGATTTCGTTCTATCAAGTGATTATCATGTTGTGAGTAGATTTTTAGCCAAAATTTGCTTGCACACTTGAAACAATCAGGTGAAAACTGAAAGGTAACATTTGCTTGTGGGACTGCTTGATAAAACCTGACATAATGTCGTCTCAAAAGATAGATTTGCGTGTTAGGAGGATAAAAAGTAATCGAAGATGTTTAACTTTGTTTAAGACAAATTAGTTCGAAAGAACGACTTTTGCTTAGTTCAGGCAAATTTGGTTGATTTCAAAAGAACAGGCCAAATTTTTGGATAGATTGCAATTTCCCGAGAGTAATAGATTAGAGAAAAGTATATGTTTGTTGTTTTGATCCAATCACTTTTCATAACCACATAAATTCCTAGGCATATTCCCTTAGTTGATTTAAAAATTAGTGAATTAAAAGTTGTTAAATCGAAACTATTTGAATTAGAATTTTACTTAGTATATTCTGATAGACAAGACTCGATAGATTACGTTAGTCCCTAAGGAACGATATCTTTTATCTATACTATGACTATCCGTGCACTTGTGGCAGTGGTCAGGTATCCTAGAGACAACATGCAAAGAGGAAGAGGTAGAGGTTATAAATCTACCAATAATGTCTATGGGGAGCGAGAGACTCAAACTAATCACATAGGCCAATAACAATCTACTGCTCAACTCGAAAGGTTGAACCAGGAACAATCCAAGCAGCTCCTCCAGTTCATTGCAAACTTGATAGCCAACAATGAAGCCAAAAAGAACAGTATAGATGTCATAGCTTCAATGGCACATATGGCAGGTATAATACATCCTTTAAATGATGTTCAATGTTTTTGTGCCCTAACTTATGGAATATGGATATTAAAAAGTGGAGCCAGTGAGCACATGAGCTCAGATAAATCAGCCTTACATGATTTATCCTTACTTAAGAATAGTGCATCAGTTAACCTACCAAATGGGACATAGGTTAAAGTAACACATCAACAAAAGATAAAAATAACCCAGGACCTAGTCCTGGAACAATTATGACTTGTCCCTAACTTCAAGTTCAATCTCTTGTCCATCAAGGGACCTTGTAGCAATTCCATTGCACTGTCTTATTCACTAAACAGATGTGCCTGCTGCAGGCCTCTTCTTTGAAAAAGCCACTGGAAATTGGTAAAAGCTTGAGTGGCCTATACATACTGGATAAAGAGATGATTGGAAACCTGAAGACTCAAGGCACAAGAGAACATCAAGCCTCTACTTGTATAAAGTCAAGCAAGTGTTCTAATTGTCCTTTTGATACTGGAAATAAGATAGCTAATTTGGTATAGTGTGATGTTTCGCATAAAGGCTTGGACACATGTGACATGGCAAGATGCAAATTGTATCTGAACATTCAACATTTCAAATGAAATGAAACATTTTCTTTCTGAAATCTATCCCAAAGCAAAGCAACAAAGGTTGCCTTTTCCGACTAGTCAGATCTCATCTATTTTTGCCTTTGAGTTGATTCATGTTAACACTTGGGGCCTATATCATACCAAGATTCAATCTGGACACAAGTATTTCCTTACTATAGTGGATGACTTTAGCAGAGCCACTTGCACTTATCTGATGGTAACTAAGGATAAGGCTTTCCTACTCATCAAATCCTTCATAATTATGGCCAAAAACTCAATTTGGGGCAACTGTAAAGGCTGTTAGATCTGATAATGCTTTGGAACTTGGCAGAACCTATGAAGCATTAGAATTCTTTGCCAAAACTGGCGTTATGCATCAAACTAGTTGCATCCAAACTCCATAACAGAATAGAATTATAGAGAGGAAACACAAACATCTCTTGGAGGTGTCTAGAGCACTTATGTTTTAGGCTTTCCTTTCTATGAGGATTTAAGGTGAGTATGCTCTTACCGCCACTTATCTAATTAATAGAATGTCTATTAAGGTCCTTAAAGGCAAAACCCCTTGTGAGCTTCTTCATGGAAAAGTTCCATTCTACAGCCATTTAAGGACTTTTGGTTGCCTTTGTTTTATGAGTACTACAAAACAAGGCAGAGACAAATTTTAGCCTAGAGCTAAAACATATGTTTTCATAGGCTACCCATTTAGTAAGAAGTCTTGTAGGGTCATGGACCTAGAGAGCCATAAGTTTTATGAGTCAAGAGATATTATCTTTCATGAAGATACGTTTCCCGTTGCCAATCAAAGCAAGGATCCAACATCCACCTTACTTCAACTTAGTATTCCTTTTCAGTCAGATGAGGATATCTCACTTAAGAGAGATATTAAAGTATCACAGCCTCAAGAGGATGAGCATAAAAACATAGCAACTCCACCCTCACATGTTGAACAAAGAAGATCCACTAGAGTTCACAAGGTACCTAGTTATTTGCACGATTATGTCTGTTGTGCTTAACCTAATGACAGATTTTGTCTATCCACTCTAACAAATCTGTGTGTACTTCTTAATGATATACTACCAGTAGCTATTTGTATAATAGATAACATAGAAGTTGAGCCCAAAAGCTTCTCAGAAGCTATCACACATCTGGGTTGGCAGATAACCATGGATAAAGAAATTGCAGCTTTGATTGCTAATGACACTTGGGACATAGTACTCCTCCCAGCAAATAAAAAGCCCATAGAAGGCAAGTGAGTCTATAAGGCCAAGTATAAAGCTGATGGAAGCCTAGAAAGGTTAAAGGCTAGACTAATAATCAAAGGGCTCACTCAGAGAGCAGGGGTCGACTACACATAAACATTCTCACCTGTAGTCAAAATGGCCACAATTAGGACTCTCATGGCAGTGGCAGTTAAAAAGGGATGGATATTGCATCAATTAGACGTTAATAATGCTTTCTTACATGGAGATTTACATGAGGAAATATATATGAAATTGCCAAAAGGAATTACTTCAGCAGTACCTAATATTTTGTGCAAACTGAAGAGGTCCTTGTATGGCCTTAAGCAGGCTTCAAGGCATTGGTATGCAAAGCTGACATATGTGTTACATGCTAGGGGTTATAAACATTCATGCAATGACTACTCATTGTTCCATAAAAGACAGGAAACTTAGTTATTTTCCTTAGAGTATATATTGATGATATTCTAGTGACTGGCAATGATAAGGCAGAAATTAAAAATTTAAAACAATATTTGCACCAAGTCTTCAAGATCAAAGAACTTGGAGAGGCACATTATTTCCTTGGATTGGAGATTCTTTACATTAATGAAGGGCTAATTTTAACATAAAGAAAGTTTACCAAAGAACTTTTAAGTGAATTTAGTGATTCAACTATGTCCCCAATTAAGAGTCTCCTCGACTGCAATATAAAGCTCAGTTTAGATGATGGGGATCTCTTCCATGACTCTTCACTATACAAGAAGATTGTGGGCAAACTAAACTTTCTCACAAACATTAGACCAAACTTAGCCTTTGTAGTAAGTCTGAGCCAATTCATGTAATAGCTCAGAGTCTCACATTATCAGGCAGTAATACATGTCCTGAGGTATATACAAGGGCAACTTTATGTTGCCGTCCTATATAAAAAAGAGCCTAAGTTTGACTTGCAGGCATGTTGTGATTCAAACTGGGCCTCCTGTGCCCATTCCAAAAGTTCTATTAGTGGCTATGTTGTCTTCTATCAAAGTATGATTTCATGGAAGTCTAAGAAGCAGGAAACAGTCTCACTCTCTTCAGTAGAAGCTGAGTACAGAAGCCTGAGAAGGTTAGTGGATGAACAGGGCTAGCTAAGCAGACTTCTTGTTGAATTGACTATTGAATAGATCAGATCCATTCCTATTAAGTGTGATAACCAAGTAACAATCTACATTGCCAAGAATCCAGTTTTTTATGAAGGACAAAACACATACAGCTAGATTATCATTTTGTTCGAGAGAAGCTCTTGAGAGGGCTGATTTCGCTTGGTCATGTCCCCTCATCACAGCAACTTGCAGATGCCTTAACTAAACCACTTAATAGAGCTTCACATTACTCCATTCTTAGCAAATTGGGAGTTCAAAGAACTGCCAATTTGAGGGGGGGTTAGAATAACTAACATTGCTTAGTTAGTTATAACAAATTTGCTTAATATAGGATTCTGAAAGTTAGTTTTGCTTGGCATAGAATTCTATGGGCCTCTTTTACCATGTTGCATGTTTGTATTCAAGCAGGAAAGCCTTGAGTATATATATGCCTTACTCAGCTTTGTAAATGATGAGAATAAGATTAAGAGGTTTCCCCTTTTCTTTCCTCCTCTTTCTTCTACCCTCTCTTTCTCTTATGATCAATGAAACCCTTCAACAAGAAAGGATTTACTTTAAATATTTTAAAGAATAGTATATTTTAATTGTATTTGATTTTTATATTATTACTTAGACTGCTTGCTTCTATAATTTGGGTTGAATATCTTAGGTTAGTATTCAATGCACAAATTCAAATTAGTTACTGAAAAAAAGAGTTATGTATTATAGAGAGTTTGCTCCCCTAGCCACCCACATTAATATTAAAGAAATTTATAAGCTACAGCTACATTTTCGCCTCTTTATTACAACCAGTATGATATGTTCGTGCCTAAAGTACACGCTAAGAAATTTTAAAATAATATTTTCAAATGGCGATACAGTGTGAGAAGAAACAAGTCCTCCTTAGTCAAAGCAGTTATAAGGAAGGAAAGAGCAACACACAGCATTAGATTTAAGGAAAAACAAAGTGCATATCTGAAAACAGTATAAAACAACTCCACAAAAGCAAGTTAGCATTTTCTTTTTAATCAGAGCAAGCTAACATTTTTTAAATCGAAGCAAGTTCATGCTTTTACGTAAATGACTTGATACTTGATAAGGACTAGCTTAAAGTCCTAATAGCTCTTTGTATTTTTTCTACTTAAAGAAATTTTTTTTGGGTAATTGGTAGATGTTTTCATCAACAAAATAAGAATCATAAAAATAATGCTATTAATATAGGATGGTTGAAATTTTATCTACCATTAGCTCTGCAAATAGAAGTCTATTTAAATTTTTTGAATTTATTCTTATTAGAAAATAATCAACATAAATACTATGTGATTTTCCATTAACGAAATTTCTTTTTCATTAAAAAATCCAACACAATCTTGTTGTCTTAATTGAGCTTGAAAATTATATTATCATATTTTAAGTAGGGGAAAAAGTGATACAGCTTATAACACCTTGTATAAGAGCATTACTATCTTAACGTGCACAAGAATAATAGAACCAAAATACATAGTAAACAATGCAAGGAGATTAGATTGAGATAATACCTTAACTCTCTTTAGTCTTTGAATTCACTTTGTCATACCCAAAATCCAATAAATGTAAAACCAAAAAAATCCTTTAACAAAAAGAGGCGATCAATTGTCGTACTCCTGCACCTCTAGAATGTTTGTACCAATTGGTGGTCTTCCTCATAGCTCTCTTTCTAAGCTTCCCAACATGATAAATTATCCTATCCAAAGCTTATATCCATACCTTCCAATGCACACCTCCTTTTCAATCCCCTTCTTCACTTTACTGATAAAGGTTGGAACAATTTCAAGAAGGTAAAAAATAAGTGAACTTCCTGATGGCTTTGAACTTTGAAGGAGTATTCATTGTGGTTGCAGTAAGCAATTCACAACCACTACCACCTTGTTTGTTTCTCTTGATGAATTGCTAAAGCATAGCACAGAGAGATGGAGAGAAAGGAATAGCTATACCAGACAAAGGAGGAACCAATAAGAAAACTAACTAAAGGTTAAAGGACATAACGTGTACACTATCCAAGTTAGAAGATTAACATTTGTAACCAGGATGGCAGTAAATTCTGCCGAAGCTAGCACAGAGTGAAGGTTGGGAATAACATAATAAATAAATGTTAAAAAATCTAAATAACTAAGAAACGTCTTATGACAAATGATTAGTCTAGAAAAATCTATCTAGAAAAACTTGCTTGGACATTCTAAATCTTAGATAACTAGATTTAGAAATGTCTGGATGCCTATTTTAGTGAGAGGTTGAATAGATCAATACTCAACTAATCCACTTATTACAAGGAGTTCTATGCTATGATTATAGAACTGAATCATTGGAATCATTATGCTAAGTTCAAACTTTTTATTCTTCATTCAAATCACAAGGTATTATCCTACATCAACAGCTAACGTAAGTTGAATGGAAGGAATATGAAGTGGGTTAAGTTTCTTTAATCTTTCACCTTTCTTGCAAGTATAAAAGTGAAAAACAAAATATTGTAGTCAATGCATTGTCTAGAAAATATGCTCTACTATCAGTTTTCAAGGCCAATGTCCTTGGTATCCATTTCATCAAGGCTTTACATATGAAGGATGTAGACCTCAAGGAGATGATAGACAACTGCTCTACTTTTGGTCCTTTCACATTACAAGATGGTTTCCTCTTTAAAGCCAAAAAACTTTACATTCCAAAAACTCCTCTAGGGGACTTGATTGTCAAAGAGGATGATCGAGGATCCTTATCTGGCCATTTCAGTATCAACATGACCCTTGAGATACTCAAGGACTAGTTCTCTTGGCCTAAACATAGATGAAGATGTCCACAAAGTGATCATAAGGTATACAACTTGCCATATGGCTGAGAGTCACTTCCATCGAGGCCTCTACATTCTTACAAGGTCTTCAGATGATATTAGCATGAACTTCATTATGGCCTTCCAAGAACTCCTAGAGGAAAAGATGTTGTTATGCTTGTTATAGATGGATTATCTAAGATAGTTCATTTCATTTCTTGCCATAAATGTGATAATTCTACTTACAGTATGGATCTTTTCTTCTAAGAGATTATGAAGCTAAATGGGGTTCTAAGGACAATTGTTTCAGATAGCGACACCAAGTTTCTATCTCACTTTTGGAGGTGTCTATAGAAGTTATTAGGAACTAAGTTGCATTTCAGCACCACATGTCACACTCAAATCGATCGGCAAATGGAGGTAACAAGCTGAATCCTCAATACTTTGCTAAGGGATATTGGGGGTGTTTGGTTGTTAGCTATTTGGATAGATTTTTGATCAAAATTTGCTGTTTGGGAGCATTTTGGCTGTTTGACTGAGTCAAATAATTGCTTGATGTGTTAGACTAATGGCTATTTAAAATAACATTTTGGTCGCAAAAAGTCATTTCTCAAAAAGTTAAACCAAGTAGATTTTTTAAATGGTTGTTTGGACTTTGGTTTCCATGTAATAGCCCGCAAATTAAACATGTTCTACAGTATGCATTCTCCTTAATAAATCCCTAAATTAGGACTAATAAACTCAATGATATGGATATTACCGTCGTCCAAAAGGACAAGGCTTAAAGTATGTATACTAGACATTACATAGACATAGCTTCAACCATACACATTCATACATCATCAAACCTTATAATCCCAAATATTTTTTATACACCATAGTGAAGTAATTCACCTTATAATCTACACCTCCATCTACTGAAGATTTCAAAATATGGCTCCAAAATATACATGTACTATATCATTGATTTATCCCTCCAGATTCCCTTGCTCAACTTATTCTCTTCAGTTGGTTTGCTAGCATGAGGGTGATTCACTGAACATTTTTCTAAAACAAAATATAAAAAATATTTCAAAATGTGAGCCCAACTTAGTACATGCATTCCTATATTGTCAAATGATCTCTGCATGAATTGGTTGGGCACCTATTTTGTAATTCATTTCAAGTTAAAACATTGAATAAGATGAATGTAAACTGCAATTGCTAGTTATTATCAGATAGTGAACCCCCTTGATGTTGTTATGATCTATGGATAGGTGTACACCTGCCAAGCCAATCGGGAGACCTGGCCTGAAGTTACGCGGGTAACTGAAGGGCAATGCCCTGTAACTGATAACTAATTGGGTCACTAATTATGTGACAAATAACTTATTAAACTGATTCATTGATGTACTTACCAAAACATTATAATTTGATAAATATGTGCTGATTTCTAAAGATACAAGCAATGAACATATCTGAAGTCTTTAAAATGCAATATCACTTGATAATACTTATGCACAATGGGAAACGATAGGCTAGGCCCTATTTCTGCTTAAGAAATTACAAAGTTTAGTGAGTTCAACAACTTTCATTTTGTATAGAAGCCTACTTGGATTGGAAAACCGAATTAAATGAGCATGGAAATGAAATTAGAGAAGTAAAGAGGTTAATGACACAAGCTAAGGTTATATCAGCATTCCTGAACCTCACAACATCTCTCTTGGCATTAAACCTTCTATTATCCATTTCAAAAATATCAAAAACCCATATTTCATTTATATCCATTAAAGTCTTTTCATTATCACCTCAATTATTTCATTTTGTTCTATTTTACTCCAACTTGTTTCACTTCGAGTTTAATGACCCTAACTTATTTAGTTTTCAAATCATTTTAGTATAACTTATGTTATATTGAATTGTTTGAATCATGGATGCCCTTTTTATTAATCAATTTTCATAAAGTTATAATTTATGGGAGTGACGCCTCTAATTAAGCATGTTTCATTATTTGCAATCATTATTCTGATTCCCTCAATTACAACTGATAAACCCAATGATCGGGGTATTATTGTCGTCCCAACAGGACAAGGGTTGTTGCAAGTGTACTGGAGTTAACATAGTTAGGCATAACTTCAACCATATGCATTTACTCATTAACTAACATAAGATTTATACACTACAGTAAAGCAATTCACCACAGAGGTTACACCTCCATACACTGAGGATTACAGAATACGGCTCTAAAATATGCACGGTCTATATCATTGTTGATTCATCCAAGTTTCCCTTGCTTACTTATTCTCTTCGGCTGACTCGCTAGCATGTTCTTCGACTGACTTCCCAGCATGAGGGCAATTCACTGAATATTTGCGTAAAACAAAACATGAAAGCATTTTGAACTGTGAGCCGAAACTCAGTACATGCATTCCTGTAATGTTAAATGATCACTACATAAATTGGTTGGGCGCCCGCTTTGCAATTCATTTTAAGTTAAAATAGTGAATGAGATGAATGTAAAACTGCATTGCTAGTTATTAAATGGTAGTGAACCCTATGATACTGTTACGATCTATGGATAGGTGTATACCTCCCAAGTCGATCGGGGACCTGGCCTAAAGCCGCGTAGGTAACTAAAGAGCGAATGCCCTATAGATGACAACTGACGAGGCCACTGATTAATTAGTAATTCACTATGTAAACTGATTCATTGATGTACTTACCAAAATATTATAATTTTGATAAATATGTATTGATTTCTAAAGATACAGGTAATGAATATACCTGAAGTCTTTAAAATGCAATCTTACTTGATAATACTTATACACAATAGGAAACGATAGACTAGGCCCGGTTCTACTTGAAAAAAGTAATTGTAAATATATGGACTTAGTAAACTGCATTCGTTCTCATAATTTGTAACTTTAATAGAAATTTGATAATCAAAAGGCATTCGTCGCACAAGTAATTCAATATAAGATGAGTTACACTAACATGATTCGAAAACCAAATAAATTAAGGCAATTTAGCTCAAGGTAAAATAGTGTGGAGCAAAACTGATCAAAATAGAATAATAGGGATTATAAATGGAAGGCTTTGATGGTTACAAATAGAATATGAGTTTTTGATATTTTTGAGATAGATAATAAAGGTTTAAGGCCAAGGGGAATGTAATGAATCACACCAACTAGGCTTGATAACCATTGTTCTTGAGTCTTTATTTTCTCCATTTCTCAAATTTCATTCTCATACCCATTTAACTCATTGAACTCTCTAAACTTTGCATTTTCTTTGCAATAACCATAATTATTTAGAAACTTTTGATTAAGCTCCCACATTACTAGTTCACCATCTCGCGATATTTTAATTCCCTTTCAAGGTTCACCTTAGAAAATTCATATCTTTCACTCTCGGCCTCAAATTGAGACCTAAAATCCCAATATACAAAGCTTAAGAAATCCTACAACATTTTTATTTACAGTGCAAAACCCAACTACTACAACATGGTTCTTAAAATTGGGCTTAATCGCAACTATACATAGCTCAGGTCTACCATATGCAGTCTTAGTAAAATAGCCATAACTGTTTCCACAAAGCTAGGAATGAGGTGATTCAAAAGGCATTTGGAAGATAACTCATTGATCTACTTACCCACCAAAAATCATAATTTTTGGACTGCCCAAACAGTACCAGTTTGCTCGTAAATAGACCCCTGTTTCCATTCTGTTCACAGCCTCCTGTCCATTATTTCACCCCTTGTTTTCCACATGATTTCCCTCTGAAATCAGTCCTTAAGATCAATAACAATACTTGGTTCTTCTCATCATCTTACATAACCATTTTACCTCAAAATAATTCATAATTATCTTTACATATGTCTTTCAATTCCTCTCTTTATAAAATCACTCCAAACACACCGATAATCACCTTTGCTTGCATAAATGAGCAAACGAACCACTTTCAAATCAATTGAGGAATTTCCATAATTCACCCCTTTAAGCACAAATCCCACCAAGCCATTTTTTTTTTTCAATTTAAAACACATCCAAGGTTCATTTTACACCAAGGTTTATACAAATAACATGATTGATACAAATAATAATCCAAACCCTGCATAATCACCAAACCCTAGCTTATGTCCAACATAAAACATCGGTATCTCATCTTAAGATCATCAAACATACCATCATCATTATCAATAGGTTTAAAGATTACCAAATCAAAGATAAAACAATCAAAATCCAACACCTTAACTTAAGCTTGCATGACCATGGACACCCCTCAACCCTAGCATGCTTCAAGCTTATCCAATCAATTAAAAAATCAACAATCCAACATGATCAACAACCAAAACCAACACAAACAAGAATCAAAACCAAAAATCAACAAGATAGAGTTCAGGTTTACTCACTTTGAACTAGAAAAAGAAGGAGAGAGAAAGAGGAGTGTTGCTTGCTTGATATTTTGAGTCTTTCACTTAGATGAAAATGGTCTAAGTTTTACTTGGTTGAGTTTATATCTAGCAAAAGTAGCTTAAGCCAATGGAAATTAAACACATTCAATGGTGCTTAAAATGAAGTAATAGCTTGTTGGGCCGGAATTGGGCCTAAATGAGTTTGGGCCTGAAAAAATACACTTTATGCGAATTGAAATTTTTCGTAGCTTAAAATTAAATTTTTATCATGCTATGAAAAATAAATTAACCTCTTAAACCATATTTATCAGGGCCTATTATCAATTTACTCGAAATTTTATGATAATTAAAATCGAAATTGCAAAGTGGCGGCCTAAATGAAATTTTCCCAACCGAGATGATTAAAATGAGATAAATAAATGTGAAAAATTAATAAAATAGCTTAATTAAATAAAAAAACATGATTTAGGGTCAAGATATTATAGCTTTCCCCCCTTAAAGAGTTTCGTCCTCAAAACTTATGAGCTTTGACAAAACATGCAAGTTCATCTCAAATAGATGTGTGTACTTGGCTTGCATCTCATCCTCCGTTTTCCCAAGTGGCTTCTAAGGAAGTATATATATGGTCTGCCCAGGCACTTAAACTAAGGATATCTGCTTGTTGCATAGCTGCTTAATCCTGTGATCTAGTATCTGGACTGGGTGCTCTTCGTACAATGGATTCTCAGTGTCTGCGATGGTTTCAGATACGATAGCGGGGTCAGGATCTGGAATGCACTTCCTGAGTTGTGAGGTATCATACATGTTATGCACGTGTTTGAGTTCTAAAAGTAGATCTAGCTGATAAGTTACAAAGCTCAATCCTTCCATGATCTCAATGGATTCAATATATCTTAGCTTAATTTACCTTGTATTCTAAATCCCCTCATACTCTTACTAGGAAAAACTTTCTGAAACACCTTATCATCTACCTGAAACTCCAGAGGACTCCTTTTTTTGTAAGCATAGCTTTTCTGTCAGCCCTAATAGTTCATTTTTAAGAGTCTCCTGGTGACTGTTATCTTATCGAGTGCTGAAGATGATCTTTATGACCCAAAAGATGATTTTATGGACAATGTCTGCTGTCATTTTACCCTAATGTTTCATGTCGATTTTCTCTGCTAGCAATTTCAGAACATTGGCTACTAGGGGTTTTATACCTTCTTCAAATGCAAAATCTTAGTCCTAAGTTAATGTCTCATCTAAGTCACTCTAGTACGAAGAGTGCTACCTTTTCTTCCATATAAAGCCTTAATGGCCATTTTAATGGGGAACTGGTAACCATTACTATAAGAAAATTCCATCAATGATAAGTCATCTTCTCGATATCCCATGGAACTCTACTATACTAACTCTCAACATGTTTTCTTGAATTTGATTCACTTTTTTTTAGTGTGCCCATCTATCTTAGGACGATAAGAACTGCTAGAATTCAATTTGGTTCCAAAGGCTTCTTGAAGTGCTTGCTAAAATGGGCTTGAAATCTTAAATCTCTGATCTCTATCAGATACCATATTGGTTGGAATTCCATGGAATCAAACTATCTTCTTAACATATAGTTAGGCCAGTCTTTTGACCCCCCAAGTATTTCAAATTTCCTCCATTATGAAGGGATGTAGGATAAATTAAGTGATGACATTTGGTTATTTGCTTTCCCATGTGACACTAATTGAATACCAGTTTTCAAGCCCTCCAAAGATATACTCAGGACATCTGCCCTAACATTTTCTTTCTCTGGTTGATATTGGATCTGTAGGTCATAATCTTTCAACAACTCCAACAATGTCTTTGTCTCAAATTGAGTTCTTTCTGAATGAAGATATACTTCAAACATTGATGATTAATGTAGATCTTACAAGATACTCCATATAAGTAATGTTTTTAAATTCTCAGTGTAAAAACCACAACCGCTAGTTCTGGGTCATGGGTAGGGTGTTCTTCTCTAATAAGGCTTGAACCGCTGGGAGGTATAAGTTACCACTTTATCATCTTGCTAACTGGTAGCTTTCTTCAACAAATTGGTCAGGGAAGACGATCTTGGATATTGATAAATCATTCCCAAACTTGATAATACCCTGCTAAACCAGAAAAGTTTTTGATCTTAATAACATTTGTGAGCCTTAGGCACTCTGTAATTGCTTTCGCCTTCTTCAAATCACCCTTAATCCCTTCCTTTGAAACCGCATGTGCCAAAAATACCGCTTCTTCTAACCAGAACTCACATTTCTTGTATTTCCTATGTAATTGATGTTCCTTTAAGGTTTACAACACCGTTCTCAAATGCATAATGTGTTCGTTTCTGTCTTTGGAGTAAATTAAGATATTATCTATGAATACCACCTCAAACTTAGCCAAATAGGGTCTGAAAACTCTATTCATAAGATCCATAAAGGCCATTGGGGCATTTTTTAGGTTAAAAGGCATCACGGTGAATTCATAGTGACCAAACTTGGTCCTAAGCACGGTTTGGGAATGTCTTTAGGTAAATTTTTAAGTTGACGGTATCTTGATCTCAAATAATTCTTGGAAAAGACTCCTGCTCCTTATAGTTGAGCAAATAAACCATCTATCTAGGGCAATAAGTAATTGTTCTTGATGGTGATCTTATTCAGCTCTTTGTAACTAATACACATCCTTAAGGCTCCTTCTTTCTTCTTCATAAATAGAACTAGGGCACTCTATGGTGACTCACTTGGTCTGATAAATCCCTTTTGTAATAGCTCATCTAACCAAATCCTCAGTTTTCTAAGCTCTGTTGGGGTCATACAATATGGGGCTTTAGAGATACGTCGAGCATCAGGGATTAATTCGATCTCAAAATCAACTTCTCTTTGTGGGGCAGTCCCGATAACTCTTCAAGAAAACATCTCTAAATTTACAAACTATAGGGCTATCTTTTGCTTTTTCTTCCTTCGGTTGAGTGTCAATAGCACAATACCAATACATAATATATCCTTGACATAAGAGATCTCTTGCTTTCGTAACAGAATTTAAAGGACAAGATATTTCCTCTCTTGGCCATAAAACATATTTCTCTCCCTCATTCATCCCTTCGAAATAACCTTAAGGTCCTCACAATCTATCTTGACTCCATAAGTACACAACCAGCTCATTTCCGGGATGATTTCAACGTCTGACGAGTCAAATTGAATTACAACTTCAGGAAATATTATCCCACAAATAGTAATTGGAGCAAGTTTATAAGAGATAGGGCACTAAACTCTAGAGTCATTGGATAACTTGATTCTATGATTGATTTCTACCTCCTTATTTTCAAGGTTCAGTTGCATGACATATCGAGTGGATATGAATGAATGAGTGGCAACTGAATCAATTAATACACAAAATGGCTTTGAAATTAAAAAGAGAGTTCCAGTAACTATCATACCAAAGGTGACAGCTTCCTTCGTGCTCAATATATACGCCATTCCTATAGCTGCGAGCCTTGGAGGTGGGAGCCTTTGTCCACAGCCTTCAGTCTTCTAGGATAGGTAGCAATGAGGTGTTCCGAGCTACCACACCACATGCGTTTATTAGTTGCCACTCGACATTCAGGAGTGGTATGGTTGGTTCTTCCATATTTTCCATGGGGCTCTGCTAAGCCTATAAGACGATTCTTGGGACGAGCTAGAGCAGATTTCTTCTGGTTTACACTCTCGCTCGGAGCTCCTTGTTCGTTCCACCTCCTTTTCTAATTAATCGGGTTCAAGGTCCTCAATTTAGCCTTCACTAATTCCGCTTCAGTTGCTCGCTCATATAACTCTTGACAGGTAGGAATTGGTTGCAGGTGGCGAATATAGAAAGCTAATCCCCCTTTAAATCTCCTCATCTTGAGTCTTTCAGGTGAAACAAACTCTAGAACAAGCCTGGATAGTTTTATCAATTTGCTAGCATACTGCATCACAGTCATACTACCACTTAGTCTCAGTTCTTCGAGAAATCTACTGCAAATAAAGACCCTAAGAGCCTATCATTAACAGTGTTCCCCCAAAAGTCTACTTCATCAGTAAGTTAAAATGTTCCAATGTTCACCTTTTTATCCTCTGGAACTTCCACTGTTGTGAAAATCTTTTCTATCCATCTAATCCATGCTTCTAGTTTCACTGGGTCACACTTTCCATCATATACTTTAGGGTTGCATCGCCCACCCTATCTACTAATTTATTGACGTTATGAGGAATTACGAAAGGTGTTGGGCCTATTCGCTTCATAAGCCTAGACACCAAGGTCTGTTAATAGTGAATCAAATTCTAGGAAACATGTTGAGAGTTAATATACTGGAGTTCTAAGGGATATCGAGAAGATGACTTATCATCGATGGAATTTTCTTACAGCAATGGTTACCAGTTCCCCATTAAAATGGCCATTAAGGCCTTATATGGAAGAAAATGTAGCACTCTTTGTACTAGAGTGACTTAGTTGAGACATTAACCTAGGACTAAAATTTTGCATTTGAAGAAGGCATAAAATCCCCAGCAGTCAATGTCATAGAATTGCTAGCAGAGGAAAATCCACATGAAACATCAGGGCAAAATGACAGCAAACATTATCGATAAAATCATCTTTTGGGTAATGACGATCATCTTCAACACTCGATGAGATAACAGTCATCAGAAGACTCTTAAAAACAGACTATTGAAGCTGACAGAAGAGCTATGCTTACAAAAGTAGTAGTCCTCTGGAGTTCAGGTAGATGATAAGGTTTTTTAGAAGTTTCACCAATTAAGGGTATAAGAAGGTTAAACTGCGAGCTAAATTGAGGCCAAGATCTACTGGATCATACAAGTTTATTGAAAGATTGAATCCTATAGCTTGTCTACTAGATCTGCTTATATAACTCAAACACATGTACAACTTGCTTCTTACCTCACAACTCATGTAGTACATTTCAGATCCTGACCACACTCTCATAATCAAACCCATTGCGGTCACCGAGGGTATAGTACTTGAAGAGCACCCAGTCCAGATACTAGATCACAGGATTAAGTAGCTAAGTGTAAACTAGATACCTTTAATCAAAGTAATTTGGGCAGATCATACCTCCTCAGAAGCCACTTGAGAAACTGAGGAAGAAATGAAAGTCAAGTACCCACACCTATTTAAGGCAATCTTAGATATTTGTGACAAAGTTCATAAGTTTGAAGGACAAAACTCTTTAAGGGGGGAAGGCTGTAATAGCCTGACCATAAACCATATTTATTTATTTGATTAAGTCGTGTTGTTATTTTTTTCTCCCACATTTAATTATCGCATTTAATCACCCCGGTTGGGAAAATTTCATTTGGGCCCCCACTTTTCAATTTGAATTTTAATTATTGTAAAATTTTGAGTGAATCGATAGTAAACCCTAATAAATATGGTTTAAGAGGTTAAATTATTTTTCATAGTATCACAAAATTTTAATTTTGAGCTACGAAAAATTTCAACCGCATAAAATGTATTTTTCGGGCCTAAACTCATTTAGGCCTAATTTCGGCCTAACAAGTTGTTACTTCATTTTACTTGACTAAGCACCATTGAATGTGTTTAATTTTCATTGGCTTAAGCTACTTTTGCTAGATATAAACTCAACCAAGTAAAACTTAGATCATTTTCATCCAAGTAAAAACTCAAAATATCAAGCAAGCAAGTAAGCAACACTCCTCTTTCTCTTTCCTCCTTTTTCTAGTTCAAAGTGAGTAAACCCTAACTCTATCTTGTTGATTTTTGGTTTTGATTCTTATTTGTGTTGGTTTTGGTTGTTGATCATGTTAGATTGGTAGAATCAAGGGTTATTTTACAATAACAACAACAACTTCCAGTGTGGGTCCCGCTTTCGCGGGGTCTGGGAAGATCCAACTGTAGGCAACCTTACCCCTACCGGTATTCTTACCCATAGAGAGGTTGATTCCTTAAGATCCACAAAACAGTTTTTTTTTTAAAAAAGATTTATAGAGAAAACGATTACAAACCAAAAACTAAGGAGGAGAAAATGGGCCGGAGAGCAAAATAAACAAGGAGCAGAGACATACCTCAACCAACCAGGAGCGCTAGATGCCGTCACATCCCAGAAAAGCACGACCTGCAGACAAGCACACCAAAACCCTACCCGCCCCACCCCACCGAAGCTACTACCACTTACACGGCCGGTCCCTTACAATCAGAGTCCTTAATCCTATCCCGCCACAACCTCCTATCTTGAGCCATGTCCTCCGTCAGACCGGCAACTCTCAGGTCCTTTCTAACCACTTTCTCTAGGCTCTTCTTCGGTCTACCCCTCCCTCTCTTTCCATCGGGAGGGACGATCATCTCGCACCTCCGCACTGGGGCGGCCACACTTCTCTTCTTTACGTAGCCGAACCATCTGAGCCTCGATTCCCTCATCTTCTCCTCTATGGGGGCCACTTCAGCTAAGCTCCTGATTACTCCATTCCTAATTCTGTCCAATCTCGTAAAACCACACATCCACCTGATCATTCTCATCTCAGCTACCATCGACCTTTGGGCTTGCGTCTTCTTTAGAGGCCAACACTCCAATCCATAGAGAACAACTGGTCTAACTACCATCCGATAGACTTTGCCTTTCAATCCTAGGGGCACTCTCTTGTCACATAGTACCCCTGACGCTGACTTCCACTTTTGCCAACCCACTCTTATCCGCTGGCTAATATCCTCGTCAATGTCCCCATTTTGCTGGATGATCGAGCCCAGATACTTAAATTTAGCGACCTTTGGTATCACCCTCTCATCCAGTGTGATTTCTCCCCCCGCTTCTATCACCCTCCCATCCAGGGTTATTTTGATGTTTTTAATTAACTGGATAAGCTTGAAGGATGCTAGGGTTGAGGGGTGTCCATGATCATGCAAGCTTAAGTTAAGGTGTTGGATTTTGATTGTTTTATCTTTGATTTGGTAATCTTTAAACCTATTGATGATGATGATGGTGTGTTTGGTGATCTTGAGATGAGATACCAATGTTTTATGTTGGACATAAGCTAGGGTTTGGTGATTATGCATGGTTTGGATTATTATTCGCATCAAGTATGTTATTTGTATAAACCTTGGTGCAAAATGAACCTTGGATGTGTTTTTAATTTCAAAAAAATGGCTTGATGGGATTTTTGCATAAAGGGGTGAATTATGAAAATTCCCTAATTGATTTAAAAGCGGTTCATTTGCTCATTTATGTAAGCAAAGGTGCTTATTTGTGTATTTGGAGTGATTTTGTAAAGAGAGAAATTAAAGGACATATGTAAAAATAATTATAAATTATTTTGAGGTAAAATGGTTATGTAAGATGATGAGAAGAACGAAGTATTGTTTACGGATCTTAAGGGCTGATTTTAAAGGGAAATCATGTGAAAAACAAGGGGTGAAAACATGGACAGTAGACTGTGAACAGACTAGAAATAGGGGTCTGTTTACGAGCAAACTGGTACTGCTTGGGTAGTCACAAAATTGTGATTGTTGGTGGGTAGATAGATCAATGAGCCATCTACCAACAGCCTTTTCAATCACCTCATTCCGAGTTCTGTGGATACAGTTATGGCTGTTTTACTAAGACTACGCAGGATAGACCTGAGCTGTGCACAGTTGCGATTAAGCCCAATTTTAAGAACCGTGTTGTAGTAGTTGGATTTTGCACTATGAACGAAAGTGTTGCAGGATTTCTTAAGCTTTTTATATTGGGATTTTAGGTCTCAATTTGAGGTCGAGAATGAAAGGTATGAATTTTCTAAGGTGAACCTTAAAAGGGTATTAAAATATCACGAGATGGTGAACTAGTAATATGGGTGCTTAATCAAAAGTTTCTAAATAATTATGGTTATTATGAAGAAAATGCAAAGTTTAGAGAGTTCGACGAGTTAAATGGGTATGAGAATGAAATTTAAAAAATAGGAAGAATTAAGACCCAAGAACAGTGGTCATCGAGCCTAGTTGGTGTGATTCATTACATTCGTCTTGACCTTAAACCTTTATTATCTATCTCCGAAATATGAAAAAACCCATCTTCCATTTGTAATTATCAAAGCCTTTCATTTATAATACCAATTATTCTATTTTGATTAATTTTGCTTCACACTATTTTACCTTGAGTTAAATTGCCTTAATTTATTGGTTTTCGAATTATGTTGGTGTAACTCATCTTATATTGAATTACTTGTGTTACAAATGCCTTTTGATTATCAAATTTCTACTAAATTTACAAATTATGGGAATGAATGCAGTTTACTAACTCCATATATTTACAATTACATTTTTCAAGCAGAACCAGCCTAGTCTATCGTTTCCCATTATGCGTAAGTATTATCAGGTGAGATTGCATTTTAAAGACTTCAGGTACGTTTGGTGCCTGTATCTTTAGAAATCAACATGTATTTATCAAAATTATAATATTTTGGTAAGTATATCAATAAATCAGTTTAATTAGTGATTTGTCACATAATTAATGACCTCATCAGTTATCAGTTACAGGGCGTTGCCCTTCAGTTACCAGCGTGATTTCAGGCTAGGTCCCCCGATTGGCTTGGTAGGTGTACACCTATCCATAGATCGTAACAACATCAAGGGGGTTCACTATCAGATAATAATTAGCAATTGCAGCTTATATTCATCTCATTCACCGTTTTAACTTAAAATGAATTGCAAAGTGAGTGCCCAACCAATTTATGTAGAGATCATTAAACAATATAGGAATGCACGTAGTGAGCTTCGGCTTACATTTTGAAATGTTTTCCATGTTTTATTTTAGGGAAATGCTCAGTGAATCGCCCTCATGCTAACAAACCAGCTGAAGAGAATAAGTTGAGCGAGGGAATCTGGAGGAATCAATCAATGATATAGTACATGCGTATTTTGGAGTCGTATTTTGAAATCTTCAATGGATGGAGGTGTAGATTATGAGGTGAATTACTTTACTATGGTGTATAAATCTTATTTGGGATTAACAATTGATTGTATACGATTTGATAATATGTGAATGTGTGTCGTTGAAGTTATGCCTAGCTATGTTATTTCTGGTATACATACTTCCAGTCTTGTCCTTTTGGATGGCGGTAACACCCCTATCATCGCGTTTATTAGTCCTAATTTAGGGATTTATTAAGCAGAATGCATATAGTAGAATATGTTTAATTTGGGGGCGTTTGTAATGCCCGCGTACTTTATTTTCTGTTAACCTGTTCGTAACACCTTTTTACGTTATAAAATCTTATTTTATTTAACGATGCGAATTAAATTATTATCGATGTGCTTATGTCAGTGATAATTTTATTAAGAAGAATATTTTTGTCACCATTAATATTCTTATTATTAGTTTTGAAACTCTTTTGGTGATTCTTAGTAAGCGTTGATAGCAGTTATTAATGAATACTAAATCAAGTAGGAACCCGAATACGAATTAGGTTAGTGGTACCAATTCTTAAGCAGCTTGGAACAAAAACAAAAGGAAAGAGAGATGGAGGGGCATTTTGGTAATTTATGTGTGACCTCCTTTCCTTGTTCTTCCTTCACGCATGAACCCCCCCAACGCTCTCTCTCTTCACTCTGCTCTTCTCGTTCTTCCTCCTCATTCTCCACCATACACATGACCTTTATGCTCAAAACCCAGAGGATTTTCACCACCCATAGCTGTAAAACTCTCCCATTCGACCACCCCTTCAAGCTAGTAACAATTGGTGCGAAATTTGGGCTGAGATTAGAGCAAAACCACCACGTCTTCGGTGGGCTGGGCCGACGAATTGGAGCACGAGCACATGCACAGGTACGGCCATGCAATTCAGCTCTTAGTTACTTCAATCTTCTATAAATTGGAGTAAAAATTCGCAGCTTCAAACATCCAATTCAACCTCAAGTCAGTAAGTGAAATTTGGGTCTGTTTTAGGATTCGAATTTCGTGAGTTTGGGCGTGAATTGGGTGCTACTCGTGCAACTAGGGGGCAAGGTTGGGAATTTGGAGTTGTTCGAGTATCCAAAGTCGAGCCAGCAAGCCCTTCGAATGAACACCTAACTTGGAATCGAGGTGGGGATTTCTTTACTCCTAATCATTACTGTTTTCAACGATTTTAATTAAATTTAGCTAGCGCATGTCGATTCTGAGTTTAGTAGTTAGTTTGGGTAAATTAGAATTGACATTGAGAAATTACAAGCATGGTACTGATTTTGGGTTAATCGTATATTGAGTCAATGCGTTGTTGAATGAACCAGTTAAATTGAGTATTTTAAAGTAAACATAATGCTGTTATCGGGCTGTCGTAGCATTAATTGTCACATTTGAAGTCTATTTAATGCTTAGGAATGCTAGTTGGACGGTTGAAGTAATTGTGGAATAAACTAAATTATGTCTAAAGGTTATGGCTAAATCAGTTTGGGCATGTTAATAGTCTATTCGTGGTAATTACAAATAAAATACTATGCCTATGGATATTGGTTTGCGAACTAGAAAGTAAACATCGCTTTGAAGTTTCTATTTGCATCAGTTTCGTGTATGTTAAATTCTGATTTGGCTATTAAGCATGAATGTTATACCTATACACGATCGTTTTATGTATTGTTGGTTTGTGTATGCCAATAATAAACCAAGTTGGTAGATGGATGGCTTGAGGTAAAACTACTAAGGAATTTGAGGTTCTTGTGGTCGGTGTTGTGTGAGGAGGGAGCCTGGGTTGTGAATTGCCATAATCGTGTGGATTGCGAGGCCATGTGTGGCTTATTGAATAGATTCTGCCAATTTGTGCTATGAAGTGTATGAATGTGCTATTTGCGAACTCTTCCCCCCCTCACAATGTTTTAGGTGACACAATGTGATCAATTCTTGAAATTTTAGACGTCTTTTAAAAGAAGGGTCGTTTAGAAAGCTTGTCTTCATGATTGCGAATACTTTTAAATACTTACCAATTGCCTGATAGTTTATGAAGATATTTGTAGCCTAAAAGAAATCCTAAATCATCGAACTACTTAGTGAGTGACTCGACTGAATAGTCGATAGGTTTAGAAAGTTTAAAAGCGAACTAAAAGTGAGTTCGAAAATGTTTTAAGGCATTGGTTCTTATATAACTTCTCCTTGTGTTTAAAAGGATTTAAACATCTTGAAGAAGGACATATTAAGGTACCAATTATGAAATTTAGCAGATTTGTAAGCTAGCTGCTTATTTAAGTTTCGATTGAGTTTCGAGTTATGAGCTAGTAAAATCATTATGATTTCAAGAAACATTTATGTTGAAAAATTATGGGAAAACCTTGTTTGAATTACAAGCAACCCAAGCACCTTAAGTTTGGAATAGTAATAAGTTTGAAAACGTTTTAAGGCTTTACTTATTATGCATTCCCCGTTTTGAGTTAAAAAAAAAAAGAGATGTTTGAAACGAACTGAAAAGTAGCATCTGAGAATTTTATTATGAACCTGGTTTGAATTAAATGCTAACTAAGTACCTTAAGTTCCAAATGGTTGGTGTGAGTAGGTGACTGGTCGATGGCCAGTGCGAGTCTGTGGCACCGTAGCGAGGTCTCGGCTAGGCGGTAACGCAGCGAGAAGTCTAGGCTACGGTTTGGGTGTTTCGGAGTAGGAGAGTCTGGAGAGTGGCCGAGAGACTAGTCGGCGCAAGTCTGTGGGGACGCAGCGAGAAGTTTGGGTAGGCAGCGATGCAACGAGGAGCCGAGAAGTCTGTGCTAGGTTTGGGCATTTGGGAGTAGGAGACTCTACAGAATCTGGAGAGTGGGAGACTGATGAGAGTTTGAAAGACATATAATCAGCACTCGGGCAGCTGTAGACTAGGGAATGACTGAGTGAGGTTTCCAATTTTTAGGTGTTGCTTTTGTTACAATTCTAAAATTATTATTAGTAGTGCCTTTTTTTGGTTTTAAACTTTGGGGGGGGGGTTTGGAGATTCTGAATTTTTCAACTCAATTAATTGAGTTTAGGAGGGAAAATAAAAATAGCCTAGGAGGAAAATTTTACAAATGAAATCAATGGAAAACTTAAGAGGAAAAAATAAAATAGTTGATAGTTTTAAATTTTTAATTTGATAGACATGCAGTAAAAATATAAGAGAAAAACACTTGTTCAAAATAAGAACTAAGAAAAAATAAGCATAATTAACAAATTAATAAACTCATTAGGATCTAGCAATCCTATTTCACTATTTAATTCACTTAATGCGTGCTAGGATTATAGTCTTTAATATAATTCCGTGACCACCATCAAAAATAAATATTACACTACTGATCTACAATCCTAAATCATCTTCATAACATGTCTAATTCTACATAATCATATTCAATAATGTATGTTTGCATATGATCTCATAATAATGTAAGTCATTTGAACTTTAGACAATTAAATTCCAAGTCTCGAATTTTAACAACCAACATTCACAATCACATAAATGTAATGGCATAATGCTAATTGACACATACTCATATATTGTATTTGCTTTTGAGTTGTGGCTTATTGGGCACATCTACATCAAGTTGTTCATCACAAAGACAAATCTTTGGATATTGACATATGAATTATGATCACTTAATGAGCTATCAAAACAACATTGAATGAATTATTGAAAATATCAACTTGAACCAACCTGTTTTTATTTACCAACTTCAAATATGACAAATGTTCGGGTCGAGGACGAGTTCGGATCGGGTCTATTTCAGGTTGTCTACGGTAGCCCAATTCGGATCAGGTATGGGTCGCGTCTAATTTGGATTGAGTGAGATTTGGTTCAATGTTCGGGTGAATGTGAGGTCGGTTGTAAATCAGGTAAGGTATAAATTAAGCTGGGTCAATTTTGGGTTAATATATATTTTCAATATATTCATTTTTACTCTTAAATTATATTTAAAAGTTAAAACCAGTTTAACTAGACAAACTCATTTACTTTATATTCTCCTTTAAATTCATATGTTAATGCTTATACGTCTGTGTTTTATATTTAAAACACTTCTTTTTACTTGTATTTTACATACATACATACATACATATATATGTATATTTACACACACATACACACACACACACACACACACACACACACATACACACATATATATATATATATATATATATAATATAATATATATATATATATATATATATTTATTTATTTATTTATCTATCTATATATATCTACATATATATATATATATATATACAGGCTTAAGTAAAATTAAAAGGGATTTTTGTAATGAAAATTTTTGCGGGCTTAGTTATAAATTTACTATGAAAGTTAATAAGTTACAAATACAACCCATCCATGGCACTATATTATATGCGTCGTGCAATTCACCAAAGAATTATGGGCTGTTAAGTCAAGTTTTAAGCATCTCAATTGTAGTCATGCTATGACAAAATCACAAAACTAGTGAACTAATCTAACACCAATCATGTTTCAATTGTCTCATTTGTAAGGCTCAATACCAAAATTACCTTAAAAAATGAACACAAAAAGAAAGAAAATAATAAAATTTTTATTTTGACCTCAGTGTTGGTTCATAACTTCACATTTGTCATATTTGAAGTTGGTAAATAAAAACAGGTTGGTTCTTGATTCAATGTTGTTTTGATAGCTCATTAAGTGATCATAATTCATACGTCAATATCCAAAGATTTGTCTTTGTGATGAACAACTTGATGTAGATCTGCCCAATGAGTCAAAACTCAAAAGCAAATACAATATATGAGTATGTGTCAATTAGCATTATGCCATTACATTTATGTGATTGTGAATGTTGGTTGTCAAAACTCGAGACTTGGAATTTAATTGTCCAAAGTTCAAATGAGTTATATTATTATGAGATCATATGCAAACATACATTATTAAATATGATTATGTAGAATTAGACATGTTATGAAGATGATTTAGGATTGTAGATTAGTAGTGTAGTATTTATTTTTGATGGTAGTCACGGAATTATATTAAAGATTATAATCCTAGCACGCATTAAGTGAATTAAATAGTAAAATAGGATTGTTAGATCCTAATAAGTTTATTAATTTGTTAATTATGCTTATTTTTTCTTAGTTCTTATTTTGAACAAGTATTTTTCTCTTATATTTTTGCTTCATGTCTATCAAATTAAAAATTTAAAACTATCAACTATTTTATTTTTTCTTCTTAAGTTTTCTATTGATTTCATTTGTAAAATTTTCCTCCTAGGCTATTTTTATTTTCTCTCCTAAACTCAACTAATTGAGTTGAAAAATTCAGAATCTCCAACCCCCCCCTTCCAAAAGTCTAAAACAAAAAAAAAAAACAAAAAGGCACTACTAATGATAAATTTGGAATTGTAACAAAAGCAACGCCTAAAAATTGGGAACCTCACTCAGTCATTCCCTAGTCTACAGCTGCCCGAGTGTCGACTATATGTCTCTCAAACTCTCATCAGTCTCCCACCCTCCAGATTCTCAGACTCTCCTACTCCCAAATGCCCAAACGTAGCCCAGACTTCTCGGCTCCTCGCTGCATCGCCGCCTACCTAGACTGCTCACTGCGTTGCCACAGACTTGCGCCAACCAGTCTCACGGTCACTCTCCAAACTCTTCTACTCCGAAACACCCAAACCCTAGCCTAGACTTCTTGCTGCATTACCGCTTAGCCGAGACCTTGCTACGGCGCCACAGACTCGCACCAACCATCGACCAGCCGCCCACTCACACCGACCATCGACTAGCCACCTACTCTACCACTCCTTTCTGGCGTTATTTTGTTCACGACCTCCAGGTAATTCATTGTGTGGGCCTTCTTGAATCTGATTCTTACCTCTAATAAATTGATGTAATCCGTATTTTGATTCTTGCCTCTAACGCTTATGTTCATATGAGATTATTACCTCTATTTACTCATACTACATTCGGAACGAATTGGAACGGTGTATGGATTGCCAGACTTTGGGTCTACAGGACTGTTACCCTCTGCTATGAAATGGGTCATGTGGTAATCTTGGTAGGTCATTGAAATATATTTTCATGTACTCTATATGCTAATCAATTACTTTCTAGTAGTATGTCAATATGTCTGTGTGCTCCAATACATAGTAAATGAATACTGGGAAGAAAAATGGATGAGGTCATGAGTTAATTGATTGATTTCCATGTAATGCATTGGTCTCATTATTGGAGCCACTATAATTGAATTTCTCACCACCAAGTGCCTCTCCTATTGATGGAAAATTCTGCATTCAAAATATCACCAATTAGTACATTTACTTTGTTATTCATTAACCCTATTTGAGTTCTATATCCGGTTCACTACAATTTTGAACCAAACGACCCTTGAATATGTATGCCTTTACAAATGTTTATCCTAGAAGGCTTAAATTTATACATAAGTTAATTAAGTGATCAAATCTAAAATAAAATTAGAAAGTAAGACAATTATTGAACGGAGATAGACTTATATTAAGGAGGGGGAATCCAAGAAGATGGAAATCATCTTAGTTTCAGTATATATGTTTTTCCAAACTAATTATTGATTTAAATGTAAGAAGCTATGGACATTGAAGGACAAAGAAATGAAATATATGCTAATGAAAATTTGAATCCCATTTCTACAATAACAGCCCTTGAGCCCCTTGTCGAAGATGATCAAAGAATAACTTCGATGTGGCTAGAGTTTCTGGTGATTCACGGGAAAAATTTCAATGATGTCAAAAAGCTAGCGAAATGCTCGCATCACAAGAAAGCAACCTTTATTGCTGTTGCACAATACGGGACTAGCAATATGAAGATAACATTTGGAGAAGTGTAAAGAATATCAAGCTGCAAAGGCATCTGAAGGAGGAGGTGAGAAAAGGTTTGAACAAAGAGTTTATCGTGATTTGCTAGCTAGGACAATCATAAGGCATTGGGCTGAACATGAAGGAAATAGGGAGATTCACACATAGTTGATCAATGAAGTTAGAACCATAACTAGAAACACAGTGAAAGTTGATTGCCTTAAGCTACATGCTCAATTTTAAAAACAACTTAAGTTAGCTCTTTTTACACTTACTGAACGCATTTCTTTGACTTGTGATATGTGGACCTCTTGCCAAATAGAGGGATATTTGTGCTTGACTGCTCACTATGTTGATTCTGATTAGAGGTTGACTACTAGAGAGTTAAATTTTCATCATTTAGAAACTCCTCATATTGGATCCATTTTATGTGGTATTGTGTATGACTTGTTGCAAGAATGAAGCATTCAACATTAGATCTATTCAATAATATTGGACAGTGCATCTAACAATGACAAATGTAAGATGAATTAAGATCCAAGCTTTATGAGAAGGGGCATTTATTAAGTGATGGGGAATATTTTCATACTCGATGTGGGCACAGACTTTAAATCTTGTTGTTAAAGATGGGTTGAAGACAATTGATAATTGTATTGTTAAGATTAGAGAAAGTGTGAAATATGTCAGGGGATCGGAGTCTAGAAAGATGACTTTTGAGCATTGTGTTAAACGGTGTATGATCTTAGAAAACAATACTTTGTGGTTGGATGTGCCTACTAGGTGGAACTCTACTAATGAAATGATTGATAGAGCACTTCTTTATGTTCATGCTTTAAAGTTACTTGCACAAATTGATCCTACGTACAAGTCTCTTCCCACATATGATGAATGGGAAAGGATTACAAGAATTCATAAGTTCCTTGGACCTTTTTGTAATATGACTCGTACATTTTCTGGTAGTAAGTATCCTATATTGAACATATACTTTAAAAATGTATAGAAGATTGATATGTTCTTTAAAGAGCAATTAGATTATGATAATCCAATTATCAAGAACATGGTATGGAGATGAGAGCAAAGTTCGATAATTATTGGAGTGAGTATGCCTTATTATTTACTTTTGCCATAACTCTTGATCGTCGATGTAAGTTGGTGTTTATCAAGTATTGTTATGAGAAACTATATGAAAATAGGGAAATGGAAATTAGAAAAGTGGGGGATATACAATTCAAGTTGGAGATGCTTCTTAGAGAGTATGCCCAAAGCACTAATCCTCCACCTCCTATTGTATCATCAATACCATCATCAAACACTGATGGAGCGGGTTCAGGAATTGGAAATTGCAAATGAAAATTTGACTATTTGGTGGTATGTTTTCTATAATTCGATCGTTTTTTAAGGGAAACATAGTGAGATCAATCGAGTTATTTTTTCCCCATTTGAATTGATATTAAGATTATGAAAACGTATTTCTAATTTCTACATATTAATTATAATTCGTATTTTCTATGAATTTGATGAGAATGATAGCAGATATTCAAGTTGAAGTGGAAATTCAATAGTTGATACTTATTTGGAGGACCCAAAAATTGATCGTAAAGTAGATTTGGATGTTTTAGAGTTTTGGAAAACCAATCAAGAGAAAGTATGGTGAACTCTCTCATCTAGCCGGGATATTTTGAGCATCCAACTCACACCGTTGTTTCGGAGTCAACCTTTAGCATTGGAGGCAGGATTTTAAATAAGTGGAGAGCTCTTGGATTCCTGAGAATGTGGAAGCATTGATAACAGCCTGGACTTGGTTATATGGCTTTCAATGTAAGTATTGAATATTTTCTTTTTGATTTGTTTATATTTATCTTTTTTCCTACTTTATGTGAATTTTTGTTGTGCATTTTGTTTCACTTTAGTGCAAGAAGAAGAAGAAGTATTCATTGGATCAAATGTGGATTGGTCAAGTACTAAAGGGTTTTCTTTTACTTCTTTTTTTCGCTTTATGAGTCTACTGCTCTTCTGTTTTTCATCTTTCTCCTTTCTTCTTTGTTCCTCTCCTCCTCCTCTGGTTTTCGAAACCCAAAATGGGTTTTTTTCCCCTTCTATTTTTTATTCCTTCTGTCTAATCCTCCTTGTTATTTTCGAAACCCTTTTTTGTTTTTCTTGTTTTAGGTTGCTGTTGCTGTCTGTCTATTTGGGCCCCTTTGTGTTTTTTTTTTGGTTTTTGGGTTGGCGTTTTGCTTCGTGCCTTCATGAGCTGCTACCTGACTCTATTGATTTAATTTGGTTGGTTTTTTGGTGATAATTGTAGTGAATTCAATTCTTGTGTTGATTGTTGGTTTGAATGGATGATCAATTGGGTAATGCATTGGGTTCGGTCTCTTCTAAATCCTTAGACCTAGGAAGGAAGTATGACATACAAGATTAAACTAATAAAAATAATTTTTTTGCAACTTTTGTGGAGTGAGGACCATGATGTCTTTTGAGACTTCTACTCTCCTATGGTGTGCGTTTGGACTTTGGAGACATTATAATCGTATTTTGTTACTATATTTGCTTTGCGTGATATGTGTTTTATGTTTTCCTTCCATAAATATGCTTGTTTTGTGTCTTTTAAGACTTCTACTCTCTTATGGTGTGTGTTTGCAGACGCTATGATGATATGTTATCGTATTTTATTACTATTTGCAGTGTTTTCCATAGTTATCACGATGTCTAATCCCTTATCTGATGCGATTACGAAGATTATTTTCAAAAAATTATGGTTTGACATTTCTTTGATGTGCATTTTTGAGTAAAGGTATGCGTCACGTGCAAAAAACCCTCGCCTTGGCCTTAGAGCTTGCACCCCGGGCCCCAGAACCCTTTGTGCTTTTTAGCACCTCAAGCTTTTTAAATCTAACGGAGCAAGACACTTAAAAAGTGTCATTTTTGAAATGAAAAATTCGAAAATTGGGATAAAAAAGGCCACCAAACCTTCCCCTTCACCCTGTCTTCACTGTCCTCTGTAAATCCACGACGAAATGCTGGCACTTAGACGGTGGCAGATCTAGAGAAGACTGTTGGTCAGTCATCCCTGGCGCTGGCAATCAGAAGGTAAGGCTAGAGAGATGACGCGACGATGCAAAGCAGATACGGGGCCTTCGTTTTGTCATCCTTTTTTAGGGTTTGTACATCAGAGACAAAGGTAATTGTTGATAGCTGGTTGAACTTTTGTCTTCGAGTTTTAAGGTTTGTATATCTGATTTGTTGCTTAATGTTGATTATTGTTCTTCATGTGTGATTTGCAATATAATTATGTTAACTACTCCCTATTCAAATAGATCACCTGGGAGGCTAATATTATACGTAAAAGATGTTTGTGCATATGCTTTGAGAGAGAACTCGTGTATATGTAAAGGACCATCTTGACATTTGAGTTTTTGGGTTATGAAGGATTTGATTTGGGTATGATTGTTGAGTTGCCGGTAGAATCATTGGTAGAATCATTTGCTGAGACTATGTCCTTGCCTAGTATATACTTGGCTGTACCGAGCTTCTTGAGAAAGCATACTTGACTGACGCTGTGGCCCTGATTCGGTTTGGGGTTGTTTAAGACAGAGAAGATGAAGAGTAAGAGCTTCGCTGTGACGTGATTGAATTAGGTTTTTCCCCCTTTTAAACAAGAACGCATGCTTGACTGACGTTGGTATTATCAAACTCTGCCTTAGGATTGATGTAATTGAAGGAAATTAATGCAGGTATTCTGGCTATTGGGTTCCAGAGCTAGGGTTTATGAGGGAAACCATAATTACCGACAACAATCGAGCTTGTGAGAAGTTCACAGTGGAGTTGAGGTTTACCATTCAATTTTGACATCATGCTCTTATCCTTTTCTCCACATTCGACATTCTTAACCCAATTCAACGAAGGCAGTTACATGGCAGCAGTGAACATCCGCTGCTTCAACAGGCATATCTCTATCTCCTCTCAGCCTTTGCGTCCTGTGCCGCTGCCACGTCCAATGTATCTCTCTTCTGCCTTTCTCTCGCAGTTTTAATAAGAACCTACTGTGCCTTTTTTGAGATATGTTTACAAAATTTGTCTAATTATACTATTATGGTCCCCAAGTTGATATATTTCTTCCTGGGTGTGAAATCTTTTACAGGGAAGCTCATATGTGGTATGTGATTCCAGATGAAATAAAGGGCACCTCCCTTTTGGAGCAGTATTTGGAAATACTTTCTCCTTCTGAGAAACAAACCGTGCTTAGCTTGAAGGATGATGAGCTCAGGAAGAGAGCCATCTTAGCTCGCACTCTTGTTCGCACTACCATTGCTAGATGTAGGTTTTATCTTCCGGTCTTGTTTTTGACTGTCTTTTGTGTGTGGGTGGGATGTCAATTCAGCTGCACTTCGTGTCCTTTTTGAGTTTCTTCAAATTAGATGGACTTCTGCTTGTAAAACCTGTTGTATCTTCATTTTGAACATGAATTTTGCTGTGCCTGATTTGTCCTTGATACCGTTCCATACTTCCATGATCCATTTCTTTTTGGATGCGATGCTGGGTGTCTATTAGAAAGAAAATTGGTTTGTTAAGTCTCCTTTCTTGATTGGTGACTCAACCTTTAATGCTATTTGGTATGTATATTTGTGTCTGTTTATGTTATGGCTTTCTTCTTTATAGTTTCTGTATATATTAACTGATTAGTTTTTTGGGTACTCTCTAATATTGGGACTGTTGGTAATGTTTTGCTTTGAAAGAAGGAATTTTGTACTTTTTGTCTTGAACATGTACTTGGTGAGGTTCCATTTCTTCAGTGGCATTCAAATTGCATCCCCGTCATTTGACATGAATGCAGCATAGGCAAGTCATGCTAAGCTACAACACACCCTGTTGTCTTTAACCAGATTGTCAAATAGAAATTTTCCATTTTACTAAAACTTCCTTGTCATGTAAAACATTATTCTATTTTGGCATTGTCGCATGAGAATTGAAGTGATTCTATATGGTTTAATGAAATAATTCATCAGTGGCACTTATAGAACATGCTCATTTCTTGGCAGATCAGACAAATCCTACGATTGATCCAAGATCTCTAAGTTTTAAGAAAAACTCATATGGAAAACCAGAGGTCAGTTTTCTCTAAATATATTCTGTTTTTGTCTCTCCATATAAGTTGTGTGCTTTTGCTTCTTATTCTCTAATGAAGTTTTTAGGTGGATAGGCAATTTGCAAGTGGATATAGTCCACCACCTCTGCATTTTAATTTATCACATACTTCTTCCTTGGTTGCCTGTGGAATTACAGCTCACTCTCCGGTGATACTCTTATCCTTCTCTTTTGCGATGTCTTTGTTTATACAGGCCATAGAATAGCTTGTCTTGATTGTGATTACCCTTGATTCACTTCTCCGTAATGTAAATTGGAATTAATGTTGAAGAAAAGAAACAGATAATAAAGAATGATGTCATGTCATTTGCTCATTATTTCTTCTGTCGATATGAAGTTGAACACTTGGCTAATATTTCAGACCCTGGAAAGCGACGACATGAGTTTATAAAATTATAGATGCTTACGAAAAGGAATTTTATGTAAGAAATCCCCTATCTGTTGTTAAAGATATTTAAATTGGGCCCCCCAATCTTTGTCTTCTTTCCAAGTGTTGAAGCTCATATAGGTTTTTGTATGTTGTTGCCTTGTGCTATCCTATATCCAAAGGTAAAAGGACTCATCCATTCATTCATGCTTATTCATTTCAATTTATCATTAGCACTTGTCATTAGTGTTCAGTAGTGATCAACACCAATCAACATTAAACAACATGGAATAAGGTTGATTAGTACTCATTAGAACTAGCCACTCATCAACCTTAGTCATACTTTGTAGTCATAATTTGCTAATATTTGGCATCGGTGAACACTCATCAGCACTAATGGGCGCTCAACAACTCACCAACACTAAACAACATTAGGGACAACTCCTAACTGACAAATATTGTGGTGGATTGGGAGTTTCTAAGGAGTTTGCTGCATCAGCCGAAGTTAAGGGCAAATTGTGAAAAAGACATTGGAGGCTTGGGGATTCAGTTGCTATAGGTAGCCTATGTCTTAATCATCTGTAGACATGTTCTACAGTTGCTTTGTTTCATACTTCTGCATTGATTTAACATAACGATTTTACCTAAGAATTGAGGTGTCTCAGGAATGGATAGAATAGGAGTGATAATGGCAATCGGGTCTTGTATAACTGAGTCAATAGCTGTTAAGGCCTTTTTCTTCCTCATAAATACAGTTGCTTTGTTTCATACTTCTACATTGATTTAACATAACGATTTTACCTAAGAATTGAGGTGTCTCAGGAATGGATAGAATAGGAGTGATAATGGCAATCGGTGTCTTGTATAACTGATTCAATAGCTGTTAAGGCCTTTTTCTTCCTCATAAAGATATCACTCTCAGGAATCATATGTAAAAGCAGTGGGAAGGGGTTTTCCTGCCACTTCATTCAACACCTTCAGGATTTCTTGCAAGGCTTCTTCCATCTCTGTGTCGGATGTTCCATACATTGCTAGCTCTAAGGTATTCTGCATCAATCTTTGTTTTTATCTTATTCTTATGAGAAAAGAAGCATGGTGCTATTTTAGATGGTATTTTTGTACGATGCATTGATTCTACTAGAATGATGTAAAATCAATAATGAGTTCTGGCTGCCTTGCTATAATTTTAGTTTCATATTGTTACGAAGATATTATAACTTTGCATTGGAACTTTGTTCAGGTTGACCTGGGGAGGGGGTATATAGCTTGTGTGTTCTCAGGTTGTTACTAATAGGTTTCTCCTTTTTGAAGAGAGTTTCTTTGGAATTTGTTGTGCAGTGTGCCTTGCTAAGTGCTTTTCTTGCTTCATGTCCATGTAACTGGAACTTAGCAGACAATAATGGGTATTTTGCATTGTTTGGCATTTTCTTGTTAATATATGGCCATTCAGTGTTACTTAAACTCATTTTCACTTCAGCAACATCTTTGATGCTCAAACTTAGAATTCTATGCAAGCGTGGGTATTTGACACTACATTTGAGGCCTAAATATATGACAAGATATCATAGAAAAGGGTGAGTTAGGGACTTGGATATGTGGCTGAGTTTGACAATTGTAGCCAAGTCTGAGTAGCACAGCTGACATCTAATTGTATTTTTAGAAAGGTTTCGAGAAGTTTGGCTTTTGATTATGTTTGATTATTCGTTTTTGTGATGGATTGAAAAATGTTCAAGGAAATAGCAAATTTGATGCTAAGGTAGTGTTTGGTTGGAATGAAAATATTTTTCCGAAAAATCATTTTCTATGAAAAAATGCTTTTCGAAGGAAAATAGATTTTCATGTCATATTTTCCGTTGTTTGGTATAAGATAAATAATTTTTCATGAAAAAGAGGAAAACATCAACTGAATTATTTAAATGGCGAAAAATATTGACTGAATGGTCGTAGTTGATATAAATATTGACCAAATAAAGGAATTTTGAGTTTAAAATTCATTTTTGAGTTTTGTTTCAATACTTACTCTCGAATAATCAAGTTTTAATCTAACTCGTTGAAATTATTTTAGTGACGTAAAACATCAACTGAATTGTTTAAGCAGCAAAAAATGTTGATTGAATTGTCATGGTGGAGAAAAATGTTGACCAAATGAAGGAAAGTCATGCTCAAAATCCGTATCTTAGCCTATTTTAGTCTTTCCTATCCGATGGCCAAGTTTCGATAAAAACTATTGAAATTGTTCTAGTTGTGAAAGACCTTGACTGCACTGTTTAAGGTGCGAAAAATATCAATTGAATTGTCGTTGTGGAAAAAAATGTTTAGCAAATGAAAGAGTATCAAACTCAAAATCTGAATTTGATTAAATTTTAATATTTGGAATCTAATAATCAAGTTTTAATCCAAACCGTTGAAATTGTTTATTGGCGATCGACTGAATTATTTTTACGGGAAAAAATGTCAATTAAATTGTCATGGTGGCAATAAATGTCAATTAAATGAAAGAAATTCGAGCTAAAAATTTACATTTGAGTTTATTTTAATCTTTCGTATCGGATAATCAAGTTTCGATCCAAACTGCTTCAACTGAATTTTGCACCTAAATTCAGCTGAACATATCATCAAAGAATTGAAGGAAGAAAATCAAATTCCTACCTTCTCAAAAAGGAAATCATTTTCCTCCACTGAGGGGAAAATCATTTTCTTTGAAAAATAGTTTTCCATCCTCTATTGTGCCAAACAATGAAAAATTGGAAAACCATTTTCCGAAAAAATCGTTTTCCTCCCAACCAAACACTACCTAAAACCTATAATAGTAATAGATACTAAAACTTAAATAAAATAAACCCAACAAGATACAAAATGAGGACATTAATATCATATAGAAATGAATATTTGAGATAGGAGCAAGAAATCAACTGCCAAAAATAAGGACAAAAATCATTCAGTAAATAAAGACCCTAATGCCATTGCATTGCAAAGTACAAGTCCACAAGCAAAAGGCGCTTGCAAAAACCAAAGAAAATAAAAACCCTGCCCTCCCCAACATAAGTGCTCGTCAAGGCGCATCAGCTATCTAACTTCCAAAAGCAATAGATGAAAACAGAGAATAAGCATCTACTGTTATGCTTAGCATTGGACAACAAACGAAACAAATGCTGCCAATTACACTCTTTTACTTGAGTCTAGAGCTGATACACCCAACTCAAGAGGCCGAGATGGACAAAAAGGATTAGCTCTGCAAACTCATATATCAAGATTCAAGACATTTCAAGTTAGCTAACAATGGAAGGCCACAAACTTTATGCCACAAAGCAATATGCAAGTGTCCCTAAAGCAATATGCCACAAACTTTATCAAAAGCCACAACCATCGAACCAATAATAAGGCAGGTCAGAATATGGGTTTAGATCTAAGTATGGCACCAAGGTTTTTAGGATCAGCAACTCATGAAACCATAGACAACAACAACAAACACTCAATTACAAGATCAGCTAGACTGTTAGACAAGTACTCACCAGAGAGACCACTGATCGGAGCGCAATACTTGAATCGTCGAGGCTTGTAGGCAGGGAGCGAACAGTCAACCACTGGGCATCGAGCCACTGACTGCAACTGTTGATCGATGAAGAGACTCACTAAGTCAATGTAAGGGAGCGTCGATGGCGGAAATGAAGGGATTCGGGCAGAAATCGATCACCAATGACCGGAGAACGGCGGTCTGCGACAGAGATGATGCCACCGACCACCGTCAGCAAGAGGAGAGTGACAGAGAGATTAGGGAATGGCTGAGGGCGGAATGCGTGAACGCTGAGAGTTTAGGGTTGCTAGATTAGGGAGGGGTGCCGAGATGGAGACTTAAATACTGGCCATTTTCCTTTAACAAAAATATATAATCGGTTCGGTTCGGTTAAGCACGGTTAACCGATCTTTTTCACCCCCTGAACCAAAACCGAACCGTGAACCGAAAAAATAAACCAGTTTGGTTAACCGAACCGAATATTTAACAAAATTTGTTCCGGGTAACCGGTTTTTCAATTCGATTTTTCGGTTTTTCAATTTGTTTTTTCGGTTTCCGTTTTTTTGCTCACCCCTACCAGCCATTCCCTTTCTTCACCAAAATCTTTGGGAAAAAAACTACTAGTCTTGCACAATGGGACAGGAGAGAGGGAGAGGAGTGGTTGCCGACTAAGTGAACCATGTGTATTAAGTAATTGAACCAAAGAATTTTTTTTTAAAAAATAAAGTTCCATGAGGGGCATAAAGCCTATGCCCCAGCAAAAAGCCCAACACAGCGCGCTTCTTGTACCGCTTTTGAAACGGGCTACGCTCGACCCTCACCTAAGCGCCACAGTCAGCGCCTCGGGCTTTTCTGTGCCTAGGAGAATTTGGGGCACGCTTTTTTAAACTAAGCTTGTTCCTTTATTACACTTGTCACGTAGATAAATTATTTAAGTTTTTTAAAAAATCTTACAACATCGTTGGAGTCCATATTGTATTTAAAGCAAAATTAAAGTTGTGATTTAAAAATAGATTGTAAAAGGGACTAACAATGCAAATTAGTTTTATAAATTTGATTTATATTTTCTTAATTTAGAAAATATTCATTTTCGGTTGGGAAAAAAAAGTGAAATATTGTATTTATAACTTTTAACTGAAAAATTGTTTACTTTTGGCAAAAACATTAGTGACAAAATTTTGAATGAGTTATATCCCATTAATTTACAATGATAATTAATTTTCCAAAAAATAAATAATATATTTTAATTGAATTGTCTTTCTTAATTTATAAAAAATTATTTGCCCAAAAAATTAGGGAAAATATTTTATTGACTTATTTTTTCTTGATTTATAAAAATTACTAATTGCCAAAAAAATGGAAAACATTTGGTTGACTTGTATTCTCTTAATTTATAAAAATAATTATGTACCAAAAACTAATAAAAATATTTTTTTCTAGAAAAAACTACGGAAAGTATTCAAAAAGTAAGAAGTTAGATTTTTTACTAAGTGAACAAAATTTTAATAAGAATAATAGTTTGAAATGAAAATAATATATATCTGTAATATCTATAATAAAAGAAGAACGGGCCAAATGGAAGTCAACAACAACAACTCTCAGTGTAGGTTTTGCTTTTTTGGGGTCTGAGGAGATCTATATGTAGACAGTGTTACCCCTATGCATTTATCTGCACACAGAGAAATTGTTTCTAATAGACTCACATACATGCACATGCATGAACAGGTCAAACAGAAGTAATTTACAAAATAAAAACAGATAATGACCATTAATATCAAATCTAGATGATGGAGACCATCATGATCCCTCTCGTACCTCCCCTTCTCAGCTCAAGGAAGACCCCAACAAGCTCAAAGAGGCTAAAGAGTTTGCTATTTTATGCAGAAAGGTCGTGACTATGCCGGAGGAATTCATACATAGCTCCCTCACGCCATGCCCGATTTTTGTCACTTGTTTACACCAATATGTAATGGACCAACATGCTGAAGGTCCTTACATTATTAAAGCCTAGAGCATGCTGAAGGTCCTTACATTATTAAAGCCTAGAAAATAAGCTTTCTTTCAAGACCAACCACGTTCAATTTGGATATCATTTGTTTGGTTAAATTTAACTCACAAGTATATGGTATCCCGGCGCAGGGCAGTTTGGGCAGTCTGTACTCTTTGGGCCATAACTTTTGATTGGCTGGCCCAAACTTAGCAAACTTACATTCCCTTGAAAAATAGACTTCCTGAGCTTTCCAACAAGCCTGAGAACATCGAATTTGGCCCAGTATTCTGAGAGATATGGCTCCTGGAAGTTGAGGTTGCTGCAAGTGTGAATGCAATTATTGCAATCCATGTGAACTTGGTATTTTTACTCTTCATGTCGGTTGCTACCCCCTCCAACTCCGTGTGACTCCCTTCCTAGCAAGCTTTGAATGTGTGAGATAAAGGATTCATGCATCCATTTGAGCTTCTATACCCTTTTCACACCAAACATCCAAGAGACACACCTTTTCACTCCTTGGTACATCCACATGAAGGGCTAGCTACACTGTACTTAGGTTTCTTTGTTTTTTGTACTTCTTTTTGTTTTCTTTGTACCTTTTCATAATGTAAGGCCTTTAGTATAAATAGGCCATAGCTTGAGGTTGTAAGCATTCACTTCCAACTTGAAATACAAGCAATACAAAGCAAGCATTTGAGTGTTCTCTCAATTGTGTTCTAAAGCCTAGTTCTATATCTTGAGTATGGCAACCTCAAGTGGTGTCCTAGGTCCCTTCCCTCATCTAGGTGGTGATTAACTTTTGTATCCTAGATTGAGTTAAGGGATTGCCCAAGTTATTTGGCTTGAGTGGCTCCAATTGGATTATCTCTAGTCAAATACTTGAACTATCCTTCTCTCATTTTTAATTTGTTCTTACCCCTCAAAAACCAAAAACACATCTTGTCTTGGTCATTTGTGCTCACCTATACATCATTTGGTATTAGAGCCAAGGTTGTCAAGTAACCAAAAACCCAGCCAACTACATCCCAAAAGCCAAAACACAAAAATACAGAAATCAGCAAAACCGTGAGAAAACAAAGACAGAGCATTGGCACGGTGCCCCCGTGCTCCCAGACACGACCGTGCCGCGTCTGTTTCTACCTTCAGTTTCGTCCAGAATATTAGCACGGTGCCACCACGCTTATAGGCACGACCGTGCCCCTCCTCATCCCTGCAACTCTTAAACAGCCTTCCTTCAATCCTAAACATGGTAAAATGTCTTCTAGCCGTACCCCAGAGCCGGTTGACAAGTTGGAAGCGTAAGTAAAATTCTTCCAAACCCAAATTGCCCAACTTATGGAAGAGAAAAAGAGATGGACCCGAAGCCCTTCTCACTCACGCCCTCATGTATACTCGGATGAATCCGAGAGAGAAGAGAGGAGCTATATTGTCAACTCAAGTGATGAAGAAACCCCTAGAAGAAGAAGGCAAGGGAATGGCCTTGGCGACTTCAGAGTCGATATTCCCGAATTTGAAGGCCAAATGGATCCCGATCATTTCCTTGATTGGCTTCAAACCGTGGAACGTGTCTTTGAGTATAAGGAGGTGCCGGATGACAAGAAAGTGAAGCTAGTGGCCCTAAAGCTCCGGAAGTACGCTTCCATATGGTGGGCCAACCTTGTGGCCAAGAGAGCGAGAAATGGTAAAGGAAAGATTAGAACTTGGGCCAAGATGAAAGACAAACTTAAGGCCAAGTTCCTTCCCTCCCATTACATCCAAGACAACTACTTCAAGTTGCATCACCTCAAACAAGGCTCCAAGAGCGTTGAGGAATACACCCGGGAGTTCGAGCAACTCCTTCTCAAGTGCGATTTGAGAGAAGATGATGCACAAACCATGGTAAGATACCTAAGTGGTCTTGATGATTCCATTGTCCATGTCATTGAACTACATCCCTACTCCTCCCTAGATGACTTGAGTTCTCTTGCCTACAAGGTAGAGCAACAAAAGAAATCTAAGGGAAAAGGCACCCTTTCCAAAACCCTTTCCCGTCCTTACTCCACTCAAAAACCTCTCTACTTTTCCCCTAAACCACAAAACTCTCCACAAACCAAAAGTACCCCTCCCACCGCCCCTAACCCTTCCACAAAAGAACCCCCAAAACAAAAAGACAAGATTCGCTGTTTCCGTTGTCAAGGCCTTGGGCATATTGCTTCCGAGTGCCCTAACAAACGGATTGTCTCTCTAGCCGAATACCAAGCCACCTTTGAGGAGCAACATGAAGAGGAAGGAGGAGAAGATTGTACGTTGGAAAATGTGGAAGAGGTGGAAGAAGGCCCTGATGAAGGAGAGCTACTTGTCATTCGAAGGGCATTGAGTGGATTTGCCACTCAAGATAATCTGGAACAGAGAGAGGCTATCTTTCATACAAGGTGCACAGTTGGAGGGAAGGTATGCTCCCTCATCATAGATGGAGGTAGTTGTGCGAATGTCGCCTCCAAGACTATGGTTGATAAGCTCAAGCTCCAAGCCTCGCCTCACCCAAAACCTTACACCATCCAATGGTTGAATCAAGGCAAAGGTATGCAAATCACTCACCGATGCGTCGTCCCTTTTTCTATTGGAAAGCATTACAAGGACGAGATTTGGTGTGATATAGTTCCCATGGATGCTTGCCACATCCTATTGGGAAGACCTTGGTTGTTCGATAGACGTGTCACCCACGATGGCCGGATGAACACTCACTCCTTTCAAAAGGACCACAAGAAAATCACCCTCACTCCTCTCAAATCCACTCCCTCTACTAAGACCAAAGACAACCCTCACTTGGATGTCTTTCTCACCACCCTTCTCAAATCCCAACATCATGAGTTTGAGTCTTTCAAAGACTTGATTTTCCTACAAGATGAGCTAAAGCCCCCATCTCCCTCACACCCTCTACTCACCCCTCTCATACAAACCTTCCACCATGTGTTCCCACAAGAAATTCTCCATGGCCTTCTCCCACCGAGATCTATACAACACAAGATTGACCTTATCCCAGGATCCGTTCTTCCCAATAAGCCGGCCCATCGAATGACTCCAAAAGAAACCCAAGAAATCCAAAGGCAAGTGGATGATCTCTTATCTAAGGGATTGATTCGAGAAAGCCTAAGCCCATGTGCCGTGCCCCCCCTCCTTGTACCCAAAAAGGATGGTAGCATGCGAATGTGTGTGGATAGTCGGGCCATCAATAAAATCACTATCAAGTACCGGTATCCTATTCCCCGGTTGGAAGACCTTCTTGATGAGCTTCATGGTGCCACCATCTTTTCTAAGATTGATCTTAGAAGTGGCTATTACCAAATCCGGATTTTCGAAGGAGATGAATGGAAAACCTCCTTTAAGACTAAAGGAGGTTTGTATGAATGGCTTGTCATGCCATTTGGGCTAACCAATGCCCCTAGCACTCTTATGAGGCTTATGAACCAAGTTCTAAAGCCCTTGATTGGTATTTGTGTGGTCGTCCATTTTCACGATATCTTGATCTATAGCAAGACCGAAGAAGAGCATGCCCATCATCTTCAACAAGTTTTGGAGATCTTGTCTCAAGAGCAATTATATGGGAATTTGGAGAAGTGCCATTTCTTCACTTCCCAAGTGATATTTTTGGGCTACATTGTGTCCGCCAAAGGAATTCAAGTTGATGAGAGCAAGATCAAGGCTATTCAAGAGTGGGCCTACTCCCACTTCCATCACTTAAGTGAGGAGTTTCCATGGCCTAGCATCCTTTTACTGGATGTTTGTTCATGACTTTAGCACTATTGTGGCTCACATGACCGAAGTGCTAAAGGGGAAAGATTTTACTTGGAATGAGCAAGCACAACGTGCATTTGAAGAAATCAAGAAGAGACTCACTTGTGCACCCGTCCTAGCCTTGCCCGACTTTTCAAAGATATTCGAAGTAGAGTGTGACGCATCCGGGGTAGGGATTGGAGCTGTCCTTTCCCAAGAGAAGAAGCCAATAGCCTTCTTTAGTGAAAAACTAAACGAAGCTAAAAAGAAATACTCCACTTACGACAAAGAATTCTATGCCATCATCCGGGCTTTGGAGTATTGGCGTCACTACCTAGTAGGAGGGGAGTTTATCCTCCATTCCGACCACGAGGCACTCAAATACATACAAGGCCAACACAAGCTCAACCCGAGGCATGCCAAGTGGGTGGAATATCTTCAATCATTCCATTTCATCATCCAACACAAGGCGGGAAAGCTTAATAAAGGAGCTGATGCACTCTCCCGTAGGTACTTACTTCTTTCTACCTTAAGAACCAAAGTTCTTGGCTTTGAAGTTGTGAAAGAGTTGTACCCAACTGATGAGGACTTTAAAGACATCTTTGAGAAGTGTTCTAAACACCCTCATGGGGTGTTCCATATGGACGATGGTTTCTTGTTCAAGGGTTCACGCTTGTGCATTCCCAAGTGTGGATTTCGAGAACTCCTTATCCAAGAGCTTCATGGAGGAGCCTTAGCTGGCCACTTTCGAATGGAAAAGACATGTGCTATGCTGAAGGAGCACTATTATTGGCCACATATGTCTAAAGATGTGGAACACTTTGTAAAAAGATGCTCCATTTGTAAAATGGCCAAGAGTCATGTTCTTCCACAAGGCTTGTACTCCCCTCTTCCTATTCCTCAAGCTCCATTGGAGGATATAAGCCTTGACTTCATCATGGGTTTGCCAAGAACCCAAAGGAACAAAGACTCTATCATGGTGGTGGTAGACAGCTTCTCAAAAATGGCACATTTTGTTCCTTGCCATACCACCAATGATGCCTCGCATGTAGCCAATTTATACTTCAAGGAGATTGTTAGGCTACATAGAGTACTCAAGAGCATGGTGTCCGACCGAGACAGCAAGTTTCTTAGCCATTTTTGGCTAAAATTGTGGCGTAAGATGGGCACCCAACTCAAATTCAGCACTTCATGTCACCCACAAACTGACGGCCAAACGGAAGTCACCAATAGGACTTTGGGCACCTTGCTTAGAGTCCTTGTGAAGAAGAACATCAAGAGCTGGGATGATATATTACCTCATGCCGAGTTTGCCTTCAATAGAGCTCCAAGTAAAGCAACTCATCTCTCTCCCTTCCAAGTCGTGTATGGCCACAATCTAAAGAGCCCTCTTGATCTTATCCCTATTCCAACTCCTACCAAGTTTAGTTGGGAAGTCGAGAAAAGGGTCAAAGAAATCCAAGACCTACATGTTCAAGTTCGTGATAGCATTGCCAAAGTCAATGAGAGGGCCATGCACCATGCCAACAAGCACAAAAGAGAGGTCCATTTTCAACCTGGAGATTTGGTGTGGATCCATTTGAGGAAGGAACGATTTCCTTCCAAGCGAAAATCCAAGTTGATGCCTAGGTCGGATGGGCCATTCAAAATCATTGAGAAGGTCGACCCTAATGCGTATAAAGTAGACCTTCCCGGAGATTATGGAGTCTCGGCAACATTTAACGTCTCCGATCTTAGTCCTACTTTGAAGATGAAACTTTTCCGAGTTTGAGGACAAACTCTCACCTACCCGGGGAGAATGATGGAGACCATCATGACCGCTCTCGTACCTCCCCTTCTCATCTCAAGGAAGACCCCAACAAGCTTAAAGAGGCTAAAGAGTTTGCTATCCTATGCAGAAAGGCCGTGACTATGCCGGAGGAATTCATACATAGCTCCCTCACGCCATGCTCGGTTTTTGTCACTTGTTTATACCAATATGTAATGGACCAACATGCTGAAGGTCCTCACATTATTAAAGCCTAGAAAATAAGCCTTCTTTCAAGACCAACCACGTTCAATTTGGATATCATTTGGTTGGTTAAATCTAACTCACAAGTATATGGTATCCCGGCGCAGGGCAGTTTGGGCAGTCTGTACTCTTTGGGCCATAACTTTTGATTGGCTGGTCCAAACTTAGCAAACTTACATTCCCTGAAAAAATAGACTTCCTGAGCTTTCCAACAAGCCCGAGAACATCGAATTTGGCCCAGTATTCTGAGAGATATGGCTCCTGGAAGTTGAGGTTGCTGCAAGTGTGAATGCAATTATTGCAATCCATGTGAACTTGGTATTTTTACTCTTCATGTCGGTTGCTACCCCCTCCAACTCCGTGTCACTCTCTTCCTAGCAAGCTTTGAATGTGTGAGATAAAGGATTCATGCATCCATTTGAGCTTCTACACCCTTTTCACACCAAACATCCAAGAGACACACCTTTTCACTCCTTGGTACATCCACATGAAGGGCTAGCTACAATGTACTCAGGTTTCTTTGTTTTCTGCACTTCTTTTTGTTTTCTTTGTACCTTTTCAGAATGTAAGGCCTTTAGTATAAATAGGCCATAACTTGAGGTTGTAAGCATTCACTTCCAACTTGAAATACAAGCAATACAAAGCAAGCATTTGAGTGTTCTCTCAATTGTGTTCTAAAGCCTAGTTCTATATCTTGAGTGTGGCAGCCTCAAGTGGTGTTCTAGGTTCCTTCCCTCATCTAGGTGGTGATTAATTTCTGTATCCTAAATTGAGTTAAGAGATTGCCTAAGTTATTTGGCTTGAGTGGCTCCAATTGGATTATCTCTAGTCAAATACTTGAACTATCCTTCTCTCATTTTTAATTTGTTCTTACCCCTCAAAAACCAAAAACACTTCTTGTCTTGGTCATTTGTGCTCACCTATACATCACTGGACCCATCTCAGCCATTAAAAAGGAAAGCCATTAAAAAAAATGTTGCCTTCTTTAACTACTGGCTACTCGGCTACTCCATCATCCCACATTACACTATTGCTTATCTCTCTCTATCTTAAATCAATTAACTGACACTAGCAAGATAGGTCACATCGCTCTCTATCTCTTCTTTCCCTCAACTGAGACGTTTCCTTCCTCCCAAAAAAACAATAGAGCAAATTGCCTAAGGTGTCAATCTAAGAGCTCCCCTGCGAGGAAAAGGGGGTGAGGGGAGGGACCTCCTCTAGCGTCAGCCTCTTGCCTCCTGCCTCGTGTGGAAGCTCGCAGGTCAGGGCCAACGTGAGATGTGTGCTTTCATCCACCTTTTTATTTTTCTAATATTTTTAATTAGTTTTTTTTAATTCTAAAAATAAAGTTGTGTTGTACAGTGGGTCTATGGGTATTATTTAATTTGGTGAATCAAAGTGGTGAGTCTTTCATTGAAGGAAGAGAGGTTTGTCAGTCAAAAAATTGGATCACAAGCTGATGTGGCAGAGGTGGCGAGTCAAAAAATTCACTCACCACTGGGAATGGTCTAAGATATTCATTGATCACTAGTCCACTACTTGGTCAACTAACTTTCCACTGTTAAATTTTGCGGTGGCCCTCAATGCTGACCAATTGACCACACAAGATAGGTTCAGCATGGTTACAAGCTGCTCAGTTAACTTTCCGATTTCACCCTTCTAATTATGCCCCTGTCCCTAGAATGGCCTTGTATCATTGAATTCTTCACCCCCCACTTTTATATCTTAAATAATTTTCTTTTTTTTTTCATTTTTTTGAGTAGGAGAGGTGGTTTTTCAAAGTGGATGAGTGGGGTTGAAAGTGAGAAAAACTGGGGAAGATTTGGGTGTAGAAACTAGTAGCATACAAGCAGAAAGGAGATCACAATTCATGATTAAGAGTTTCAACTATAAGCGCATTACATCAAATATTGTTTCGTTTGCATAAGTAATCTCTAATGTCAACTGAGGAGAGGAAACAACATGTACGAGACTTGATAGAAATAAGGTTTTTAATACGCAATATTGTCAAGAACCCACTACCCGGTCAAGAAGTTGTAGCAGATACTTTAGCTCAATTGAGCTGGTTTTCAACACTTTGAAACATCTTCGAAGAAGAGTGTAACTACGATCAGGGTTATATCACAATAATCCAAATGAACTATTTAATAGACTTGATTAGCATTGGAATCAATTGGTCGCTCAACCAACAGTTGACATGTGTATTGTACGTAAAGAAGACTCTAACTTTGAAGACCCGATCGTCATAGATTGATGAAGTGCTTCTCTCCCTCTATCCCTTTTGTTATTTTAATTTCATGTTTTTCAATTATATTATGTTAATTATGCATGTTATTTCATATTTAGACTTTGGTATTTTGCTCTTTTTAAACATTTATGTTTGTGGGAGGTACACTGATATTAACATATCTTTTTGCTACCTTAATATGGCATGCATATTATACAATTGTGCTTTATTGTAGAACATTATTATAAATTTAGTAGTTGGTAACTAAATGAATTTTATAAAATAAGCTATATATTGTTGACATAATTTTTAATATGTACGTACACGTTTATCTTTGTTCTGTATGGAAGCCAAGAGGGCTCAAATGTTGTACAACTTTTTTTGCTGCTTTACCCTCCCTATTTTTCTTTTATTTCACATAAGTCAAAATTAAGCGGTTAATATTATCAACAATTTTGCCCAGTAGCAATACCTAGGCTCTATTTCGTGAAATGGGGAGGGAAAAATATAATTAAAATTATAATTGACAAAAGGCTATAGGGTCACTTCTTTTCTAATTGAAATTATAATTCACAAAAGTCACCGAATTTGAGGCCAAAAAAACATAATGGACGGTGGAGATGAATATCAAGCATTATTTTTATCCTTGCTTAATTATAGCTAGTTTCTATTTGCATGCACGCAATGCCCGCGGATTATATAAAATTTTCCTAATAAAATCATAGAATTGTAAAATAGTTAGGAAATTATACTTACTATGTTATACAATATATAATGATAGTATACATGACGTATAGTAGAAAACTAATTTTACACAATGAATTCCATATATATTTCTTTTGTATCCGTAGTGGAGAAAGAGTTTTTAAACACTAAAATTCTTAATTACTAGTATAGACTCGTGCTTTGCACAGAGCCTTTTAATATTGAAAAGTCTTTTTAGAACATAATTTTTTGTTTGAATTGGGATAATGATATATAAAACTATCTACTTAACAACATATTTTAGTTGTGGTTGTAGTACCAATGAAATTGTGTTAATATGATTGTGCTTTCACCACTTGATTGTGATTCCAATATATACATTTCTACACTTACAAAATTGTTAATATTTATAGTATATTTTTAATGTCCAAGAGAATGTGGAAAACAACACAACAAAATTAAACAATATCGCTTGAAGATATCAATCAGGTGTAAGTATTTATATTAAGTTTAACTAATTGTATGAAAAACAGCTTGAAGATTTTTAAAAAAAAAAACTCCTGATCAAAGCTATTGTTCGTTCAGTCTTAATTTATAAGTCACCTCTTCAAATTATGTTACTTGAAGTGATGCACTCCTACTCATAAAAATATGATTAAAGAAGAAACGCATGTGGTCATAGTTCTATATTGTATTTAGGAAAGTAATTGTAAGGCAAAATCTTTGAAAGTCTACTATAGCAGAATAATAGACATAAATTAAAAGGGAATTAGATGGAGAAAATTTGTGTGCTAATCGCATAATCTCAACAAAATTATCAAGCTTATATTTAAAAGAAATTTAAAACAGTTATCACAATTAAACCCCTTAAGCCACATCCCCTCACCCCCCATCCACAGACACAAAAAAAAATTAAAAAAAATCCTCTGCCTTCACTCTTTTCTCTATTATCGTTGATCCCCTTATCAATGTCTTGTAGTGGTAACTTATTCCCTACTTTCAAGTTGGAATTCACCTTCTTAATAAGTGCAACTATGATATGTAAAGATCAGATGGGAAAGAAGGGGGCTCCAAATATATGACTAAGGCAAGAAAGATAATGAAAGTAGGCAGAGTCAATAGACTTCAACTTGGGCTGACCAACACTCACGTTCCTTTTTGAGCAACGAAGTTTTTTTAGTGCTCCCTCCTCAAAAGTCCACTCTATTGTTGGTGTCCCTCTTTCACAAGCCACCTCATCACATGCCCCTGCACCCTAAAAGAAAAATAAAAGGAGGGGGCTGGTTCACAACGATTGCTATCTTGTGGTTGAGACTTGGCAAATTGTCTGAAGAGTTTGGGTGTAGTAGAAGAATAATAGCTAAAAGGGTCAGTGGATAACTGAACACTGAACCATTCAAACCACCCTCCAAGAAAAGAAGAGCACTTGTTCGTCTTCTTCCTTCAGAATCCTTGTTAGCTTGAAACAACTTTTAAGAGTCTCTTCAATGAAACCAATACACAAAAACCCAAGACGCATTTGTTCAACATGCATCTCAACACATGTCAACTATAATTACAAATAAAATCAATTCAGCAACCTCACACATCTAATTCATCAAACTGTACAAGCAAAATACGCCAAAACAAATGGGGTCGGATCTTAGGGACCATGCTCTCTAATGCTTAATCAAGGAATTGCTCATAGCTTCTTCCACCAAGAACTATAAATTTATTGAAAAATTAACTACAAAAGACACAGGGATTTAAACTCTATGAGTAGATTATAGGGAACCACGTCCCTCGCATTCATGCTAAATGTAATATGCAATGACCACATCAAACCCTGCCATAAAATGGCTTGAAATTGAAAACAAACAAGTAAGATCCCAAAGCTAATAATAAACCTCCAAAATTCCCCCCCCAAAAAAAAGAAAACTATTAACAAACCCAGAAAAGGAGACTCACAAATTAGCATGGACACACTTCTATTACCAACTTTTTGGGGCTCAACCCTAAAATTAATAGTAGCTTGAAAGTTCTGTGAAAGAAAGGAAAGAATTAGCAAGGCATAAAATTGGGGGAAAAAATTCCATAGAAATTAGAAAAAGCGTAAAAAGAAGACCTAGGAAATTAAAATCGAAGTTAATCTAAACCTAAAGTCACCAAATTTAAGCAAAACTAGACCACATAAGCAATCTTGTCTACCGTATTGTTGTTAATCATGTTACTGCCACCCTCTTTGATGTACTTGTTCCTCTGTTTAAGGAGGTAGTGAGGTTCCACAGCCTATGTCTCCCAAAATCAACATTCAAGTAAAATTAAAAAGTGAAATTAACCCAAAAAAATCCAATATTCAAGTAAAATCAAACCGTAACAGATAAAATTAAATATGACCTAATGGAATTACACAATCGAATGAAACGTTATGTGGACTCACCTATTAAAAGTTCCAACTATTCCTCATCTAGGTAAATCAGAATTCGAAACTCAGATAATCGGAGGAGGCGATAAAGATGCATCCAGTGATGAGAACAACATAGGAGTGATGGAAAGAGGCGATCAATGAATTTCCATGGGGAGATGAGGCATTCAAGAGTCTTCATTAAGGGAGTTGTTATGAGAGTAGTGTGTAGATAGGGAAGGAGATAGAGAGAGGGGGGAGATGTGACAGGAGATGGGATGGTAAAAGACTTGAGATACTGGAAAGATGGGGATAGTTTTAATTACCAAGGCGTACTTTTGGAAAAAATTATAGGAAAAATTACTAGTAAGTGTTGAAAATTTTTTATATTTATATGAAAGTATTGTTATAACTTTGTGGTGTTGTTTTTGGAGATAATTTGCAACCCATTCTTTTGAGGTGACAGGTCATTACATGGGCAACAGCTACTTCATTACCCTTAATTAGGAGGGCGCCTAGAATGTGGGAAAAAGAGGGGGAGAAGCTATGGCCTTGAAACAAAGTGAAGCCCTCTCTCTCTTTCCGTATCCTTTTCAACTCTAATGGTGTTTTCTTCTTCCATGTAATCGAAGCAAGTGAAAGGAGTGCGAAGCTTGCAGAAGAGGTATGAATGAAGTAAAAGAAAGCGGAGGAGGTGTGAATGTCAATAATTCAACTAAGTATGGTGTAAATCTTTGCTTACAATTTGGTTTGGATTTGTATATATAGAAGTCGAACCATTTATTGTATGAATTTTGGGTAGGAAAAATCTATCTTGTTTATAGGTGATTATGTATGTGGTAGATGCAATTGGTAATTGTTTCGGTAATTTGAGTAGTAAGTGGCATTCAAATTTATGTAACATGAATTTAAGGCTATGAGTTGATAGTGTTGGAAATGTGTTTGGGCTGGGCTAATGTTTGTAATAAGGCATAGAGGGTATGTAATTTCTGAAGTACTTGTTATGGTGTCCATATGTGGGAAGAGGGTTAGCTTGGCATTGAGGGTGGCATCATTTAAGTCGTGGTCTATGTTTTAAGGACCATGATATGGCTTGATCAATTAATTGTATAACTGGTTAGACATAAGAACATGCGTGATGTGTTTAGCCTTGCAAACACTGGGAGATATCCTAGGATAGAAGTTATTGTATTATGGGTTAACTATAATAGGGTAGTATCTTCTGGGGTAGGCATATTTTGGAAAATTTTGTTTAAATAGTAGTATGTGTAAATATAAATAGTGATGGTGATTTAGAATAGTACATCTTGAATGCAGTAATTGACATGTGAAGGACATATTGTTTGAAACGCAGGTGTGTGGTTGTTATTGTTGTTGATATTGAGAAATTGGCTACGGGGAGGTTCATGATGGACGTTGGATCAGTTGGTAATCGAGTGTTTGCAGTGAAGGAGATTGCTGTGTATGTATGTATGTTGGGAGTTGTTAATTGATGGGGTAAATGTTGTAATGACGTATGTGAGTAGGAATATTAGATCTATCTAGATGTCCCAAGGTATGGGAGTTGGTGATGTGTGAAAGTTGTTGGAGGCAGTGGGGGTAGGTGTAAAGGACCAAAAGGTTTGGTACAAAATAAAGCCTGATCAGAGACTAATAATACCATTTGAAAATGACGGTGATGTTGTCAGCCTAATGCGGGGTAATAATGGTCATGCATATTTGTACATTGTAGGGATGAAAGGACCTCATGCTTGTCCTGCAGTCGTGATGGAGCAACAAATACAGGAGCACTGTGATTGTGATGTTATTGTGGCTGCTGGGATCAATTGGGAGGGCCAGATAATGGAAGACAGTTGTTGAAGGAAAATGTTAATGTAGAGGCTTTTGAAAAATTATTAAGGTAATGCCAAATTTATTTGAGTTTGGTTGCTTCCCTTTAATGAAAATGTAATAATTTTAGTCTAACGTATGCACTATGACTGTTGTGGATTAATGTTACATATGTGCAGCGTTGATGGGGTTGAGGAAGCAGTGTATACATCCGCGGAAGGTTTGATACAGTTGACAGCACGGAATGACTTTGCAAATGGAGACTCCAATCATTCGGAATTAGGATTAAAATCTGATGATGACGGGGAAGTGGTGGTGTGGGCTTGATCTAGAGTGGAAGTGGAGGATTATATTAGGAGAAAGACAATTTCGAAGAACATGATAAAATGCATGTGGCAAATGTTTTCATCAGCGGATTCGTTTAGGTATACAATATGGGAGTATGCAATTGCAAATAAATTTGAATATTACTTCATCCATAATTGCCGGCAATGAATTGTTGTTAGGTGTACCACAAAAGGATATGAATTCTACATTTGTGTTAGGGAGCACCTTAAGATGGATGGAATGATTATGAAGGACATTAGAGGAGAGCACGTCTACACTATAGATGAGCAATGTCAGATAGGAAGGTGGGGTAGACGAATGATGAGGGCAAAGCTATTTTCACATCTTATTGATGGGAAGGTGTGATTGTCTATGAATTACTGTCCAACTGAAATTATGAAGGACTTTGAGTTTGAGCTAGGATTGCGAATGACATACATGCAGGCGTGGTGACCACGAGAGCATGTTCGGTTGCTAGTCATGGGAAGGCCAAAAGACCACCATAAGTTGTTACCTTGGATGTGTGCTGCCTATTCAGAGGGCAAATCCTGATTCAAGAGTGTATGTGGAGTTCGAAGGCTCAAGGTTCAAGCGTATGTTTGTCGCTTATGGAGGTTGCCTGAATGGATTCATATTAAGGTGTCGGAAGATACTATTTATAGATGGGTCTCATCTTAGTGGCCCATATGAAGGGACTTTGCTAGCTGCGGTTGTACTTGATGCCGATAACCACTTTACTTGATGTTGCCTATGTAGTGGTGGAGGGAGACAATAGCGATGATTGGTTATGGTTTTTCACTGTGCACCATGAGTGTTTTGGGAGATGAGCCTGTCATAATGTTAGATAGGCATAAATCCCTTATATATGCAGTCTGTTAGGGGTTTGGTTTAGAAAACCATTGTTACTATGCCGTACATGTAAGGGAGAACTTTATTTGTTATGCTGGGAAGTTAAGGATAAGGCGTAACGATTCAAAGGACCTTGTGAAGAAAATGTTTAATTGAGTGGCGTATGCACTAACATCAGCTGAGTTCTCAGATAGTACAAGCTTGAGTTGGCACATTAGGTGGAGGATAATGAGCCTGAGCGTTGGGTTCAATCCAAATTTACGAAGGAAAGATAGGGGAAACTAAAAAACAATCCCGTAGAGAATGGGAACAATTGGATATACGGGTTGAGGCAAATGTCAATCCGTTCCTAATAAGTAGTCATCTTCAGAAGCTTGGGAAGAAGATGGACATGCAAAAGTCTCAGGTTGAGCAATGGAACAATGGAGTTGGGGAAATGATAGAGAAAAAGCTCAAAAATACACTTGAGAAGATTGGTTTAGTTATTCAGGTGGAGTTGTACGGTCGTAGCCTGGGGGGTATAGTTTTCGATTAACGAACAACCGATGCTTAGTTGTAAAGCTTAGAGCAAGGACGTATAGCTGTAAGGGGTGGTAATTGCATGGACTGCTTTGTGTGCCATGGCGGTAATTGATAAAGAGAAAATGTGGATGCATGGCTATGTATGGCCTTGCTATAAGGCCCCTGTGCGGAAGACTATTTATATGAATGTTATGCATCCCATGGAGACATATGACTTGGGGACCGTAGATGCCAATATGGGTGCTATGGTTGGAGAGGAGGGGTTGGATGAGGAGTTTAGTAGACGAATATTGCTGCCTAAAAATTCATGGCGAACAGGCTGGCCATAGATGAATCTCAGACCCAAAGATGACTCTTCGTAGGTGTTCTAAATGCCACGAGACGGGTTACTGCAAGAACACTTGCCACAATCCAAGAGCAAAATTTAATACCGATGACCCCGGTGTTGTTAGTGCAAACGACTTATTTGTTGGGAACCTCTCACGTTGACTGCCCATACCAACAATCACTCCCATTGCAGCTTCATTATATTTTGTTACCTGGGATTAGACTTGGCAAAAATGACCCGAGATCCGAAACCCGAACCCAACGATACGGATCCATACCCGAACCAACATCTGAAATGGAATGAACCGATTTAGACCCAAACACCTGAACTAAACCGATTCAGAATCGAACGAAACCCGAATTGTAGCATGACCTGAAATGACCCACACTCGAAATGACCCGAACCAATTCAAACCCGATCCGTAGTTACCCGATCTGAAGTGAACTGAAAATGGATAACCCGAGCCTGAACTGAACCGTATCCGATTTAAAACCATCCGATTCTTAGCCGACTCAATTTTATCCGAATAAGTAGTAACTTCTTTTTGGGTTTTAGTATTTTCTCTTTTGGGGGGAATTTTGCATTTTTCAAACTCAATTAATTGAGTTTAGGTGGGAAAAGAAAAACGACTTATGTGGGAATTTTTTTAAATAAAATCAATTAAAAACTTTTAAAAAATAAAATAGTTGATAGTTTAAAGTTTTTAATTTGATAGATACGTAGTAAAAATATAAGAGAAAAAATATTTTGTCATAATAGAAATTAAGAAAAGATAAGTATAATTAACAATCTATTAAACTTATTAGGATCTAATAGTCCTATTTTACTATTTGATTCACTTAATGATTTAATGCAATGCACGCTAAGATTATAAATTTATAATACCATTATGTGACTATTATCAAAAATTCCGCGCTACTAATCTACGATTCTAAATTATCTTCATAACATGTTTAATTCTGCAAAATCATATTCAAGAATGTATCGTTGCATATGATCTCATAATAATGTGACTCATTTGAATTTTGGACAAATCAAATTCCAAGTCTCGAGTTTCGATAATGAGCATTCACAATCACATAAATGTAATGCTAATTTACACATAATCATATATTGCTGTTACTTTTTAGTTTTGACTCGTTGAGTAAATACAGATCAAGTTATTAATTTCACAAAGACAAATCTTTGAATGTTAATGTATGATCACTTAACGAGCTATCAAAGAACATTGATTCAATTACTAAAAATGTCAACTTGAACCGACCTGTTTTTATTTACCAACTCCAAATATGACAAACGTGAAGTTATAAACCAAAACCGGGGTCTAAATAAAAATTTCGTTATTTTCTTTTTTTTTTTCATTTTTCAAGCTATATTTTGGTATTGGGGCTCACAAATTAGACCATTGACAAATGATTTGAGTTAGGTTGGTCTACTTATTTTGTCATCGCACGAACTCAATTGAGAGCAAATTATTGAACAACAAGAGAAATTACGTATAAAAACTCTACTCTAACAATCCTCTAAAATTTTGGGATAAGGATAAAACATTTGCTAAAATCACTTTATTAAATCCCAACACTTTTATTCGAGTTAAACAAATGGTATATACACATCAGGACATCCAAGAATTTAGTAAACAAATCAAAGAACTTCTGAATAAAGGGTTAGTTAGAAACAGTAAGAGTCTTCGCACTAGTCCCGCTTTCATGGTAAGAAATCATGCTGAAGAAAAAAGAGGAAAAGCTAGAATGACAATCAATTATAAAAAGTTTAATGATAATACTATCTTTGATGGTTACTATATTTTCAGAATTTCATACAAAAAGCATATCACGTTTTGGTCTACTTTTTACTGCCTACCTAATAGCCAAAGATTTTTCCCTTTTAGAGTTACAAATTAATTACTTTCAGTGTCCTTATGATATCCAAGACAAAATAAGTTCTCATGTTCGAGAAAAATGGTTCAATAAGTGGTATGCAGCCTGCATAGACTTTTATCATCATTATTCCTATGATGTTTTGGAGTCTTGGGGTATGACAATCTATTTTCCCGATAGATCTGGAGTTGGTGGTGTTTGTTTCTCAGCAAATTCTTTACCTCCAAATGACCCTGTCTATAAAGCGTGAAAATACGGGATGGTATTTTACTTCACAGAAATCCTAGATCCAAAATTCCCATTTTTCTCAACCCTAACTAAATTTCAGCAATGTATATTCAGAAGGATCCATTGGATTCTCACATCTTCTAATGTCCAACAAAAGTTTCAGTTCATAGATGTCTAAATTTAGAAGTTTATAGTGCCTTAATTGAATATGAAAATAGAAAGACCAAACCAGGCCATTATCTTGTCTAAATCGTTGATTGCGACGATCCCAATTATCAACGACAAAATTGGATTTATGGACATCCGATACATCTAGTTACTGATCCTGCTTTATCAAACGCTATTGGATTTTTTAACATTTATCATCAATGTTGGGCATCAATCGAACAAGCAAAAATATTAATGCATTGTGAAAACACTACTTTCGCCTATAACAGCGAGTTTAAAGATTCCATGAAGGTGGAAGGTACTATATCAGAAGATATTTTTGATTATCTCTTTGATGTTAGAGCTGGAAAATTCTTATCAGAAAAAGGAAAAAAAATATCTCTTAGAATTATTTGAAGAATGGGATCCAGAGCATCTTAAGTAAATTGGTGAAGATTTTGATGATAATGATGGTCTAAAAGATATAATTGGAGATGAAGGCATATAAAATCTCAATAATGATGACTAGTCTTGTCATCATTAAAAGTTCTGCAAAGCAGCTGTCCCATATTGTACTATTATGACAAGTGTTTAGTCTATAAAATAAAGCAGTGTACTACAGCCATCAGTCTGTACTGTAGCCATGTAGAAAATCTTTATATACTGTAGCTATTAGAGCATCCTATGTACCCCCATTCCCTCTATAAATAGAGAGGTCGAGTGCTGAGAAGGAATACGGTCATTTGAGCATTCTTGAACAAAAGAGAAGTCGGGATTCTCCATTTCTCTATGAGCAAATATCTCTAATGATCTTAGCTTAAGTCCTTCTTCAAGCTTTCTATTGTAATATTTTCACTTTCAATAAAAGCAAGTTTCCTAGTATGGAATGTTATCCAATTGAATCTTATGTCTTAAATATTATATTTTCTTGATTAAAGTCTCACTATTCTTTAAAATATAAAACTTGATTAGTAACTACGGTCTGAGTTAGAAAACGAAACAGATCTGTACTATGCCTGATCTAAGGAAGGTGTGGTTGACATTAGCAATCTCTGTAAACTGGAAGCTAAAGGAACGCCTAGGTCCAGCGCTGATTAAGTTCAGGTAACGGTCGAAACTCTCTAATTAATTTTTAATTATTTTTGCTAAGCTTAGTGGGCTTATAACCACAAAAAGCATAATATATAAGATATAAATAGTAGATTGTGATAACTAGTATTAGTAAAATCATTACAAGGAGTCAAATTATTTAAAACAAGTATATTTCCTGAGAAAATAATTAAAATCACTTATTTGCGTACTTCACCTAATTATGGAGGTCTTTTCGCAATTTCTAAGAGTTTTAGGCAAAAAGGCGAAAAACAAAAGAACACGAGAGGTATTAAAAAATTAAAACAAGTTTTCTGAAGGTAGTAAAAAATTGGAAAATCATAGCTCGGGGTTCTAAATTAAAACAAATTTTCTGAAGGTAGTAAAAAATCGAAAAATCATAGGTCAGGCTACAAAAAAATTAAGCCAAAAAGGTGAGACCCGAAAGCATTATTGACACGTATGTCAAGGTACTAAAAGATCAATAACCCGGGAAAACATATTTGGTAAGGCTGAGCATCACTTGAATGCTCTTAACCAAGACAATTAGAACCCTACTTCTATCCTCCACTATTGTAATTTATCTAAATATATCAGACGTTCCCTTCAGGATATGGCTGTCTATTGGAAACAATGCAGTAAATAACCATCTTCGTGGGTGTAAAACTAATGATGGCGGGTGAATCACAGATCAAGAAGAGCTAACTAATCATGCAGTCCAGTATTTTTAAGATTTTTTCTACTCCCGCCAAACATCAAATGATCCAGGAAGATGATAGTATGTAACAAATTTTGTCTCAAGCTTCTGTAAACATCTCTCATAGAATGATATTGATTGGTTGCCCCAACCTTTTTCTGAAGAAAAAGTGCAAAGGGCCTTTTTAGAATGAATGGATGGAAATTACCTAGACCAGATGGAAGCTCCACCCTATTCTATCAAAAGTTTTGGGATAGCATTAGTGTTGATGTTTCTAAGGCTGTCCTGGAATCATTACATTCATGGAGGATCTTAAAGCAAATTAATTTTACATTTATTTATTTGATTCACAAAGTTGCTAGTCCATAATCGTTTAGCAAGTTCCACCTAATCAGTCTGTGCAACATTATCTATAAAGGGATTTCTAAATAATCTAATTACCTCAAAAAGGTCATGTCGTCATTAATTAGTCCACATCAAAATGCATTCATACTAGGGAGGCTCATCTATGATAGTTGTCTATTAGTTCATGAAATTCTCCACAAAGTTATATCTCAATAAGGCCTACAATGGTTTGAAATGGAACTTTTTTTAGGCAAGTTGGGTTCCTTGAATTATGGGTCTTCTTAGTATGGAAAGCATCATAATTGTCTCCTACTCTATTCTAATCAGCAGTAAGCCTTCTCCATTGTCTAAGCCCATGTCTGGAATACATCAGGGTGATTCGCTATCTCCCTATATTTTTCATTTTGTGTATGAAGGTTTTGTTAGATTATTCATTACAAGCCCAAGAGTAGAAACAACGCTAAGGGTTTAAAATATCAAGAGATACTCCACATGTAAATCACCTTCTGTTCTTCTTTACAATAATTCAGCAGCAACAGTGTTAAGTTATACATCAAATTATAAAGAAGTTTTTGTTGGGTTTATGGCCCAAATCCCTTTTACCGGCTACTTGGAATCTAAGATCATATTGTGTGTTTGAGATCTTCTATATTATGAAAATTATATTATTTTCATATTTTGGATTGAAGATTTTTTTCTTTTTTGGAAAGATGAGGTTTGGTGACCAAGATACTATAGTAGCTAGGGTTTTCTCATCCTAGCCTTCCTGCCCCTATGTAAAGGGGACATACCTAGGATCTAAAATAACTCCAGTACTCATACATACATTGAGAGGTAGAAGTACTTTGTGAGAGATTACAATAGAGAGGTTGTAATTCTGCTCTTAGATCAAATCATTGTGGTGATTGTGATCGTGTTGTATTCTTCCTGCTCATAGTGAATTGTTCTGGTGCTGTCGCCGTCCGTGGTTTTTCTCGCATTGGGATTTCCACGTTAAATCTCTTGTCTTCTTATTTCTGTTTTCTGTTATTCACTTCAATTCTGAATCTCTAACTCATCCTATCGCTTCCACTATTAGCTTGCTCTAATTTCCTAACAAGTGGTATTACTTGTTGGGGAGATCCAAGGAAGGAGCCCACTTCAATCAAGGCCCATGGCAACAAGCACAAGTGAGGTTCCATCCTAAAACCAATTGGTAATAGGAGGAGTAGCCCACTTGACTTATATACCATGACCCTTCTTCTCAAACTCCCGATGTGGGACTTCTTTACTCATGTGTGATATTCCCAACAATCTCCCCCTCACACATGAGTCTCTTTCACACCACATCAACGCATAAGCTCCCCCTTGAGCGGAAGCTTTTACCAAGGTGTCAAACCACCATCAAGAGCTTATCCACGCCATCGAGCCATGCTGCAGCACACGTATTACCGCTCGATCAACACCTTTGTGTCACTTCACCAAGCTCGTCCATGGGGTCCACCATGCCATACCTTTGTCGCCTAGCCAAACGCACCATCGGCTCTGATACCACTTATTGGGGAGACCCAAGGAGGGAGCTTACTTCAACCAAGGTCCATAGTAACAAGCCCAAGTGAGGTTCCATCCTAAAATCAATTGGCAATAGGAGGAGTTGCCCACTTGACTTATATACCATGACCCTTCTTTTCAAACTCCCGATGTGGGATTTCTTTACTCATGTGTGATATTCCCAACAGTTTTGCATAGCATTGGGAGAACTTTAAATTCACCTAAGTCGTTCATGCTTATTTCGCCCAATGCACGTGATGAGCATAGAAGTCTACTGTGCGAAATTTTTAGGATGAAAATTGAGACGTCATTTGGGAAATATCTTGGTGTACTTGTGAACTTTGAGAAATCCAAAGTGCACGACTTTAATTTCCTGATTGAAAAAGTTCAACGAAAACTGCAAGGAGGGAAAACTAAATTTCTTTGACCTACAGAGCACCTTCTCCTTATAAATAATGTCATTGGAGAGGTACGTTAACATATACTTTCTGTTTATCAACTCCCAGCAAGTACCATTTTGGAAAATTACTTCTCTGGGTGCGTTTTGTAGGGGGGAAAATCATTTTCTCAGAAAATAATTTTTCCATTTTACGCCGTTTGGTAAAACAAGGAGGGGAAAATCATTTTCAGGGGAAAATCATTTTACCCCATTTGAAGGAAATTGTTTTCCTTTGAAAAAGTAAGAAAAATGATTCTCCAGGCCCGATTTTGATTGCCCAATTTTGTTTCTCGTTCTATTTTCTTTTAATTGTGCCCAGAATCACTCCATTTTCACTCTCATTCTATCTCTCATTCTTCCCCTCTTCTTCATGTTCATCATCTTCATCGATGATTTCCATCGTCAATCTTTGGAATTATTTCTTGAGTTCCCTGAACTTGTTATTGTTGCCATTTTGAAGAACTTTGCAATCTGAGACACCCATTGTCTCCCCTTTCTCCATTTTCTTTAATCTAGGTTTAATATCACTCAAAGTCAACTGGATAATCCTTGAGAATAGTAAAAAAATTGAGATTCATTAATATTGACTCTCTCTTTTTCTGAGTTTATTACCGGATATATTTCTTACTGATGTTTTAGATTTGATTTCGAAGAAGAGTGAGAAACAGAATTCGTTGGTTGGGTTGGGTCAGAGCAGTGAGCAGGAGAGGGGTTGATGGTAAAAAAAATGAAGTGAGGGCGGAGGGATTCATTCTATCAAATAACAAAAAATAAAGTGCAAAAGAAAATTATTTTCCATTCTACCAAACAGTTGAAAATGTAAGTGGAAAATCATTTTTCTTGGGAAAATATTTTTCATGGAAAATGATTTTCTGGGAAAATGATTTTCCTCCCTACCAAACACACCCTATGATTATGAATTTTGTCTCACCAAACTCCCAAGAAAATCAATTTGTTCATTGGATTAAGTAGGACCAATGTCAACCAAAAGCTCTACGAGAATTAGGGATATGGAATATGAGAAACTGGAAATACGTCTTATTAATGCGGCAAGCATGACGTATTCATTTGAAGCCTCATTTGTTGATAGCTCAAATATATTGAGGTAAGCATGTAACTCATTCTCCTATTGACGCAGCATACTACAATTGCAAAGAACACAATGCTTCATGGGGGAGACTGGGCTTGGTTAGAGAGGCCTCTAAATTCAAATAAAGGTTTTAAATGGCAAATATGGAACAGACATACAACAAGAGTTCTTAAAGATCGATACTGCAGAAATGAAAAACTACGGCTACGGTCATAAGTTTGCTCTATTTCTTAAGATTATCGTCCTGCATCTAATTTGTTTACGAGCACGAAAATAGGATGAGATATAGGTAAGATTCGATCCCTTTTTCCTCACAAAGTAGTATGGAACATCCTAGCACAAAATTTTAAGCCTACTGAGAAACCTAATCGATTATACTGGCCTCTCGGTAACAATGGAGAGTACAATGTCAAATCTAGATATGGGTGGCTAATAAGGTGCGATAAAACATATCTTGATATCTGAGTTGTTAAGATGTGCAAGGTTTTGTGGTCACTTCAAGCCCTGACTCATTGGAAACTCTACTTTGAAAGGCTTTTGATAATGCCCTTCCAACAGGGAGCAATAGTCGCATTAGAAACATAGGGCATTGGTATGATTGTCTGATGTGTAACAACTTAGAGGAATCAATACACCATCTCTTTAGAGACTGTTGGCTCTCCAAGCTACTCTACTGGACCTCTCCCCTGGCAATCAATATAAATGCCAACCCAATGGCTCCTTGAACCCAATGTATTTGTGATTGGGTGCTTATGTTGAGCAGAATTAGTAGACCTTGCAATAAAGAAATAAGTGTCTTCGTAGCGGTGATATGCAGTACTTGGATATTTCGTAATCAAACTCTCTTCCAATCAGTTCCCGGGATTCCTTCTAGACTATTGGAAATACTACAAGCTAGTTTGCGATCATTAGTGAACTTCTTATCCCAAACTGTAAAACGCCATCTAATGACACCTCTACCCATTTGACACTGTCAAAAGACTAGCGTTGTGACATGGGGACGCAATAACCTGTATCCCAGAGTTATGATCCAGGGTTGCTGGTTTATGGACATAGAAGAAAAGATGGGCCGGTTTTGCCATCCAAGCGAAGAGAGGAGATTCAACTATTTCGACATATCAAGAGAGACAGATATGTAACTCAAGAGTGGTTGCCACAGCTCTGGCTGCAGAAAAGGCTCTATCCTTAGTGTTTCAAGAAGGTTTGTCAATAATTGAGATATGGACGGATAGCTCAGTACTAATGCGTTCTTTGCTCGAGAAAAATGCTATTCAAATAGACATTTCATTGATACCAGATCAATGCGTAATTTTTAAACAACATTTTCTGTGTTGTATTTTTAGGAAAGTAGCTAGAAACCAAATCCAGATATTGTTAAATTTAGCAAGATAGCTAAGATATCAACTTATGTAATTCATGTTAGATTTGTATTACCCAACACACACACAAAAAAAAAAAACCTTTTAATGTAGTCCTAGTTTCATTTTCTGAAGTCGTTAATAGGAATTTTACTTCCACTTACACTGAGGGGAAAAATAACTTTTTCATTGCGCATTATTTAATCATCTTTTTACTAGCTTGTAGGATAATTTGAAAGTTCTCTCTTTGGCCCTCTCTCATTGCCGACCAGCCCATGTCATAAGGGCTAAATGCTCTTCTCTTCCTCCCTACCCCCAATCTTCCTAATCTAAAGCATCTAGGTATGTATGATGCAAAATCAAATGACTACTAATGAGGATTTCTGTGTTTTTTAAATATCTCTAGGTGTTACAGTCGTAGAAGGAAAGAAAAGGATCCAATTTTAGATATCACAAGTGGCATAAAGCATACATATCCCTTTATATGTCATCCAAAAAAGGTATATAGTAAGAAGTATTTGTTTAAAGATAATCGTACGAATAGAAGAATCAATTCTGATTAATCAGTCTGTAACTTTTTAAGTTCAAATTCTATTAAAGTACAAACTTATTCCTGGGCCTTCAACCCTTAGCTTAAGCTTTTGGTTGAGATGATTGTTGAATAAGGTATCAAAGTCTTTCTGAGTGAGAAGTCTCGTGTTCGAATCTCAGCTGTCCCCATATTGATTTATTGCACAAGGTGGAAGGAGCCTTTGCAACATCCACGCTTCAAGCTCAAAGAGCATTCGCGTGAGGGGCCGTGTTAGAGTACAAACTTATTCCTAAACCTTTAGCCATTAACTTAAACTTTTGGTTGAGATGATTCATATTAAGATATTCTGTGATTTAGAAAACTTTATATAACAATGTTAGAGTATGAAAGTGGGTATTGTCCCACTTTGATAAAATTCAATGAATATGATAGTGAGTGTTGTCCCACGTTGATGAAATTCAATGTTGGAGTATGAAAGTGGGCAATGTCTCACATTGATGAAATTCAAAGAATATGATAGTGGGTGTTGTCCTACATTAATGAAATTAAAGGGTTTGAGCATGTATATAAGCTTGTGAGTTACTCCACCCATTGCCAATTGATTTTGGGTTGGAACCTCATTTGAGCTTATATGCATGACTCGTTTGATTAAACCCAATTTATATAAAAATTTAACAAACAAAAGAAAGAATCCTTCCATCTTTCTAATATGGGGATAAAAGAGGGAAAATAATCAAGTACCCAAATTCAATGCCAGAGGGGAATACAGATTAAGATGCATGTAAGAATTTATAGTCTAATTAGACCTGGCTAAAGGGTCATTCAGTTTGGGAACGAGTCGGCTCAAGTCTGGGTCAGGTCATGTTCGAATTAAGTGACATTCCGGGTCACTTTTCGAGTCAGGTATTGTTCAGTTCAGGTCAATCTGGGTTTCGGGTCTACTTTTGGATGAGCATATTTTCGATATGGGGTTAGATATGGGTTCGGGTCGTTCCGGTCGGATTTTGGATCTCGGGTCAATTTTGTCAAGTCTAATCTAATATAGAGATGGATGAAGTATTCATTCACTTGCCAAGCAACTTGACCAGCTGCAATCCCATAAAATGTTGGGTCTCATATTGGACCGTATTTCTTCTTCCAAATATTTTGGCATACAATTGGGCATATTATATGTCCTGTAAAGTTTTACTAATGCTATTGGCCTCGTTGGCATTAGTAGAATCATCAATGCTCACCGCGGACCATTCCCGATACCCATCATTAAAGGCTTCCCTTATATTAAACTTTTCAGTATGCAATGTTACAGTTACGTCAAAAGCTGTAGCAAATATGTTCAAGAATCTAGTCCCTTCCACTGTTATGTCCCAAAATCAGAATGTGTTTGTCTAGGGTTTGTTAGATACTGATAATATTTTAATTAGCCTTTCTGTCAATCTTGATAAAAGGAAACCTTTTATGACGGGGATTTGTTGATAATACTGTCAAGGTAGGTGCGACTTGTGATTACGTGATGACATATTTCTCTTATACTTTTATTGTTGATGCTAAAAACTCGTGTGTGTATTTCTCCATCTAGGGTTCTCATAGTCAAGGACACCTCCTATCTCTGGTTAGCTATTTGTAATTGTACTAAAGCTCTTCTATGACTCCTAGGTATGTAGGGTAATGAGGTTCGCATTCATTCATGGTGCCAAAGCAACCCGAAGATGATCCTCAACTATTTGTGCTTTAAGATGATAACATTTTATGCAAGGGACATCAGATAAGAATAAGTTAACTGAAATTTTTGATTTTTTCATAGAAGTACCAAGTAGGTGATTGATCATGATGGATTTGGAAGTGTCCGAAGGCGTTGTTTGGAAAGTGTAAGACGGAGAAAAAACAAAAAAAAAGTTTAGTTAGTGTGACTAGTTAAGAGTAACACAACAAACCAAAGTGCTTTTGGCCTTTAAGACTACTGTTACTTATGACAGAGTAAAGTTCCATAATGCACAGAGCTCCTTTAAAACTACTGTTACTTTACTGATGACAGAATAACCCAACAAGCTATCTTACTGGGCCTAATTATCTTTTCCGTTAGGACTCTTTTGGACATGTTCTGATACATATGCGTGTGTCCCCCCCTCCATCTGATCACTCTTTTGTCCATATCACTTTATTTTAAATTTTTATTTTATTTACTACTGTGTATTAAAAATTGACCAACCGATCACTCTTATATTTTTTTGATCAAAAATATCATTTTATTTTTGAGCACAGCTCCAATTTCTAGGCAAAAAGCACCAATAAGTAACAATTAACTTGAAACCAAAATGTAGGTTCATTTTAAGTACAAAATCAAATATAGTAGGAAATAAAATGACACTAAAAACACGACGGGACTGACATCATTGGACTATATAAAGGGATAAGAATTTTCGAATGCTAATAATCATAGCTTTAGGGATATTGTATGTAAAAAATCCAAAGTTTAAATTTGATGTCCACTATTTCAACCTTTAGGGATATGTACTTTAATATATCACTACAGGTTCAATAATACTTTGACTTGTCAGTTTGATGATATGATATCATACTCACCGCATGTGGACGGTATATTTTCCTTTTTTTTTGGGCACTACCATCTACTTGTGATAAGTAAGCTACCATCATTCAAGACTTCATTAATTTCGATGGGTATTTATTTTATTTGTGCCGTCATTGAGTCATGCACAATTCTACTCTCTAACCTTAAATGTGATAACTTATAGTAACTAGATAATGACTTTTCTTTACTTTCTCACCACCATCATCAGCATGTAATAATTAAACTGCCATGTAATCAAACTAACAAGTCAGAATATAGTTGGCTTGAAGTTGGTATGCTAAAATAACTGAAAGAAAAATTTAGAAGTCACTCAACTTTTCTTAAAAGTTTTAAAAGATAACCAATTACAAAAGTGGGTTCAGACAATCAACAAACTCTCATGTAAGGAAGTAATGGTCATGAAACTTTATCTTGTAACCACACCACACCAACAAAAAAAAAATCTAAATTTTTTTTTAAAAATTAAGTAAAATAATTCCTAGTTTTTTATAAGGCAAAAGGGGGAGAAGAAAATTTTTGATTTTGGAGGAGAACTTATATGATATTTAAAACCATGGAAAAGTGGAAAAAGAGTAAAGGTTAGACGACTCTAAGTGATCTAATACAAAATAAGACCTAAAAACGAGGTAGTATAGTTATCAGTAGAGAGTTCGTTAATTGGACACAAAAAAAAGACCTTAGTATGTTCGCCTACATACATGATACACAGAAATGAAATTTGATTACGGAAACTAGTTGACCTGGTTCTAGTGCTTCTTGTAACTCCTTTTGTAATCTCAGTTGATATTGTTATCATTTAGTTATGAATTAACTAGATAAATGGTTTGAAATTAATAATCTAGAAACATCTTAATGTTAAAGTTTCTAGAATCTTCTAAAGTATTTTGGTATCTTGTAGATTATCATGGGACACTCAAGAATATTCTAGAACCTTTCTGAATATTCCAGAACTATCCCGATAGTCGTAAAAGCTTTCGGATTTCTCTAAAGTCTTCTAAATCCATCTAGAACTTTCTAGAAGAATTTTCTAAAATGTTCCATGATATTTACATTGGTAAATATCTAGAATGTTTATATAATTCTAGAAAAAAATATCATAGACACTTATAATATAATATCTATATATTTAAGAAGATATTAAGATGAAAGGTTCTTGATTTAAGAAATATGATCTTCCCACTGGGCCTACCTCAACTGTCTCACAGGTTAGGCCCACACCCCTGAAAATGGGCTCCTAGCGGGACCCTTGGGGCTCTTCAAAGAGGCCCAGTGCCAAACCAGCAGCCCACGCGGAACAGCCAAGATAAGATTACTGTTTTATCCCTTTGTTACAGGGACTATAAATAATTACTTACCCACCTCGGGAAAGTGGTGGGCAATCTGACTCTTCCTTAGACTCATACTATATTCTCTCTCTCTCTCTGCTCACCTTTGACTCGGATCCTTGACTGACTTAACTGTCGAAGAGGTATTCCCAGGTCCACAACCCCCGGGTGCCCTTTTTGCAGGTTGGGCCTTGGAGGAGGAGGAGGACGCTAGGTGTTGCTCACGTGCCATCCGGTAAGCCCTTTCTTTCGTCCGACGTCATCACCTACAGCACACCACGAGAATCTTCAGAATCAGATTGGTGTCATCTGTGAGGATAGAGTGGTAACGATGGTTGTAAATGAAGCTACACAAGCTTGGACTAGGAAAGACAAGGCCCCTGCAGTCAACGCCTCAGCGCCTCTTGAGGTTCAGGACGCCTCGGAGAGCTTACGGGCGAATCCCCGGTCGACTAGTCTGTGTCGTCCCGAGAGAGAAGTGTACGTTACAGTGGACACCCTGAAGAACTTCATGTCCACCATAACAGATGCCATCATGCGACAGGTCTCAGAGCAGGTCCAAAGGGCCATGGAAGTCGTGAATTCGGCGAGGCCACTCCCTCACTTTGATTACATGACCACTGCAGCCTGCGAGCCTTCCCAACGGCTTATGCGCGAACCATCTCCTCATCACACTGATAGGGATCGTGAGGCCTTGCAGTCGAACCAGAATGGTCGACCTTGGACAGGGAACCATGATCAGCTCACTGTGACCACCACTCGGAGGAGTAGCCGCCCCGACCAGGGCCAGTTGACCAAGTCTATTACCGCCTCGACACCCTACATAACTCATTCTAGGTGAATTGCTTGGTTCGAGGAGTAGGAGGAGACTTCCAAACCCCAAAGGGAAACTTCAGGCCGGCCACGATGGACCCTGGAGCGCCGTTCCTGCTGTGAATACACCCAGAGTCCTCCCCCAAGGGAGGCCTGTAGCCCTGGACCACGTAGAGAAGATCGGTTCCCGGTCGGAGCTTCAAGGCCTGGGCTGGCCAGGAGAAGCACCTCTGCCGTCGAGGTCGAGCGACGTCCTGAAACCCCAATTAAGGTTTCAGGAACAGCCGCTCGACCAATAGCTCTTCCCTTCTCCACACTATTTAGTGCGGAGATCATCAACACTCCATGCTACGGGAAGGTTAAGATGCCCGCTATAGACCTGTACGACAGAACTACCAATCCCGAAGAGCACCTAGGGGTCTACAAGGTGCAGATGTACATCCAGGACGCAGACGACGCGACATACTGCCATTATTTCCTTGCTACCCTGAAAGGGATAGCACAATCATGGTTCAATGGCTTGGCCCCGAGAACCATTTCTTACTTTCAAGATTTGGCTGACAAGTTCATTATCTAATTCATCGCAAGTCGAAAGAGAGAAGAACCAGCACACACCTCTCGAAGATCAAATAGGGGCAGCAGGAATCTTTGGCTGAATTCGTCAAACGCTTCCACCAGGAGGGGGTCCTGATCTCGGACTTAGGGAATGGAGTGGCATACACCTCCTTTCTAAATGGCTTGAAGAGCGAGTGCTTCAAGTTCTCCTTAGCCAAGCAGAGGAGACAACATTGGCCGAGGCCTTGAGGAAGGCTGCAGACTTTATTCGTGCCACGGAGATCTGCGCTGACAACTTGGACGCCCCGAAGAAGGCTAGGACCCTTGTGGATAAGAACCCCAGTCGTGGTGACAGGAATCATGGCCCCCGTGAGAGGAGGTCACAACTTGAGGTAGTCGACATTCAATTCGCCACGGACCCTAGAAGCATCCTGATGGAGGTTAGGGAACATCCTATGCTCCGGAGACCACCACCAATGACGGCACCCCCAAAACCCCACAATGCACGAAAGTATTGTGAGTTCCATAAGTAGAATAGGAACACCACGGCCGAGTGCCGCGAGCTGAAAAAAGCCCTTTACGAACTGGCGGACAAGGGTCAAACTGACCGTTTCCTAAAGAAGGGCCCACGCTTCCTTCGTGGAAAATGAGAACCCGCACAGCCCTAGCCGCGAGATGAAGAGTGTTCTACGGAGGTCGTGGCTACCATCGCCAGGGTTATGCGGAGGGCATGACCCGGTGAGCTTGGAAGGCCTAGCTTAAAGGCGCACAGCAAGTGCTCACGGCTGAGCAGGGGGCTCGTGTGACAGTGCCCACCATGGTGTTCGGCGGAAGGGAAGCACCGCGCTTCACTTCTCCGCACAACGATCCCTTGGTGTTTGAAATGAAAGTAGCTAGTGTAATTGTTCGAAGAATCCTGATCGATACGAGAAGCTCCATAGATATCATCACCTGGGATTGTGTGAAGAAACTGACATACTCGGGACGGGACATTTTTCCCTTGGTGTACCCCATTTTAGGCTTTGGAGGGCAGGAGGTGAATCCCACCGGTATGATTCACCTCCCTTTACGCTTTGCCAACAAGCTTAAGGCCAAGAATTTAGAAACTGACTTCTTAGATGTCGACGTACCCACAGCCTACAATATCATTCTAGGACGCCCCTACCCTCCATAGGGTGAAGGTCATCTTCGCACCGTACCTGCTCCAACTTTAATTTGAGGCTGATGACGGAAGTGTCGGAATAATGCAAGGAGACCAACGGATGGCTCGCAAATACTACTTGGTGAGCATTCGCCCTCTAGTGGAGCAAACGATCGAGCGAGGACACGACGGACCATCCCAAACAGGCAAGGGGCTAGGGGCGGGCCACCCCTTACGGTCCCCGAAGCCCTGGTAATCCACACCATAGTCTCAGTCGAGCCCGAGCGACCTCGCCCTGAGACCGTAAATGGTGTGGAATAAGTCCCTTCGAACGAAGAATGCCCCGAGCGCACGGTCCAGCTAGGCCAAGAGATGACAGCCGCTGATCGACATTCGCTAATCTCACTTCTGCGAGAGTACAAGAATGTGTTCGCTTTCAGACCCGATGGAATTCCCGGCATTGCCCCAATCGTCATTGAGCACCAGTTGAATGCAGACCCTCTTCATAGGCCAGTCGTGTAGAAGAAGCGCCATATGGGCCCAAAGAGAGCGGTCGCGGCCAACGCTGAAGCACAGAAGTTGTTGGAGGCAGGATTCATTCAAGAATGTTAGTACCCCAAATGGATCTATAATATGGTTTTGGTGAAGAAACCCAACGGGACGTGGAGAATGTGTGTGGACTTCGTGGATTTGAACAAGGCTTACCCAAAGGACAGTTATCCGTTGGCAAATATTAATAGGCTGGTGGACGCCACAGCTAGGCACGCCCTATTGAGCTTCATGGATGCCTTCTTCGGGTACCACCAAATGCCTCTCTACCCGGATGATTAGGAAAAGACTGCGTTCATCGGGCCGAGGCCTACACTACTATAAGATGATGTCGTTCAGTCTAAAAAACGCAAGAGCCACCTATCAATGCCTTGTCAACAAATTGTTCAAGCCCCTCATTGGGAAAACTATGGAGGTCTACGTTGATGACATGATAGTAAAAGGTGAGAGTAACGTTGACCACAGCCATGACTTGAGGCGGACGTTTGACATACTTCGGGCCTTCAGTATGAAGCTCATCCCCAAGAAATGCGTGTTCAGAGTGCGGTCGGGAAAATTCCTTAACTTCATGATCAGCAGTTGCGGGGTAGAGGCTAATCCAGACAAGATCCGAGCCATCTTGGATATGAAACCACCACGGAACGTCAAAGAAGTACAATGCTTGACTGGGTGTATTGCTGCACTAGGTTGGTTTATGTCCCGATCCGCAAACAAGTGCCAGCCATTCTTCCGTGTCTTATAGAAATGTGCCAACTTTGACTGGGACCAAGAGGTCGATGAGGCCTTCCAAGCATTAAAGACATACTTGGCTCAACTACCCAAAATTGCAAGCCCCCTTACGGGAGTGATCCTTATCCAATACTTGGCCATTTTGAAGTATGCTGTCAGCGCAATCCTTGTGGTGGAGCGGGCCAAGGAGCAAATCCTGGTGTATTACGTGAGCCACGCCTTAGCAGGGGTTAAAGCTAACTATCCTCTTATAGAGAAATTTAGCTTTGCCATGGTCATGGCCAACCGAAAGCTACGATCCTACTTTGAAGCCCACAAAATTATGGTACTTATCGACCAGCCCCTAAAAACTGTCCTCCATAGGTTGGACGCCTCCGGACGGCTCCTGAAGTGGGCCGTCGAGCTGTCATGCTACGACTTGGCCTTTGAATCGCGGCGGGCCATCAAAGCCCAGGCACTGGCTAACTTTTGGCGGAGAACCTCACTCCCGTCTCAGACGATGAGTCGCACCCCCGACCTTGGAGCCTATACATCGATAGTTCCTCCACCAAGGACAGGAGCGGGGCCGACCTCATCATCGAAAGCCCTGACGGGGAACTACATGAACATGCTTTGAAATTTATCTTCAAGGCATCCAACAATGAAGCAGAGTATGAGACCCTCATTATGGGCATTGAGCTATGCTACACCGCAGGAGCTAATTCGGTCCGGGCATTCTCTGACTCCCAACTGGTGGTTAGCCAGCTCAATGGAACATATGAAGCTAAGGACGACACCATGGCGGCGCATGTTCGATGGGTACGTGAGGGGCTAAGTGATTTAGAAAATATGATCTCCCCACTAGGCCTACCTCAATTGTCTCGCAAGTCAGGCCCACGCCCCTGAAAATGGGCTCCTAGCAGGACCCTTAGGGCTCCTCAAAGGGGCCCACCACTAAACTAGAAACCCACTCGGAACAGCCAAGGTAAGATTACTATTTTACCCCTTGCTACAGGGACTATAAATAGTCACCTACCCACCTCGGAAAAGTGGTTGGTAGTTTGACTCTTCCTTAGACTCATATAACGACTCGGATCCTTGATTGCCTTGACCGTCGAAGAGGCGTTCCCCTGTCCACAACCCGGGCATACTCTTTTTGCAGGTTCGGCCTTGGAGGAGGAGGACGCTAAGTGTTACTCATGTGCCATCCGGTAAGCCCATTCTTTTGTCCCACGTCATTACCTACAGCACACCATGAGAATCTTTGGAATCTTAGCCCCCAAATAGGGGCTAAGGGCCCTTGAGTATGGGCTTATGGCTGGTCACTATACTCTTAGCCCCCAATAGGGGCTAAGGGTCCTTGAACACGACCTTATAGCCGGCTGATATACTCTTAGCCCCAATGGGTGCTAAGAGTCCTAGAGCACGGTCTTATGGTCGGTCGCTATACTCTGAGCCCCAATGGGGGATAAAGGTCTGGGCACCCATCTAAAGGCTGAGCGATACGCAGCTGGCAGTGGTCGACCGAGCGTCACCCAGCCGACCCGCACCAGATCAACCCACATAAAGGTATCGAACAAAATGAAGAAAGATCAGGCAAGAGATTAAGTTTTATCAACTGTTCTATTATTCAAAATATGTAGCTATAAGCCAACTTTTACAAGCAAATAAGAGCGATAACAAAAGAAGCAAGGCACAACGAAACCTCTACGCCTGCTCGTCGTCACTTGATTTGGCAGGGGCATCACTTAAGCCCGAGTCTTTCACAGGACCACTCGAGGATGCAGGGTCCACGGGTAGGTTCGCGGGCCGGGAAACCTAGGCTCTCCTCAACCTGCGGTCGATGTTTCCAGCTAGAACTCGATGGGGGCCCAGTCCAGCTTCAGCATAACCCACATCATACATTCCATAGACAGTTTGCTCGCGAGATCCAGCTCCGCAACGTCATTCACAACCATGGCATAGAAGATCGCCTGCACCATCTCAGGGCTATTGGAATTTTAAGCGTACTGTGTAGCCACGCCAAGGTCAAAACCCAGGCAGAGGCTGTGATAATCTGTAGGGAGAGCGTTCGGGCGCAAAGCTGAGGCCTCCCTCAGAGGCCATCGAAAGGTGTCCCAGACGTATTCAGCCATCATCTCGGTGCTGGTAGAGTTTGGAAAAAGGACCATTTTTCTTCTCTCTCTCTCTCTCTCTCTCTCTCTCTCTCTCTCTCTCTCTTCTATCACTCCTATCTTCTCTCTCTGAAAGTCAGGGAGACGTGCAGGATGTCACTTGCTAAAAGGGACTCATCATCCCCTTTTATGGTAAGAGGAAAGCAGCGTGAAGGGCACTACCTTTCCCAAGGCGGCAACCAGCCAATCCGCTCTTGACACGTAGCCCTTGCGGACTAGAGATAAAGAATATAACAAAATGAGACAATTTGATCTACTTCCTAAAAGAAAAAAGGTGCGACATCTTATTATTATTAAGGCTTGCTACTATAGAAACACCTCTTATAGAGAAAGGAACAAAGAAAAGACAGGATACAAGGAAATATAGGGATAGAGTCTAAATGCTACTCCTCGTCACTAGAAGGGGGCGGGGGACCGTTTGACCCTGAGCTCTCCTCCTGGCTGTCCACTAGCTTGCGGGCTCCGTCTAACGGGCCCACTGATGAAGTTGTACCTCCACCAAGTTGCGACTACTACGACCCAACTAGGACTCAAAGGGTGACCATCTCAAACCCTCAAGAGTCAACCTCAGATCGACGGCCATAGGGCCGCTCATTACGCCTAGCTCTACGGCATCATTTAGTAGCATGGCGTAGAATGTCGCCTGAACCATCTCGGGAAGTCCAAAGTCGAGCGCTGCTTTCTCCGCGTCAGGTAACGTAAAATGCGAGCATAAATCCTAGTAATCGCCTGGAAGTGGACGAGGCGGGCGTGTGGAACTCCTCCAGTGCCACCTAAAGGATTCCCTCACAAAGTCAGCCATTTCCTTGGTGTCGCAAAGAGGGGGGAACGCCATAATAGAAGGGGGCAAGCTAAGCCACTCTCTCTCTCTCTCTCTCCCCTTTCTTCTTCAATGTCTCTCCCCGAAAGAATGTGCTCGAGCAATCTTCTTAGGAACATTGATTGGTATTTATAGAAAAGGGGGTTGTATTTTACCGAAACAGCCCCGAAACGTAATGGCCAATCCATTCGTGACACTTGGCTACCCTACTCACCTCCTTGGGAAATAACAAGGATTGCGAATTTAGGATACAAGGAAACTTGTTGTGATTATCCGCAAGTATACGATAGTCAGTCGTAGCACTTGAGGGTCGATCCTCAGGGAAGGATTATGAATTTAGGCTGCTAACTATCTACAAAATTACAACAAACTCAAATAAACTAAACCAAAATTAATTCCAGACTAATTATAATAATAATAGCAATTAAACTAACATTATCTACTAATCCTGAAAATAGAAATTAAACTCATAACCTCACCAACTGTTCTCGAATTAAAAAGAAATGAACCATGGTTGAAAACAAAAGCTGAAGATTGAACACTGATGGCTTGAATCACGGTAGATTGAACAGGATCCATTCTGACTACCTTGCTCTGCCTTACCATTCCATTAATGGTGAAATCAAAACTTCAAAACTTAAATCTGGGGTTGAACTAACGCAAACAGCAAAAGGGAAATAGGAAACGAGAACATAACAATTGAACAAGGCTGAATGCAAGGGGAAATTCAAAAACTGAATCTAATAACAGATCACAAGTAAAATCGAAAACTAAAATATGATGACATCATAAAATCGAAAAATGAAAACTGGAGATCTAAATCTCGAAAATTGAAGAGCAATGAAGCTAAATCCTACTCTAATATCTACACTAATATGCCTCCCTTGATGCTCTGCTTCGGCCTCCCATTAAAGACCACCGAAGAACCTGATTCGTTGCCCCCGAAATAATTGCCCCTTAAATGCTTGAAAACCGCCTTCTCAGTGAGTAATGATGGGATGAATGAGGGAGACAGAGGAAGTAACGCATAGGAGGAAGGCGAAAGGGCTCTGTTCATGCTCTGTTCGTGGCTTCGGGTTTCTGGGGGTCGGTTTGGTTGGGCATCTAAGGGGAACAACAAGAAGAAAGGCAAGAAGGGGGAGATGAACCAGGGTCACGTGCAGTAGGCATGGCCACTTAAGTGAGAAGGCAGGCTTGACCAAGAAGAAGAAGAGGAAGCAAGCAGGCTAGTCCAAGAGAGAAAGAAGAGGAAGCGTGTGGGCTAGCCCAGTCAAAAGAAAAAGAAGGAAAAGAGAAGTAAACTGGGTTGGAGGGGCTGCGTCTGGGCCAGGCTTTGGCTGCTGGGAACTGATCTGCGCAGGACCAGAGAGGGAGAAAGGGGGAGATGAAAGGGGGAAGGCCGTGGACTGGGCCTCGCTTGCAAAACGGGCAGAGACTCTAGGTTAATCCTTCTTTTCCTATTTATCATTGCTCGCCTTGATCCAACTCTTAACTTAGTGATTTATTTTCCAAATTTTCACAATTGCTACAAAACAAATAAAAACAAATAAAAATTCAATTTATTCATTTATTTTGAGCAAATACTAGATAACAAAGGGGTATAAAATATCATAATTTATGGTCGAATAAATACCCCCACACTACAGTTTTGCTCGTCCTCGAGTAAAATAAAAACTAAAGATCCTAGAAAAAGAAAAATAAAATCCTAACTCACTTTCGTAGGAATCACAGCGGCACTTAGCATGTGCAACAAGCCCTTTAAACCCCTAGGTTACCTCTAGTGGATGAGTAAACTCTCGTGAGAGTTTGCACAAGATATACCCATAAAATCTATAAAAGAAAACATAAATAGTAACTCGAAAAGCTTTTTTTTCATTTTGTTTTCAAAAATTAATATGTACAAAACTGGGGAAAGATATATACACATTCTAATCCACTAAATCACCCATATAGCAAAGATATTGTCCTGCATATAAACAAAATACACTCATCAAGGCTCTCTACTCCATAAATGTCATCAAAGCACTAACATTTCACCTCACTAGACATCAAGACTTAAAATCCATCCCAGTGCTTATGTCTATGTGTATCATCGTCCTAGGGCTTAGACTTACCAGAATCAAACTCAATCCCACTTGACTGACACAAACTACGTTATTGACTCATTAACATAGGAAATAAGTTTTTTCAGTAGTAGCATTGCTTCAAAGGGTAACACCCAGTAGCGCATGCCTCAAAGGGATACTTGTCATTCCAAATTTTATTTCATTTCCCTTTTCCCGCATTTTTCCATTCTTTTTCTTCATTTTCATTTTTTCCCTTGAAATTCAAACATAAACCAACGTAATCGTGTTAAAGACAAGTGGGAGAGCCAATAATGAAAAACTAAGACCTTCAGATAATGATGACGGTATAAATAGGATTGGATTACCAGCTATAATGAACAATTGTGGTTAGAATTAGGGTATAGAATGACACATTGAGGGCAGAGACCTATCATGCATATCACGTTTACATACAGGCTAATAGTCAAAGCACAGGGAATTTAAGCTGATTAGAATAGTACTAAGCTTCCCCAAAAACAAAACAAAAATCTCTTTTGAATTTTAAAAATTTTTTCAAGTTTTTTTTTCAATTTTTTTTTCAAAGTTTCCCTACCCCCATACTTAAATCTCACAATATCCTCATTGGGAGTGGAAAGAAGCATAAAACACAAAAATAAAAACTAAAAAGAGATGAAATATACAAAAAGAAAAAAAAGCACGACTCGAAAACAAAAAGGACAAGACTCTAAACTCAAAAAGAAAACGAAAATAAAAGACAGCCACAAATATATACAAAAGAAAACAAAACTAAAAAGAGAAGATAAAGAGAAACGTTTATACTAGGTCAGGTGCAGGAGTCCACCTAAGCTATAGCCTCTTGAAATGTGCTTAGATAGAGCCATATGGAGCATCAGCCACTCCATATCGAATGAAATATCGCTACTTAAATCAAAACTCGTTAAAGCGCGTAGCAGTTTATCAAACAAAGAAGCCCAACTCTTAATAAAAGTAATGCAATAGAGATTAAAAAGTCGGAGCCAAAATGAGTACATACACCATAGCAATAAAGCACAAGTAAGGGCCCGCTTCAATTTATCAATTGCATGGGCCCAAACATCAAACACGCAGATGTAATTCAAACTAGCCAACCGATGGGTCATTGGCCTAGAAATCAAGTCATCATGAATGAGTAGTCTAGGCAAAATAGTGGGTGCAAAATCCACAAGTCTTTGAGTACCAAAATGAGCATGAATTTGGTTTCAAGCAAAATTCTTAGTGGCAATACTCCCAGATTCAACAAATTTAGACTTGCAATTTTCAAAAAAGACGTCAATTTGGATGGGGTCAAAAGAAGAAGATTCATATTCAGCACACAAATCCACATCCAAATCCACATTGGCATCAAATCCATATGAAAAAGATTCATATTGTATGGAAAGAATATCATCACTAAATTCCAATCTAGTGGGTTCAAATGTCTCCTCACATTGCCTCCGTAAAATAGGTTCTTCTGATTCTTCTATCTCATAATGCTCAAAGTCAATTGTGACGCTCAAATCTAACTCACTAGGGTTCCCACATTCATCACCCTCCTCAAACTGAAAAGAATCATTTAAAGTGGTGGGTGGGTCGGCAGAAACTAGGATATCCTCAATGACGCCCGTAGGCGAGCTAAATTCAGGTGCAAGGGCAGGGGATAGAGACAAAGGGAAGTCACTCTCTTGATCTAGACTAGGCAAAGGCATCTCTTCATTCAAGTTAGGCCTAACAAAATAAGAGGGTTTTAAATCATCATAGAGACTAACTTTAGGTTTAGGAGATCCCAAACTAGAGTCAGGCTCACCATAATTATCCCTACTTTAACTAAAACTATGAGAATATTCAGCAATTCTCTCTTTTAGGTTCTCTATCATCTTATCAGTCAATTCATTTAGCTTCTTTTCCACACTTGCACAGGCAGCATCAACATAAGCATGATATGGACAGTTACAAGTATCATGATCATGACAATCATAAGAGTCATAATATTCACACAAAACAGGGGACACACAAGAATAAGAGGGGTCATGTGAGTCCATAAAATGATCGTGAGGATAAGGACTAACAGGAATAACAGACTCACTATGAAGTGGGTAACCAAAATTCTTTTGAGCTTGTTTAAGCTTGTAAGTATCCCAAGCTAATTTTTCAAAGAAATCTCAAACTTTATCTTGAGTTTTAGACAACAATCCCAAGATTCAGAATAAATGGACTCAATATAACCTCAAAATTCAGAATTCAGACCCACAGCAATAATCTCACAAATTTTCCATTTTTGAAAATTTTGATTCAATTGAGCACGATAATTATTAAGTCGCGATAAATAGCTTTAAAAAGGTTCATGCTCGAATTGTGGGAAATTAAAAACTGACATTCTTGAATATAGTGTTTTTTTATCAATTTTAAGAATTTTTTAATTGTTTTGGATTTTCAAGTTTTAAATTTTTTTAACTTTTTTAAGGAAAGAAAATGCATCTAAGATACTATTTACAAACCAATAACTAAAACAAAAAGAAGAGACTCAAATAATTAAGTGAACAAGACAAAATAAACTAACAAAAATAAAACTATGCTATCAAAATAAAAGAAAGACCAAAATAACTCAAACATCACACAAAATATAAAATGAATACAAACACAAAAGAAGAGCATTTTTTTTAAATATTTTTTTCTCGTTGACACACAAAAACAGAAATAGAAATAAACTTAATCTAAAACGAAAACAGAAACAGAAACACAACTGAAACTAAAACAAAATAGAAAATAAACTAAGACCTAAACAAGCTAAATCTAAAGAATAAAACTAAAACAGAAAATAAAACTCCCAAAATCAGAACTAAATAGACAGAAAATTTCACACAATCACAAAGGACATAAATATATTTTTTCTTGAATTTTTTCTATCAACGAACAGTGTAGAAAAATGCAAACAGATTATTAAGTTAAAAATTCACCCCAAAAAAAAATCATGACAGTTCCAAAAATTCCACAAAAATTCACACAAACTCTAAAAATTATGCTAAATCTAGGAAAAATATCAAAATAGCAAAAATCACACTAGAATTTACCCAAGAAAATTTTAACAGAGTGCTGAAATTAGAGAAAAATCTGCACTGAGCTTTAATTTCTGGATTAGTTCAACCTTGGATCTTTGTGCTGCACATAAACCAAATACATGAGTATTGTTTTTTTTTTCCCCAGCAACCAATAAATTCTAAAATAAAACTAATCTCGACAAAAATCAAAATTTGAAATACTAACTAAATTCAAAATGAAAACTAAACTAAATTACGAAAATGAAATAACGACTTAATAGAAACTAAAAATCACAACTCTAAAATTAAAACAAAACCGACTCGACCAACTCTAATAATTAAACTACGACTCGAGGTAACCTAATTTCACAAACTCATCCCCGACAACGGTGCCAAAAACTTGTTATGATTATCTGCAAGTATACAGTAGTCAGTCGTAGCACTTGAGGGTCGATTCTCATGGAAGGATTATGAATTTAGGTTGCTAACTATCTATGAAATTGCAACAAACTCAAGTAAACTAAGCCAAAATTAATTCCAGACTAATTACAATAATAATAGCAATTAAACTAACATTACCTACTAATCTTGAAAATAGAAATTAAACTCACAACCTCACCAACTGTTCTCAAATTGAAAAGAAATGAGCCATGGTTGAAAACAAAAGTTGAAGATTGAACACTGATGGCTTGAATCACGGTAGATTGAACAGGATCCATTCCGCCTACCTTGCTCTGCCTTACCATTCCATTAATGGTTAAATCAAAACTTTAAAACTTAAATCTAGGATTGGACCAACGCAAACAGCAAAAGAGAAATAGGAAAGGAGAACAGAACAATTCGAAAACTGAATCTAATAACAGATCACAAGTGAAATCGAAAACTAAAATATGATGACAACATAAAATCAAAAAATGAAAACCGGAGATCTAAATCTCAAAAATTAAAGAGCAATGAGACTAAATCCTACTCTAATATCTACGCTAATATGCCTCCCTTGGTGCTCTACTTCAGCCTCCTATTAAAGACCACTAAAGAACCTGATTCGTTGCCCCCAAAATAATTGCCCTTTGAATGCTTGAAAACTGCCTTCTCAGTGAGTAATGATGGGATGAATGAAGGAGAGAGAGGAAGTAACGCATAGGAGGAAGGCGAAAGGGCTCTGTTCGTGCTCTGTTCGTGGCTTCGGGTTTCTAAGGATCAGTTTGGCTGGGCATCTGAGGGGAACAACAAGAAGAAAGGTAAGAAGGGGGAGATGAACCAGGGTCACGTGCAGCAGGCGTGGCCACTGAAGTGAGAAGGCAGGCTAGCCCGAGAAGGAGAAGAGGAAGCAAGCAGGCCGGTCCAAGAGAGAAAGAAGAGGGAGCGTGTGGGCTTGCCCAGTCAAAAGAAAAAGAAGGAAAAGAAAGGAAGAGAAGTAGACTGGGCTGGAGCGGCTGCGTCTGGGCCAAGTTTTAGCTGCTGAGAACTGATTTGGGCAGGACCAAATAGGGAGAAAGGGGGAGACGAAAAGGGGAAGGCCATGGACTGGGCCTCGCTTGTAAAATAGGCCGAGACTCTGGGTTGATCCTTCTTTTCCTGTTCATCATTGCTTGCCATGATCCAACTCTTAACTTAGTGATTTATTTTCCAAATTTTCACAATTCCTACAAAACAAATAAAAACAAATAAAAATTTAATTTATTCATTTATTTTGAGCAAATATTAGATAACAAAGGGGTATAAAATATCATAATTAATGGTTGAACACCTCCTGGGGAAATAACAAAAAGGGGGCTTGTAAACTCCAAAGAGGAGCTATAGGCTACACAATCAAATTCAGATCAATGGAATGGATGATCAGACTGTGACCCTCTCACCCTGCCAAGCCGCGCTAGCTTACCACGGCTGCTGAGTCGTCCATCTAATACGAATCAATATGAACACAAGGAGAATGGCAAAACTCAAAAAAGGGGAGACGCAATCATTTTATTGCTGACAATGGGACGGTACAAACAAAAAAACGAAGAAGAACACGCATCCAGGACACCTCCTGACAGGCTTCACTCCTGTTCGTCATCATTCGAAGGGAAGGCGGCCCCTTCGACGTCCGAGCTCCCGTCCTCTGGCTTGGCCTTTTCCCGGAACCGAGCCTCCATGATTCGATCTCCATTCAGCCACACCCACAACTCAAAGGTGCTCCAGCGAAGCTCGGTGAGGGCCGACTCCATTATATGGAGTGTCCGCCATTGCAGCACCCCCAACCTCTCGGCTTGACTAAGAAGCATTGCATAGAAAATGACTTAGAGCAATTCTAGGAGTTCGAAGCACCGAGCAGCTTTCTCGACCATAGCAAGGTCATAGCTCGGGCACAAGGCCTGAAAATCATTCGAGAGAGGCGACAGGGGAAAAGCAACCCCGCGTTGATCCCACTCGAAATTGCGTATAACATACTGAGCCATCTCGCTGGTACTCCGAGAATAAGGAAAAGCCATAGTGAAGAATCCCCGATGAGGACCGATACTGGTGAGGAAAGGTAGAGCCCCCATTCTCGGCGACCACGTTTTATACCCACCAATGGGGGGATTTTCCAAGCCATCGTCCAAACCTCGAGACTTGTTCCATCACAGACGCTCAGTCAATTCTGTGGTCGGTGGCCACACGACCATACACAACATGAGAGCAATTTCCAAAGCCCTTTAGATACACGCCAACCATGGGCGGATTCCACATTTCGCCTGACTACTCTCCCGACTTCGCATGCAGGCAAAATGTGGGGGGCTAAGTGATTTGGGAAATATGAGCTCCCCACTGGGCCTACCTCAACTGCCCCGCAGGTCAGGCCCACACACATGAAAATGAACTCCTAGCAGGACCCTTGGGGCTCTTCAAAAGGGCCCAGTGCCAAACCAGTAGCCCACTCGGAATAGCCAAGATAAGATTACTATTTTACCCCTTACTACAGGGGTTATAAATAATCACCTACCTACCTCGGGAAAGTGGTGGGCACTCTGACTCTTCCTTAGACTCATACTACTCTCTCTCTCTCTCTCTCTCTCTCTCTCTCTCTCTCTCTCTCTCTACCCCCTCACCTTTGACTCGGATCCTTGACTAACTTGACCATCAGAGGTGTTCCCCGGTCCACAACCTGGGGGTGCCCTTTTTGTAGGTTGGGCCTTAGAGGAGGAGGACGCCAGGTTTTGTGCCATCCGATAAGCCCATTCTTTTGTCCTACATCATCGCCTACAACACACCATGAGAATCTTCGGAATCAGTTATAGAAGCTTAATAATAGCTGTAGGATCAAGTCAATCTTCACCGTCTATTAAGGAGGTGAATGGCCATAAATACCCTAAGGAGGACTCATTTGTAATCAAGCAAAAAGAAAGCAAATACTGAAGCCCTGTTCTTTTCTATGACTGGGAGGATTTAGCTAACAGCTTACATCTCCTTCGACCTTCTTACAATTCCTTACATCTTTAACTAAACTCTTAAATCTCTTCTATCTCTTTACATCTCCTTATATTTTTTTATATATTCATAAATCTTCTTATGTATTTTTTTTTATAGCATTTAACTTGCACATCTATTCTTTTCCTCATAATTATAGAAATGCTTATATGTTTTTTATACACTACCAATATGAAAAATCTTATTTATGAATATAATATTTGTATGAATATAGAATCAAAAATTAACAATGTGAATTAATATTTTAGTTTCAACATGAAGTATATATGTTATTATAAATAAAATAAGTCAACATGTTTTAAAATTATAATACTAAAATTGCATTTATATTTGAGTTTCGACGTACATCAGATATGAAAATAGTTAAACTGTAGGCAATGAAAGGATTTCAACTATTTCATCCATAAGTTTATCCATGACAACTTGATTACTATTATCATATAATTGAACATTGGGTTGAATTTAATTCCAACATGTTTAATTTAAATAAGATTTCATTTGTGGGGTTATATTCAAATTATTTGAGAAAAATTGTTATTTTTTAAATTTTTGTTTATAGTGAGATAAAACTAATGTTAATACCAAAAAACCGCCTCAAGTGTAGAGTGAGGTGAAACTTTGTTAATACCAAAAAAACCACCTCAAGTGTAGAACATAGTTAGTTCTATGTATTTGTCAGCTGAAATTTATCTTAATTTTATTTAATTGACTTGTTTAAAGGTTTATTTTCATTAATTATGTTATTTTAATATTATTTTTTATTATCAAAAATGATAATTGTAGAAAAAAATTTATGTAATATTAAAATATAATTTGTTTAGCGATGTTATAACATTTATTTCATAAATATTAGTGATACGCATAATTTACTTTTATGATTTTTTTTTTCACAATTCATACATTAAAGACCAACAATTATGCATACGTATCTAAAAATTATATTGTACAACTTTTTAATAACTTAACAACTCTGTACATATATCCTTATAGCTTCTTACAGTTTCCTACATCTTTTACAGTGCCTTATATCTTCTTATTTTACAATTCTTATATCTTCTTACAACTTCTCACAGCTTCTTACAATTCCTTACATTTTTTTACAGCTTACACTACATTTTATCGCCAAAAAAATAGGTCCTAAGTAATACAAAACATTTATTCCTACAACTCCTATCTTCTATACATCTTCACTATTTTTCCAACAGTGTTATCAGAGCCACTTCAACCTATGATGGAGATCACCCCACTGCTAATCAAATTCAATCATCCAACTCTGCTTAGAATGTGCAAGCATCAGTTCAGGAAGTACTAAAGCAAGATTTGAGCTCCATTGATCTTCTTAGCGTGCCCGCACAGTCACTGGTTTGCTACCTATAATCCAGTTAAGAATTAAATCCCTTTTAGGGATTAGGGAGTAACGCAGATCATTTGCTAGCCCCTAAATCAGCTAATAAATTATATAAGTTACCCTGCTCTTTTGTTGATGACACAGCAAATCAAGCTATCAGGTCAGCCAATACGGTCAGCACCATGCCCAAATTACAGTCCAGTCAGATAGTGTTTTGGAGAGTCAACCTTGACTCTATCTTATAACAAACTTTTAGCTCGTTTAAGGATGTTAAAAGGTGTCTAAAATATTATCCAAGAAGACCCTGAAGTTGTCGAAACATATCAGATAGCACCAGCTTTTAACCAGCATAAAATCAAAGAAAATATCCTTTGATCCACTGGAATTCAGGCTGCTGCCCTTTGTTAACTACCCGGGAGTTTCTCAAGATTAGCAACTGCAACTTGCACCCAAAGACCACCATTAGTAGGATTAAGGTGTTGCATTAGTTTATCACCTCATTAATAGAGATTAGCAATTGAATAGGTGTCAAGATCTGGCTAATACCTGCTGCTTAAGGGCTGTTTATTTCAAACTTTGTTTGCTACTGTTAGAATCTACTGTACCTTAGCTTTGCCATTGAGAGAGTTAGATTGAGTTCAAAAGTCTAACTTTCATGATTTAATGCTTAGTTGTTATTGAAAAAGTTGAGTTAGCTCCTTCCCCTCAAATTTTCTCTAGCTTATCCTATAGTTTGGCCATCACAATTGGTGATCTAGTGAGTCTTAGCTTGCATTCTTTTGTTATGTCTTATCCATATTGTAGCCAAGGGCCCTGATCTCAGCTTGATGTTGTGTCTTATCTAAGTTTGAGTTCAGTTCTACCTTGTTTTCTGATTGTGTTCAGTTTAAAGTTTCAGTCCGATTTGTTTAAACTCCAATCTATGTGCTTGTCCTTGCCACTATTTTTAAATTTTTTTCTTACTTGGTTCTGCATCATATTTGGTATCAGAGCATAGCCTACTCTCCTAGGCCTGAATCGTAACTAAAACACAACCCTTTGGCCCAAACACATAGCTCACAAAGAACATATTTTCCTCATCAGGTAAGATGAGTAGCAGTATGACATTAGAGGAGAAATTTGAGGATTTGATGAAAAATTATGAGTATCTTGATAGAATGAGTATCTCAAGAAGTAGCTTAGGGAGTCCCTCAAAAACGATAAGAGAGTTTTGCATTCTGACGCAGCAAGCTCTTTCGGCCACTCATAAGGAGAAATTAACCCAAGGGAACCCTTTTGGCACTTCTAGTGGAGATGATTCAGAGCCAACGCACAGAAGAAGCAGAAGACACCAAAACAAGCAAACCAACTTTGACATCAAGATAGAGATTCCAAAGTTTGAAGGGAGGCTTGACCTTGATGAGTTCATTGATTGGTTGCATACAGTTGTAAGAGTCTTTGATTATAAAGACATTCCAGAAGACAAGAAGGTCAAGTTGGTGGCCTTAAGGCCGAGGAAGTACGCCTCTCTTTGGTGGATAAACTTTATGCCAAGAGAGCCAAGAAAAAGAAAAGCAAGATCAGATGCTGGGCCAAGATGAAGTCTAAGCTCAAGAATAGGTTCTTACCCCTTTCTTACCTTTAGGGTAATTATTCTTAGTTGCATAGTTTGACTCAAGGAACTATGTTCGTTCAGTAGTACACTCGAGAGTTTGAGAAACTCTTAATTAAATGTAACTTGCAAGAACCCAAGGATTAGTAGTGAGATACTGAGTGATCTTAATCCTAGGAACTCCCACATTGTTGAGTTACGACAGTATACTACTTTTAAGGATGTGTGTGTGTTGGCTTATACAGTTAAGCAATAGAAGAAAATCATAGCAGTGAAGAGAGAAACCCCCTAAACCCTTTCCTAGAACCTAACTTTTAGGGGAGTCCCTAGCTGACCCCTAAACTCACTGGAAATTCATCCCATATAGCTCCAAATACCCAAAATCAACCCCCCCAGGCACACTGCTAATAGGAGATGTTATAAGTGTCATGCCTTGGGACACATTGCTTCTGAGTGTCCCAATAGATGAGTGATTGCTTAAATGGAATATTAAGCTACCTAAGAGGAAGAACTGAAGGGAGAAAGGGAGGTTTGTCTAATGATGGAGCAAGAAGGAAAGGAGGTGGTTGCTGAACCTAATGAGGGAGAGATGCTAGTGATCAAGAGAGCCCTCAATGCCCAAAGGAGTGCCAAAGATGAGCAAAAGGAGAACATTTTCCGCAGTAGGTGCACTGTCTAAGGTAAGGCCTTTTCTTTGATCATTGATAGTGAGAGCTACTCTAATGTAGCTTATACCACATTAATTACGAAGCTTGGACTGTAGACATCAGTGCATCCTTACCCCCTATTGCATTCAGTGGCTTAACCAAAGTAAGGGATTGCAAGTTAATTCTAGATGTTTTAGTTACTTTCTCAATTGAAAAGAGCTACTTTGATGAAGTTTGCTGTGACATAATCCCTATGGATGTATGTCATATACTTTTGGGAAGACTATGGCTCTTTGATATGAGAGTGACCCATGATGGTTACTTAAATACTTATTCTTTCACCAAGGACGATATGAAAATAACCCTTTCTCTACTAACCCCACATCAACTTCTCAAACACAAGCCCCCCAAATCTTCTGAACCCACAGAAAAACTCCTTACCCTAGTGGAGTCTAACCTCAAGGTTTCACACCATAAGTTCAAGCCTTTCAGGGACTGGGTTCTCCATGCTAGTTAAGATCTAGATGAGACCTCATCCATACCACCATAAGCCAAAATTATCCCCAACCAATATGCTTATGTATTCCTAGAAGAAATCCCACTAAGCCGACCCCTTAAGAGATCAATTCAGCATCACATTGATTTGATCCCTAGAGTTGTCCTTCCAAATAAATCAGCTTACAAAATGAACCCCAAGGATAGATACGACGTTCAAAGGCGGGTAGAAGAGTTAATAGCTAAAGGGATCATCAGAGAGAGTCTCATTCCTTATGCTATACCAGCATTACTTGTCCTCAAGCAAGATGTGAGCATGAGGATGTGTGTTGATGGTAGGGCCATCAACAAAATAACCATCAAGTACAGGTATCCAATTCCCAGATTGGACGACATGCTGGATGAAATTTATGGTTGAAGGGTGTTTTGAAAGGTTGATCTTAGGAATGGCTACTACTAGATCAGAATCAGAGAAGGGGATGAATGGAAGACTTCCTTTAAGACAAAGGGAGGTCTCTATGAGTGGTTGGTCATGCCTTTTGGCCTGCCCAACGCATTCGGTAGCTTCATGAGGCTGATGAGCCAAGTCTTTAAACCATCCATTGGTAAGTTTGTAGTAGTCTATTTTGATGACATCCTAATTTATAGCAAAACTGAAGAAGAGCACTTAGATCACCTCAAGCAGGTTATTCAGGTTCTAGAAATAGAGAAGTTGTATGGGAATCTCAAGAAGTGCACTTTTTTTATTCTTGAGGTCACTTTCTTGGGGTACATAGTCACTACCGATGGGATCCAAGTGGATGAGAGCAACGTGGAAGTAATTAGGAGCTGGCTTGTTCCTAAAAGCATCCATGATGTGAGAATGCCATGGATTAACTTCATTCTATAGGATGTTCTTAAAAAATTTTAGCACCATTATTGGCATCAATGACTGAGGTAATCAAGGGAACTTCATTCTAGCGGAGTGCTAAGGCTCAACAAGCCTTTGATGAGATCAAAGACAAACTCACTCAAGCTCCTGTTTTAGCTCTACCATGCTTTGACAAGGTGTTTTAAGTTGAGTGTAATACCTCTAGAGTAAGTGTTGGAGGGGTTCTAACTTAAGAAGGTATATCGCTAGCCTTTTTCAATGAGAAACTCAGTGATTCTAAGAAGAAATACTCAACATATAATACGGAGTTTCATGCAATTATTAGATGTTTGGGGCATTGGAGGCAATATCTGATAGTAGTTGAGTTTATTCTCCACTCTGATCATAAGGCCCTCAAATACATTCAAGGATAATATAAGCTTAATGCTAGACATGCCAAATAGATGGAGTACCTTCAGTCATTTCATTTCACCATCAAACATAAGTCAGGTAAGATTAATCAAGGAGTTGATGCACTGTCTAGGAGACACCTACTCCTATTTCAGCTTGAAACCTGTATTGTAGGTTTTGAGCATCTAAAGTCTTTATATGATCAAGATGAGGACTTCAGTGAGCTATATGAGCAATGCAAGCAGAAGCCAAAGGGAGATTATGTCCTTAAGAATGGGTATATGTTCAAAAGAGCATAACTGTGTGTTCCCAAATATGGTACCAGGGAGCTATTGATTAGAGAGGCTCATAGTGGAACTCTAGCTGGCCACTATGGATTAAATAAGACGACATCTATGCTTAAAGAGTATTATTACTAGCCAAGTATATCCAAGGATGTTCAAGACATCATTAAGAGGTGTGCTACCTGGCAAGTAGCCAGGAGTCACTATTTACCTCAAGACTCTACATACCTCTTCCAGTTCTACAAGCCCCTTGGATTGATGTGAGCATGGACTTTGTGTTGGATTTCCAGGGACCCAAAGGGGAAAAGATTTAGTCTTTGTGGTTATTGACAGTTTTTCAAAAATGGCTCATTTTATAGCTTGCACAAAGACAAATGATGTTGTTCAAGGTGCTAAGCTCTATTTTAGGAGGTGATGAGACTCTATGGTATCCCTGGATCTGTTGTTTTAGATAAGGATGCTAAATTTTTTAGTCATTTCTAGCTCACACTCTGGAAAAAGTTGGGAACAAAGCTTAAGTTCAAACTACATGTCATTCCCAAACTGATAGCCAAACTGAGGTCACCAATAGGACTCTCGGTATCCTTCTGAGAATGTTGGTCAAGACTCAAGCCAAGGCTTGGGATCTTCTGTTGCCCCATGTGGAGTTTGCATACAACCGACCACCACACAAGACCACTGGCTTATCTCCTTTTAAGACAATGTATGGTCTTGATCCATTAACTCCTAGGTAACTTACTCCAGGAGCCATTAAAGAGAGACCAAGTGTGGAGGCTAAGAAAAGAGTGAAGGAGATCAAGGGATGCATGACACAGTTAGGGAGAAGATTGAGAAGACCAATGCCAATTATCAGTCTCAAGCAAACAAACATAGAAGGAAGGTTGTCTTCTAGCTAGGAGATCTTATATGGGTTCATCTAAGGAAGGAAAGGTTCCCATAAAAAAAAGAAAGTCCAAACTGAGTGCATGAGTAGATGGTCCATTTGAGATCCTGGAGAGGATCAATAATAATGCTTATAGGGTTGAACTGTCAGGAGAGTATGAGGTTTCAGCCACTTTCAATGTGGTAGACCTGAGCCTGTATCATGATGATGTACCCCTTGAGAATTTAGGGTCAAATTCTCTTCAACAAGGGGAGGATGATGGAGATCATCCCACTATTAATCAAATTCAATTAGCAACTCCGCTCTGAATATGCAAATATTAGTTCAGGAAGTACTAAAGCAAGACTTGAGCTCTATTGATCTTCTTAGCATGCCAGCATAATCACTAGTTTGCTACTTGATCTAGTGAAGAATTGAACCCTTTTGGGAAGTAACTTAGAGCATTTGGCAGCTCCCAAATCAGCTAATAAATGATGCAAGTTGCCCCACTTTTTTGATGATGACACAACATATCAAGCTACCATGTTAACCAGTATAGTCAACACCATACTAAGATTACAGTCCAGTCACGCAGTGTTTTGGGGAGTTAACCTTAACTTCATCTTACATAAAACTTTTAGCTCATTTAAGGTTGTTAAAAGGTGTCTAAAATATTGTCCTAGAAGACCTTAAAGTTGCAAAAATAGATCAAATAGCACCATCTTTTAACCAGCACAAAATCAAAGGAAATTCTTTTTAATACACTGGATTTCAGGCTGCTGTCCTTTGTTGATTACCCCAGGAGTTTCTCAAGATTAGCAGCTGCAACTTGCACCCAAATGCCATTATTAGTAGGATTAAGATGCTTCATTAGTTTGACAGCTTATTAATGGAGATTAATAACTGAATAGGTGTCAAGATGTGGCTAATACTTGCTGCTTAAGGGCTGTTTATTTCAAACTTTGTTTGCTATTTTTAGAATCTATTGTACCTTAGCTTACCCATTCAGGGAGGGAGTAAGGCTGAGTTTAAAAGCCTAATTTTCATGCTATAATACTTAGTTACTGTTGAATGAAAGTCAAGCTTAGCTCATTCCCATCAAATTCTCTCTAGCTTATCCTGTAGTTTGTCTATTACAGGTGGTGGTCTAATGAGTCTTAGTTTGCATTCTAGTGTTGTGTCTTATCCAAATTGTAGCCAAGGGCCCTAATCTCAGCATGGTGGTGTGTCTTATCCAAGTTTGAGTTCAGTACTACCTTATTTTCTGATTGTGTTCAGTTCATAGTTTCAGTCCAATTTGTTTGAACCCCAATCTGTGTGCTTGTCGTTGTCATTTCTCACTTGTTCTTACCTGATTCTACATCAACTCAGGTCCTCCTCCTACTTTCACCTTCAAAAATATTAATCACTCATCCACAAGCCATTTCCTATCTTTTAAAACCTAGTGTCTGTCAAATCTAGCTCCATAAAACCATGAGCTCCTTTCCTCTTTCAACCTAAGCCAACTATATATCAAATTTGAGGCCACCCATATTCGATGAGGAGAATTATCAAATATGGATTATTCAAATGAGAACCTTTTTATAGCTCAAGGTCTATGGGATATAGTATAGAATGGATATGAAACTAAGTATGAAGAACCCTGTAAGGATCCTAAGAAGAAGGATGGAGAAGAGAAGGAAAAAACATAGCGAAGACAAGCTATTATGGGATGAAACTAAGGAGATGCAATATCAAGAAAATATGAAGAAGGATATTATAGTCCATGCGTTCATCCAAGAAGCAGTAACTCCAACCATCTTTCCTCAAATCATGATCACGACAACAGCCAAGGAGGTTTAGCGCATTCTAAAGGAAGTATATCGGGGCACCGATAAGGTAATATCTATCAAACTCACTCTTTGGAAAGAATTTGACAATTTATCAATGAAGAAAGTGAAACAATTCAACTATTTTTCAATCGTGTCACCAAAACAGCTGGTAGCATAAAATATTTGGAGAAACGTTAGAAGATAAAAAGTTATACAAAAGGTGCTAAGAAGTCTTCTTGTAAAATTTGATCATATAGTGGCTATAATAAAAGAATATAAAGACCTATCTACACTGACAATAAATGAATTAATGAGGTCTGTTGAAGCGCATGAGGAATGATTGCATAGATTTACAGACTAGCCATTAGAGCAGGCATTTTAGGCCAAACTAAATTTCTCCAACAATGAGGAAAATAAAAAAGAGAATGGTTATAAAGAAATTTCCCCCTGAGGAAGGGAAGATCTAATACCCATGGCAGGGGAGAGGAAATTATAAAAATCAAGGAAGCTGTGAAACTGAAAAACCAGGCCCATATTGCAGAATATATAAAATGAGAAATCACAATACAAATGACTGCCGATATTAAGTTTAGAAGATGCACACGGCATAAACATCACATAAGAGATTGCCGAAACCAGCAACGAGATCAGACCAACTTCATTGAAGAAGGTAACTCTGAAAAGGTCTTCTACTCTAGCCTAAATACTTAGCAAGAGTCACCAGATTTATGGCATGTTAATAGTGGTTGCTCAAACCACATGACCGAAGATAAAAATTCCTTCGTCCGAATGGATGAAAGTATAAAATCAAGTGTCACTCTTGGAGATGGGAGGACACAAGAGGTAGCTGGCAAAGGGACGATTGCGAGGAATGCTAAAAGTGGCTCAACTAAATATATTCAAGATGTCTTACATGTCCTAGTCTAGCCCAAAATCTATTAAATGTGGGCCAGATGATACAAAAAGGTTATATGGTGATATTTGACGATGAGAAAATCCTCATATTCGATAAGGAGAAGAAGTAATTAATAGCCTCCATTACAATAACGCAAAACAGGATCTTTCCTCTAAAGATGTCTGCAGAACAAAAGGTATCTTTTAGCTTCATCATAGATGATACAACGTTATGGCATCACTGCTATGGTCATCCAAATCTTGGTAGTCCTAAAGTTTTAAAGCGAAGAAATATGGTTATTGGTCTACCCACAATAAATGCCGACAAAAATATATTTGAAGGCTGCATTATAGGAAAGATGCATAGATTTTCATTCACTAAAACTTCTTAGAGGGCTTTCCCCACTTCAACTAGTCCATACTAACATTTGGGCCCTGGCTCGTAATCCCAGCCTAGAAGGAAAAAGATATTTCCTACTGTTCGTAGATGATTACGCCCGCATGATATAGGTGTACTTCCTTAAACAAAAATCACAAGCCTTCTCTTATTTCCTACAATTCAAGTCCCTCACAGAGAAACAGAATGGGCACAATCCAAAAATTCTACAATCCGATCGTGGGAGAGAATTAAATTCAAATGAGTTCAACAAGTTCTGCAAAAGAAAGGCATTAAAAGGGAGCTTACAGTCAGGTGTACACCTCAACAAAACGGTGTTGTAGAAAGAAAGAACATAACAATAGTTGAAATGACTCGCAGCATGTTCCAAAGTAAGAATTTGCCAAAACAGTTTTGGGCTGAAGTAGTAAATACAACAATCTATATCCTTAATCATACTCCCACGAGAGTAGTGCTCAACAGGACACTGTCTGAAGCATGGTTCAAGAAGAAGCCCAAGGTAGATCACTTCAAAGTTTTTGGGTGTATTGCCTATTCGCACATCCAAAAAAGAATAGGGAAAAGTTGGATGGTAAAGGAAAAAAGTGCATGTTCATTAGTTATAACGATAAATCCTAGGGGTATCATCTCTACAATCCAGAAACTAAGAAATTAATTATTTCAAAAGATGTTATATTTGGTGAAGCATATGAATGGATTTGGCCAGATGATCCAGCCCATCAATCAACTCAACAAAATTTTCAAATTCAAGAAATTAGAGAAGAAAGGCCTCTTGATGTGGGTCCATCTTCACTAGCAAAACCATCTTTAAATGAATTAAGTTCTTCAAGCCCTACTCCATAATCCAGTCCATTAAGTTCTCCTCAAACCATTTGGAGGTCTCAAAGAAAGACATCGACCACCTTATCTACAAGACTATAAATGTGGTCAAGTAACCACAACATTCTTCGCTAGTGAACCACAAATATTTCAAGAAGCTGCCAAAGATGGAAGATGGATTAAGGCATGAATAAAGAAATCAGAATGATCGAGAAAAATAATACTTAGCTGTTGGTGGGCAGTCCTCAAGATAAAGGCGTCATCGGACTTAAGTGGGTATGTAGAATCGAATATAATGAGGATGGCTCGATTCAAAAGTATAAAGCCCGTCCAGTTACCAAAGGGTATTCACAACTGCCTGGGATTGACTTTGACAAGACATTTGCTCTTGTAGCTTGTATGGAGACAACAAGAACAGACTTGCTGAAGTAGTAGAATTGAAGTTACAAGTCTTTCAACTTGATATCAGGTCAACATTCTTAAATGGCGAGCTAGAAGAAGATGCCTATGTTGAACAACCTTAGGGGTATATGGTGGAAGCTCATGAAGATAAGATTTATAGACTGAAGAAAGCACTATATAATCTTAAACAAGCACTACGTGCCTAGAATAGCATAAATGATGGATATCTACTTCAAAGTGGATTTGAAAAGTCCAAGTGAGCCATCCTCATATATCAAGACCCAATGACACGATCTTCTAATTTTGTGCCTATGTGTTGATGATCTTATATACACTAGCACGAATCAAAGGATGACTGAAGACTTTAAGAAGGCCATGATGGCTAAATTTGAGATGGCAGACTTGGGATTAATGAAGTACTTCCTTTGCATGCTAGTAAAGCAAAGCCTAGGTTAAATCTTTATCATTCAAGAAATTATGCATAAAAACTCCTTAAGAAGTTTATCATGCTTGACTGCAAGTCATTATCAACACCTATGGCAACAAATGAGAAACTTTCTAAGTATGACGACAAAGAGAAGGTGGATGGTCGACTTATCGAAGTATGGTTGGATCATTAATCCATCTCACTAACACGACACCAGACATAGTTCATGCCAACAGCATTGTCTCTCGATTCATGAGTGAGCCTAGTAAAGCTCACTTTTCAGTAGCCAAGAATTTTGAGGTATGTCAAAGGTATGAAGAAATATGGTCTATTATACAAGATAGATAAAAACTCAAGGCTTGTCAGGTATATAGATAGTGATTGTGGTGGATGTGTAGATGATATAAAAAGTACAAGTGGTTAATGTGTTTCTACTAGGCTCCAAGGTTATCTCTTGATCATCTAAGAAGTAAGCAACAATAGCATTAACTTTAGCAAAAGCAGAGGATATTGCAGTTATAAGCACAGCAGGTGAAGCAATATGGTTCAGAAGAATATTGGGTGACCTACATCAAGATAACAAAGAACCAACAACACTTTTTTGTGATAACATGTCAACGATAGCAATGACAAGGAACCTAATCTTCTATAGTCGAACCAAGCACATTAAAATCCGACATCACTTTATTCGAGAACTCATTGACAAAAAGGAGATCTAGCTAAAGTTTTGTAGAACATATGAGCAACTAGCAGATATATTCACGAAGGGAATCTCAAGTAAGAATTTCATCCATTTCAGGCAACATCTCCGAGTGCAAGGATGTTTCTGAATTAAAGAGAAGTGTTAGAAATTAATAATTTAAAAACATCTTGATGTTAAGGTTTTAGAATCCTCTCAATTATTCCGGCATCTTTTAGATTATCATGGAACCTTCTAAAATATTCTAGAACCTTCTAGAATATTCTATAACTATCCTGATAGTCGTAGAAACTTCTAAATTACTCTAGAGCCTTCTAGATCCTTCTAGAACTTTCTAGAAGAATTCTCTAGAATGCTCCATAACTATCCCACTGCTTCTCATGACATCTATTCCAGCAGTAGAAATGGTCTACTCAATATTGCAGTAAGAAGAAACTCAGAGAGGTTTTGGAATTTAACAAACCTCCTTTTTTCATATGTCCAGCTCAGTATCCATAACTACCTAAAGCCTTAGCCATGATCAAGCTATCATAGCTCCTTCTCCTCTTACTACTGTTCTGGTCTACATCAATGATATGTTAATTACAAATAGCAATCTTGATCTTATTAATCAATTGAAGTAGCTCCTTCATTATGTTTTTCACGTGAAAGACCTAGGTGAACTTAGGTACTTTCTAGGCATTGAAGTTGCCAAATCAAGCAAAGATATCTTTCTTTCTCAAAGGAAATATGTGTTGGATCTTCTGCATGAGACCAACATGACAAATGCCAAGCCTTTCAACCTGCCCATAGAAGTTCATTTGAAATTAGCTTATGCTGATTCTTATCTATCTGAACCAAATCAGAATCAAAGATAGATTGGCAAGCTCATTTATTTAACCACTAGTAGACTAGATCTGTGTTATATTGTGCAGGGTCTAAGTCAATTTATGCAACACCCCACCACTACTCATATGCAGGCTGCATTGTATGTTCTCAGGTATCTCAAGAAAGCCCCAGGTCAAGGCATACTTATTCTCAGCCCAATCTTACAGCATACAGTGATAGTGACTAGGGTGGTTGCACTATTGGTAGAAAGTCTACCTCTATATTGTGTTCTGTTTGGTTCATCTCCTATTTCTTAGAGGACTAAAAAGTAGTATGTCGTGACTTGAGCCTCAGCTAAACCTGAGTATGGAACAATTGCCTTCACTATTTGTGAGGTCATCTGGTTGCTAACTTTGTTGAAACATTTGGGATTCTCTAACCTAAAGATAGCAAGTATGCATTGTGACAAAAAAGCTGCTTTACACATTACTCATAACCATGTCTTTCATGAAAGAAGTAAACTCATCGAAGTGGATTGTCACTTCATTCGTGAGAAGATTCTGGCAAGTATTATCAAGCCATCTTATGTTCTAACCAAGTTCCAATTGGCTGATGTATTCACCAAAGTCTTGATTGTTTCCCAACAAACTACCCCTCTGGCAAAGTTAGGGGTTCTTGACATTTTCCAACCCCAACTTGAGGGGGAGTGTAAGAGGTGAAGGAGCTATGATAGCTTGGTTATAGCTAAGGCTTTAGGTAGTTAAAGATGCTGAACTGGACACTTGAAATAAGGAAGTTTGTTATAGATATTTTTGTGGGTTTGTATTCATGTAATAAGGACACAGGCAAGGTATATAAGCTTGAGCTATTGTATTGCAAAGATAGTTTGACAGATATGCAACTACATTTTTTAGCTTCTCTCTTTTTCCCACTACTTTCTCTCTCTTGTCTTCCTCCATGGCTGACTTAACAGTTTGACCTCCAGAAAAGTAGAAACTATTATGCTTAAAAATAAAAAATAAAAATGTCTAATGTGGTAGGCTTCGCATTCAACATAAAGTTTAGTGATTCATCATTAATTTCTTATTTATCATCTGCATTCAATATTAAAATTTAAACTTTATTTAAAGTTTAGTGAATTTTAAAAACTTTTTTAAAAAATTGGTAAGTTTTTGTAATTTTTTTCCAAAATGTAGTGCTAAAGTTCGATTGTTAATCACTAAATTTAAAAATTAAATTATTTTTATTCAATATTCTCAAAGATAGAATTGTTAATATCAGAAATTTCCTTTCTCATTAGCCACTTGTTATGACTACAGCAAGCCAAAGGCGAACCTCATTTCTTCTACTTGTGCCTTGTGAATGATAACATCCTATGCAAGGGATAGTAGACAGATCGAATAATTCAAGATAGCCGAATTCTCGGTATTTACATAGAAGAATCAAGTTAGAAGATTAATCATGATGCATTTGAAGTGTTCTTCAATTATGGATTCGTTAGTGAGAACCAACGGAAAAAGACAAGTTTGCTCGGTGTAACTAGTTGAGAAACATATCCATCAAGGTGTTTTTAATTGGTGCTTTTAAGGTTGCATCATTTGTTTAAGCTCATGAGCTTGAACCTTATGATGCACGTACATCCCTTTGTTTTAGGAGAATTCAATGGAAAGCTATTGAGCTTTGTTTAATGGACTTTATTATCTTACTAGTTAGGACCTTTTTTGGGCTTAGACGCTGAATCTAATATGTGCGTCTCCTCCCTCCTCTTCTCCCACCCATTGGTAATACTCACCTTAATGGAGTCAATGTTGCCACATGTCATTGTATTATCAATTTTTACTTTATTTATCATTCGATACTAAAAACTACCTACATATGTATCATTCTTTTATCATTTTTTTTCACTTTGTTTTTGATTTTTAATTCTAATTGCCCTCTAAAAACCCTCCGAGGAATAAATCAAGTGGGTGCCAGTTAATTCCATTGGTAATGTTTTTTTAAAGTTATCATAAGATACCTAGGTTCAAGTTCCCCCAACATCAACCTTCAGTGCACCTTCACTAATCTTTATATTATAAATAGCAAAATCATTTTGGCTAAAATGCTTTCCCTCCCCCATTCCTATATTGTGGCGTAATCCCGCTAAAAGAGACAATAAATTAAATTTCAAATATGTATCCATCAGATAGGGCGGGAAACAACTGCTAACATTCCTCTATTATACAAAATCCACAATAGCTGATTCCCTTATCCCCTCCTTAACTGCCATTCATCTGATATCAAAGCTTCCCCCCTCCTCTCTCTCTCTCTCTCTCACACACACACACACATCTCCCACAGTCCCTCATGTCAGTTACCTCGCCTTCCCCTTCTTACATAGTGTCCTGGTTTTAATAAATTAACTTCCCACTTCCCAGTTATTAATGCCGTTGACAAACCAAGCCATCCCTTTCCTCTAGCCCCATAAAATTCCATGAAGTTCTCTCAGTGCAATCCATTGTTAATGGTGGTTCATTATGCTATGTGAAACTAATAGATTATTTCGGAAAGATGACAACAAGTATTCATAAATGACATGTTTGTGGGCTACTTGATGCTTTTGCCAAGGTATTTCATCTCCTCTATCTCTCTCTCTTAATTTGTCAAGTGGACATGCAATGGTTTTGAAACTACAGGGTATTCATATATTGCTTTTTTCACATAAAACTACAAATATATCTTTCTTTTTTAGGTAACTAACTATGGATTTATATTACTGTGGGCTTGGAAAATAGATGGATGGTATTCTCCATCATTTCTTTCCTTTTGGTGTTTTGCAGAAATTCATTTCAATCTATCCTATTGCTTCATCTAAATCAGTTGATGAAAACCACACTGCATAGATCTATTTCCATATTGTTCCAATTTTTTTTTGGATAAGTTTAATTGCCCTGTTTTGTTTCTTTTATTTTTATTTAGTAGTTAAGTTAATCTCAATTTTATGGATTCCATTACTTGGTTAGGATTCAATGGCCACCACCACCTGTAGGTGGCCGGGTGAATCGGAGGATAACATTGTGAATTACCGAGGAGCACTCAGAAATTGTATCATCATTTCTATCCTCCCCTTGGTTTTTTAATACTATTTCTAAGTTGTTTTGTTTGGTAATATTATTAACTGCATGTTGAATTTTTTTTTTTTGGGGGGGGGGGGGGGAACCCATGGGAGACATATGAAGTGCTCATATGTAGATTGATCTTTAGGAGCATCATGGGATACGATGTTTCAACTGCTTTAATTTCAGGTCTTTCTGTTGAAGCACCTTTCTTTCTTTATTTTGTTTTTATACCCCCTAAAAATTGCTCTTTTCCTACCCTATCTAATTTTGTCTTAATTGATGTGATTTTTTTGTTTTTTTAGATGTTTGAGACTGCTTTAATTTCATGCCATTTAAAATTACTTTTAGAAAGGTAGAATCATAAATTTTGTATGTAAAGCTCTAGAGAGTCTATTCTCTTTCGTATGTAGTACAAAAATTTATACCGTTGATGATAGAGTTAAATGGTAATATACTTTTTTTCCTACTCTTCCTCTTTTCTTATTTTTCTTATTTTTATTTACTTTTTTTTGGAGGGGAATAATATTTTCCTAATCCTTAAGATTTAACATATAATCATTATGTACTATCTAAGTGAAAGACTCTCTCTTTACTATTGTTTACAATACGATCTCCTTATAGCTAATACAGTATTGAAAGTAGAGAAATAAGCAATTTCCCTTCAACATTATTAAGGAGGAAAAAAAGTTAATTGTAAGATTTCATGATATGTTAAGTTTGATTTAAATTTGAGATTTTCACAACATTTATATTAGAAGCTACTTAATCAAATTTCTAACCACAACTTACTTTTTTTTTTTTTTTTGGGTAACCACAATTCTTTGGATTGCTCAATAAGAAAAAAGACCGTGAAAACAAATTATTTAAAGAAGAGTATCCTATGCTAGCACTTTATAGCATACGTATTTTTACTAATCTTATCTCTAATTGGAGGCTATTACCTTAGTTATAAGAATCTTTATATATAAAGTAGATACATATCAAATCTTATCCAATTGTAAAAACAGAAATTTTTGGGGGAAAAAAAAGAGTTCCATAGCATCCCCTTTTTAAGAATTAGGGGAAAACAAACTAAATGATAGTAAACTATTAGTATACTGTTATATTTTTTAATTCTAAAAACTACGTACAAATTTATATTATTTGTTTACTATATTTTCCTCTATCAGAAAAAGTTATAAAACTTTGAGCTAATTCATATTTAAAAAATTAAAGTTAGGCAATGTTGTTGATTTGTTTTTATATATGTTGTAGTGTTAATTATATGTATTTAATTATATGCTACTTCTATTAATTAATTATGTATGTGATAATTTCTTCTTGCATATATCATATGGTATATAATATAGCTCGTATAACATTTTATTTTTATTTATTACTTTTGACCCTATTATTTAAATTGAGTACTTTTTTGTGCGCGTTATTTTTTAATTAATGCATATTTATATCAATTTTATGCTATTTAGACACTCCATGTAAATGCAATGTGAACGCACGGGCACAAACTAGTTTTCAAAAAAAAAAAAAGGAACAATGCAAATCGAAAATAAACACATGCACATTCTAAATACAAAATAAAATATAGTGACGAAAAACAAAAATATATATTAATAGCAATGTACGATGTAAAAAATATATGCATTTTTGGATGCGAATAATCCTCAATATTTGGGTTATTGGAAGCGACCAATGTAAATTAGATAATGTAATAACATATGTATCATATCATATGTGGTGATACATTTTGCTTCCCTTTTTTCAATACTGCCACTAAAATATAATAATAAATTACCGTTTCGTTACCTTCAAATTTTCAAGAGGTATTTATTTTATCTATTCAACAGTTGTATAGAGACTCCTACCCACTTCTAACACCCAAAATATCATGCAAGACTCATGTTAATGCTTAAAGAGTTGAAAGGAAAAGGCCGAAAATCATCCACATCTAATAAACAAGTTATCAGTTTATGTTTCTAGATTTCAAAGTTATGTATGTCATTTGTGTCATCAACTTATCGTCAGGTCATGGACTTTTCCACTCACTTACTGGAGATGTGACAACTTATTATCACACCTAAACTTAAACAATGTATTTTCTTATACTTTTTCACCATCATCATTAGCATGTGAGAAGTAAATTAAAAAATTAATCGAAATATTGTTGAGTTATGTTAGTAGTAACCCAAAAAGTTGAGTACAGCGTTAAACCAACGTATCTTCATTCAAAACACACCCCTAAAGGTGGAGTCATTGATGCCTAAAAACGCAAAGTATAATGCAGAACGCATGGCTGCCCTCAAATCATGCACTAAAAAGACTACTGGAAAACCACTGAAGTGCCCGCTGTTTGAGTCAGGACCATTGGGAGTATTTAAAGTGTCTTCAGAATTGGGACCATTAAAACCAGGAAAAAATGCCGAGACAAGATGGAATGATGCCGCGGAAGAAACGACGGGGGACCCAATCCAAAAGCTAGAGAGAGACACATTTTACCAAATGGAGAGAGAGAAACAAAGAGAATAAGCAATGAAATCGATTGAGATTCTCCTCCCAATTAGCATCCCCCACTACCACGACATTTGTTTCTTAGAAAACCAAGTAAACAAAATCAGGTTTCATCTATCATCCATCATCCATCATGGACATGAACCGTATAAACAATGCAAAGTTCCAATTCCAGAAAATTCGGTTCGGAGACTTCTTTTTCTCTACCTAAATTGGCCTAACCACGCTCACAAAATACCAGAAACTATATGCCAATTCACTCTTCGCAAATCATACTGTACAATTTTGCATTAACTACTCATGTAAAACATGATTATGTACTCCGTTAGAGATATGAATTAAAAGCAAGAGCGATCGATCAAGCTAAGGTAATCTAACCCTTGCTACGGTAAAAAGCTATCCCTAACCATCGGTGGCGGCGGCGCATCACCTCCACTGGAAGAGGAGGTGTTGGTCGTGGAGGTGGAGGTTTCCGGCAATCCGCCACCGCATTTCTGGCAGCGCGTGGGGACAGCGGCGAGAATCTGGCGGCAAGACGGACACGAAGAGTGAGATCCGAGCCAAGTATCAATGCAACTGACATGGAAGCCATGGCCGCACCGCGGAAGAACACGGATCTCCTCTCCCACTGCGAATTCCGACAAGCAAATTGCGCATTCGTCGGCAAGTTTTCCAGCGTGTTGCTCCGCCGAGTACGGCATCTTCGGGAGAGACTTCAGCACCTTCTTCTTCAGGCCTTTGGTCGCCGGCGCCGGAGATCCACCGCCGGCGCCACCGTATAGTCGGCGGATCCAGGCGCACCGGGAGACCGCGACGAGGCCGAGCACGCAGATCAAGGCACATAACAAGGCGGCGAGTATGACGACGAAGTCGGAGTCCACGGCGTCGGCTTCGTTCGACGGTGTCTGCGGTGGCGGCGGGCCGGGGTTCAGACTTCGGAGGAATCTGGCGGGAGAAATCATAAGAGAGAGTGAGAGGGGGGAGGCGGTTGAAATGGATGATGAGAGAGAATTAGGAGGTTCAGATCAGAGAGAGACTGAGAGAGAGAGTTGGGGAGGAAGAAATCTGTGAGGAGGGAACCTAGTTTATATAGAGGTGCTGGTGGGGAAATGCTAGTCCTGCTCCTGTAACCGCAACTGCAACTGCAGCGGCTGCGTGGGAGAATGTGGAAGTTCTTTTTATTTGGTCTGTCCAATCGCTCTCTTAATGTCCTCTTAATTATTATCATCTTACTCTTTAGGTTTGTCCTAATTAGCTTTTTTTTCCCTCTAATAAATCATTAAGCTTTTGATTTTTCTAATTAGTTTATTAATACCTTTATTTTTAAAGAATTTAGCATTTTCAATTAGCTTTTTAAAGATTTTTTTCATCTGTCCTGATTCCACGCTTATAAAAATGATAAAAAAAATAAAATTTGATTTATCACCACACTCAATGGGAATTTACATAACTATATTGCAAAATGATGGTTTTTTTTAATTCACTTTTTCTTCCGCATGCTGAAGCTTAATAAAGCATTATAATATGATCCAAACTCAGGCCCCAAAACAAATCGAAATGGATCGTTTTCATTGTAAAGTATGTTAGGAAAAAAGTTATTTGATGTTTGTGACAAGCTTAATTTTGTTCTTCAGAAAGTGCCATGATCATTGACTCCATTGTGCGCTCACAAAGGAAGTGAGGAGTCAGGAGAGCAAGCACAAGTTGTTCACGTGGGTACATCAGTTAATGCACATGTCATTAATTCACAGCCACAAAACCGGTGTCATTACAAAGAATCTATTTTATATTTACCGAATCAAAATAGGCATATCTTATGTAAGGAGTATAATCTGGTTTATTTCACATATTAACTCTACTTCATATCAAATATGTTTATCAATTTTTACCAACATAGGTTATTCTAACGTAATGCTTGGTTAGATGTAATTAATCTTGTAATACAATCAAGTTTGTAATTGTGTTTTCTTTACCTTATTTGATTGTATGAGAATATTGTAATAAAAGAACTATCTTGCAATTATGATTACCATAAACTAAGTAATTATGATTATAATGCAAAGTTGATTGCATTACGTTGTTATTATATTGTATCCAACCAAATATTACATAAGTGTTTTGGCACTTGATTTCATTAAATAAGGTCTCAAGTGTCATCATTAGAAATGAAGAGAATCTATAAACTCTACCTCTATATGGTACAATAGTAACTTAGCTCTGATAAAATAGGTGCCCAAAAATCTAAACAAAACCATACTGACCCTTTTTTTTTTCCATTTTTTAACAAAATATTGGATAATATTAAGTGATCGAAGCCAGTTTCAATTTTATTGATTAATATGGAGTTTAGTACATGCATGTTGATCCAAATTAACCAATATAATAGCACATAGCAACAATTGTAATAAGTCACACCATCTTTAGGACAAGGCTTTTCGCGGTGGGGTGTGTGGAGGAGATCGGCGGCTCCGTGGCTGCAAGGAGAAGGAAATCCTCTAGGATACAGTTGTCTGAAGGGGGAAGCCAAAGAACAGGTGGGTTTTTTTTTTTTTTTTTTTTTTTTTAAAGAGTGCAAAATTGAAAGCTACCTTTAACATTGCCATGCTTTTTTTTTGGGCGGGGGTCAGAAGGTGATATACAAATTGGTTATTACAAGGTATATGTTCGACGGGCCAGCACAACTTGTTCATGTACTTTCTTAACTAGAGCCCTAGGTACTTTGAATATTCTTGTAAATCTAAAGTGTTGATAATATAGCTTGTAATAGGTAACAAGCATTTTTATCTGTAGTGGAATACATAAACGCCCATTGAGTGCTCGATTGATATTCAAGGAATCCGTCCAACCGTCCATTACTGTCCATGCTCTCCCTTGAACTATTTTCGTTGCCAGTTATACTACAGTTAGCTTTATGATGAACGTACTTTCAGTTATAACCAATTGCCAGATGCATTCTACTCTGTGAAGACTTATATATGATCACTCCACTGCCTCCTTTTGATCCCTTTTCCCTCCATGCTCCATCGACTATGAGTGTGATTTCTAGCGATGTAGTTGTTTCTCGTCAGGAAAAATATATGAGTTGACTGACTTGGAGGAGCCTATATCTTAGTTACTTTGCAACCTACTAGTTTCTCCTTATCAGTAGAGTTCAGAGGTGTTGATCTCTCTCCATATTGAGAATACAAAATGCAGAGTCTCAACCAATTATCCAACCTTAAATTGACTGTAGTTCTTGAGAGTCCATATGCTCCATATTGAGCATATAAAGTACCTTGCCAATGCTGCTTCCTTTTTATGTAATTCGTAAATATACGGGATCCAATTTTTAAATTAATAGTAAAATCTTATAAAGCAACTACTTGCGACTCGAAGTCCCAAGCTAGTTGCTACCCAAAAGCATTGTGTGAAGCCACAGTTGTGAAGTAGGTGTTCAGTAGTCTCCTGTTCTTGATAATAGAATGGGCATTGTATCCATGTACTGAGTCCCCATTGTTGCCGGTTATGTCCTATAGCTATGGAGTTGTGGGACTGTTTAATTTAGTGTTAACTAACTGGAAAGTGAGTATTTGGCACTAATGAATGCTTGAATTACTTCAAGAACTATTATTTCTACCAGTGGCGGATTCAGACCGTTAGACTATGAGTGTCCACTTATTAACAATCATCACTATGTCTTCTTCCCCTTGCACTCGATGTGAGAACTAACTCTGCTACCACTTGTATTATTTTTTTTGTTCTTTTCAAGTTGTTTTCTCCTCAAATGTTGTACAATAGAATTGGATTGATATTAAACTAGACCAAAAAAAGGAAAAAAAGAAAAAATGAGGCTAAAATTTGTTGGGCCTTTACTATAAAGCATGAGAGAGAGAAGAATAAGAATTTTAATAGATTTTATTCTATTACTTTATTAGCGTACAATGGCTCTTTATAGCATAAGTTGTACTTTTTATTTTTAAATTATAGAATGGCTAGTGCTTCGGCCAGTTGATGAAAGATGCCTAATGTTTATTTGGGCCATTTTAGGAGTGTCAACATCCAGCATTCTTAATTCCTTGTAAATAACATATTAAATATTTTTAGACCCAAGAACACCCTTGAGCTTCAAAAAGATCCGCCCATGACTTCCCCTTTTTTTCTAAGAGGAAAACATTAGTTTGGGACAACAACACTCATTATAGGGAAATCTTACAATTTACCATTAAATTATAAAGTATACTAAAAAAGAATTATAAGTTGAGTCATTCGCTAGACTACGATTTCAACGTAAACCCATAAAGCCAATGGATCTGAGAGGGACAGGGATACTTAGGCTCAAGTCCTGAAGCCCCCCTCCCCCCCCCCCCAAAAGGACAATGGAGATCCCGAGGTTAACCTCGGGTAGGGAGTGTGGCAAATAATAAGAGCTTGTACAGCGATATACTCGCAAGGAAGAAAAGGAGGAGAGAGAGAATGGTGACGCGAGGAAGACTGTGCAACAAGAGACTTGTGCCTCACGTCTCACGGGGAGGCTCTCTCCATTGAGCTCCCTCGTGAGCTTATTTTGTTTTTTTTAAAATATTTTTTTATTACTTTTTTTTTAATTCTAAAAATAAAGTTATGTGTTATGGAGTGGGTTTATAGGCATTATTCTATTGTTAGATGTAGAATTCATAGGTATTGTTTTATCAGGTGAGGGAAAGTGGTGAGCCTGTCATTGCAGAGAGTGAGGATTGTGAGACGAAAGGTTGGAGAGAGGGCTGATGTGGCAGTGAGAGGACCCGACTGGTGAGCCTTGTTTTTGCTCTAAGTAGCCAATTGCGGTGATCCTCTTTTGATAACAAAGAAATCAGTGGCTGCCACTACAAATTACAACAGCTCATCCTAGATATGGATAATAAAGAAAACGATCTTGCATCACAACTAACTCAAGCCACCTGCAGGGCAGTTGCCTCCCAAGCTAAAAGCCCCTCAACAAAACTGTCGTGCCTTTGAACACTTGATCTTAACCATTATCTTCTTGATGCTTTTGGACCGAAAATGGCTATTTGTTGGCCATTTTTAGTCCCTTGTTTCTTTATTTAGTGTGACAAGTGATCTTTGTTTTTTTTTTTTTGGGAAGATAATTTGAAAGTATTGTCTCCTCAATTGTAAGATATGTCGATCTTAACTTTATCTTTTGTATTTATCTATGGAATTGTGTGAAAGTTTATATTTGCTTTACGTTCATGTTTTGTGTTTCTGTTTGTTGGTTTTGGGATAGATTATATCAATTTGCCAACCTAGATCTACAATCATTTCCAATTCTTCAAGTACAGTCCTTCGTATCAGCAACATATCTCCTTACAAATTTGCACTAGATCAATGGATCAGTTTTATGAAGAGGAGTACGAAAGATTTGTGGATACAAAAATGCAGCTGAACTTCGACGGAAAAAGCGACGTTATAGGCGGTCGTCAGAAAATATCATAAGACCCGACGGAAAAGCAGGCTGGGCCCAACGGACATCAGAATTTCCGACGGAAATTCTGACGGAATTCCGTCGGAAACCGTCGCGGTCTGTCAGAAATCCCGTCGGACGGTTTTCGCAAATCGAGGCAGCGCAGATCTCGAAACTTTGGCTGGCTTTTAAATTTTGGGGAGGGTTGGTTTCGCCGAGCAAATGCAAATTTAGAGAGAGAAATGGCTTCAAAGAGAAAGAGAAGGAGGAGAAGGAAGAGAGAGAAAGTGAAGTTTGAAGGCTTTAGTGGTCGGAAAATTGAACGGTATATGATTTTTTTTGTTAATTTGTTGTTTAAAGTTGAAATAGTTAAGTTAATTGATGTTTTGTATGGTTTTAATTTTTCAAGTTTGACCGCCGCCGTCGCCGTCGCCGTCGCCGCCGCTGCTCCCGTGCCGCCGCCGTGCCTCCGCCGCCGGTAATACCCGTGATTTTTCGGGTTTTAAAGGTTAGTAGAATTGTTGCGCTTTAAAATTGTGTTAATTTGATATGTGATGTTCATTTTTGTGAATTTTAATCTTGAAGCATGTTTGTTTAGTTTGATGTATTTAATTTGTTATTTTAAAATGTAAAATATGTTAAGCATGTATAATATATGTTTTGTTGATGTGAATAATTTAAGTAAAACAAGTTTGTTTATTATAAAATGTTGAATATATTAAGCATGTATGTTTTTTGAGGTATGTTTAATTTTTCTATTGTTTTTGTGAATTTCTTAAAGGACAAAGTGCAAGTTCTTCCAACCAAATGAACTTGAATCCTGATGATGAAGAGGACTCCGAAGATGACAATGACGATGATCCCACAAATTTATCTGATTGTAATTAATGTATATGACGTGCGTGCAGATCCAAAACAATTGTATTTGATGGATATTGTGGTGAATGTTTGTAGCATATTTTTAATTCAGATATGAAACTTTATATTTGGTAATTATTAATTTTATTTTATGTATATTTTTGTGATGATTTAAGTTTTTTTTAAAGTTTCTTTTTTTACACAACTAAAATTATTCAAAAAAATTTTTTTGGGGGTGGGGAATTTCCGATAGAAAATTCCGTCGGAATTTTCGTCGGAGATTCCCCCTCTGCAATTTTCCCCTGCACTTCGAAAAAGTGTCCGACGGTCTTCCTGACGAGTGTTTTCCGTCGGAAATTCCGTCGGATTCATCGGAATTTCCGTCGGAGATTCCCCCCTCTACAATTTTCCCCTGCACTTCGAAAAAGTGTCCGACGGTCTTCCTGACGAGTGTTTTCCGTCGGAAATTCCGTCGGATTCCATTGGTTTCCGTCGGACCAGTTTCTGCGACGAGCCGAATCCCGACGGGTATTTTCCGTCGTATTTTCCGTCGGAGAGCCTTTTTCCCGTCGGAATACAGACTTTTTTCCGTCAGTATTTCCGTCGCTGATTAAATGTATTTTTGTATCTTTCCTATATTATACCGAACGAAAACAGTGTAGTATGAGGGAAGGCAAGCATCAATATTTTTTAAGCTAGATTTTTTGAGAGTCTACCTTTGATCTTGACATCTATTATTGTATTTTTGAATAGGACTTATATTGTAAGTATTAAATAACGTATTACTAATTAATGAAGTTATTTCCTTTATTACGTCAAAAAAAAAATAAATAAATAAACCCAAGCCACCTTCGACCAAACCACCTATACTATGGTATGATTAATCCCTAATATTTGTTGTAGTGTTAGCGATTTAGGCTCTGTTTGGACCTTGAAAAATTTGGTGGAAAGAAAAAAATTTAAGAAAATTACTTTTTTTCTTATGTTTGGTTTAGAGATAATCACAAAGAAAAAAATATGGAGGAAAGTTTGGTGGAAAAATTGTTAGAAACAAGTGACAAAATCTTCCTCGTAAAATTGTGAGGAAAGTTTGAGGAAAATTCCCAACCTTCTCCAACCTTGTATTGTTTAGATGACATCAAAATGATTTAAGTAGTTCATCAATATTCAAATTTCTCATCCAAATTCTTGTATTTTTTTTTGATCCAAACAAGAGAAAAAAACTCATTTTCTTCCTACTTTTTTTCTTCATATTTTTTTCTTCAACTTTTCCTTCCATCAAATTTTCTAAGGACCAAACTGAGCCTTATATTTTCAAATTACCCATCCAAGTTTTCTATGCCCTTGGCAATCTTGATTAAAAAATCAACGATGGTCAAGATGGCTCTCTTCCATTCAAGGGGTCACATAGGAAAGATTCATTGTGACATTACAGGGAATAAGAATATTTTATGATTTACAACTTGAACTTTATGTAAGCCAGACAAGTTCAAATCAATCTATCATCAAAGACCATTTCTCATTCCATTCCAAGTAATTCTGCATTTTTTGTTTTCCAAACTTTATTGCCTCGTAAATGCTATGGACATAATGAAATTGATTTGATTTTAAAACATGAGCAAAATAACAAATTAGGCTAATTTAATTCGAATCAAAATTAGAATGTGTCCCACCACCTTTTTTTAAATAGAATAAGTTTATTGAATAAGATATTAATTGACCGAAAATTAAATTGAAATGAAAAACGACCTAAGTGAAACTCAAAAGCAAATGTGGCAAAAAAGTGATCCAAGTTGAATAGCTCGAATCACACTAAACTGACATCCGAAAATATTTATTTTGAAGCAGAGTAGAATCTGAAAATGACAAGAATTAACCATTTCCAACAAGATTTTTTTCTTTATTAGACAAGTTGACTAAACCAAATATTAACCAATTTGAACTAAAAATGACCAGACCTGATATTAAAATTCAAACCAAACGAATATTTATTAATCCAAATATGGATCAATTTGAAATTAACTTAAGATTAAATTGAATGACCACCGCCACAAGTCATAAAAAGGGAGTCTTAGGATCGCAAGGCAGGAATTTCAGTTACTGTTTCTTCCGAAGAAGCCAAGAAACTGCCTGTCTACCCAATTGCATCTTATTGGTGCTTTCTCTTGGTTGTTTTGTTTTTTGGGGGTGCTTTTTTTACTTACCCGCTTACTTTCTCTTTCAGCGCCAAAACAACTGAAATTTGACACAAAAGTAGGAGTAGACCATTTCTCGTTGACGTTGAGTCATCGCTTAGACTACTTTTTTCTCAAAACGGCCCAATGCCATTCCCTTTGTGTGAACCATGCAATCAAACGTGAATTCTAAACAAAAGTTTATTTTCAGCACATCCAACAGTTTCTCTTTCATGGCAATGTATTTTTAGATTTTTCTTTTTTTAAAACAAAAGGGGCAAAAAGATTGATATATCTGAAATTTAAACGTATATTTTTACAATAATTTTCAAAGATTTTACAAGTTAAACAAACACACAATCATATATCTCTAAATTTATTGAATTTCTATTTTTTTGGAAACATTGAATATCTGAATATGAGTTGTCATTTTGTCATCCTTGTTTTCCTTCATGTTTCAAAATTACGCTCTAATTTAAAACTTTTTTGACACAGAGTGACAGAGTGATGTATAAAGGCATAAATTGATGGAACTAACTTCATATTTCTACAACTTAAAGACGTATTCATAAATTAGTTATATTCCCTTCACCTATGATGTTTTTATTGGGGAAACAGAGACGGTTATTTCATATAAACTAGTTTCATAATCATTATAAGTAGACATTTTTTCCTCTAATAACAAATTTCATCAAATAATAATGTTGGGTTTTATGGCCCAAAAATCTCGAGTATCGGCACGGGGAGCCCATGCTGCACAGACACGGGCGTGCCAAGACGAAGAGCCGAAGGCGAGAGGGACAGAAAATTGGCACGGGGGCACCGTGCCATATGGCACGGTCGTGCCATGTGGCACCGGGTGACCGTGCCACGTGGCACCGGGTGACCGTGCCACGTGGCACGGTCGTGCCTCGGGTCTTCTCGCCGCCGCTTTCGGATGGCGGCTAGGGTTGCGCTTTGGTGACGGTTTTGGAAGGTGGTAGCTAGGGTTTTCAGGGGGAAACCCTGCCTCACAGACCCTATATAAAGGGGGTCTAGGGCCTTGTTTCAAAACACTCCAGTATATATAAAACACATTGAGAGAGTGAGATTATTTGTGAGAGAATACAATTGAGAGTATTGTAATTCTGCTCTTAATCACTGAAGTGATTGTGGTGTACTACTCTGCTCATAGTGAAATTTGTCGGTGTGCTATCGCCGTCCGTGGTTTTTCCCGATTTGGGTTTTCCACGTTAAATCTCTTGTCTTCTTATTTCTGTTTTCTGTTATTCACTTGATTTCTGAATTTCTAATTCATCCTATCGCTTCCGCTATTATTGTTGCTCTAATATTTTTCCTAACAAGTGGTATCAGAGCTTTGGTTATAGGATGTCTTCTATCATGAAGGTAGATATTCAGAAATTCGATGGGGAGATTAGTTTTAATCTCTGGAAGGTGCAGATGAGAGCAGTTCTCATTCAGCACGGGTTGTGGAAGGTTCTGAAGGGACCTCACGTAAAACCTGAGAAGATGACAGAAGAACAGTGGGCTGAAGATGTAAAGAAGAGACGTGGGTCGTTGACGGAGGACGAATGGGAGGAACTGGAGCTGAAAGCGGTTTCAGCCATACAGTTGTGCTTGGCACCACATGTCCTGCGAGAGGTGCTTGATAAGACAACTGCGGTGGATTTTTGGGCTCGGCTGGAGGAACTCTACATGACGAAGAGTCTCGCCAACAAGATCCGTTTGAAGGAAAGGTTGTATACCTTTCGTATGGCTGAAGGTACCCCTGTCCAAAAGCATTTGAATGAGTTTAACTCTATTCTTGTTGACTTGGAGAGTCTAGATGTGAAATTGAGGATGAAGATAAGGCTATTTTACTTGTTGTGTCGTTACCCCTTCTTATAAACACTTTAAGGAGATTATGCTATATAGTAATTCTAATACTATATCGTTTGAAGATGTTAAGTCAAACCTGCTGTCTAAAGAGAAGTTTGATCTTGACATTCATGCTGATTCTGCTGAGGGATTAGCAGTAAGGGGTACAGCAAATGAAAAGGGGAACGGCAATAGGAGTAAGAACCGTTCTAAGTCTAAAAATCCTCATGCTAGTAAGACCTACAATTACTGTGGTAAATTGGGTCATATTATTGCTAACTGCTGGAAACTGCAAAAGAAGAAGGAGAAAGAGGAAGATAATTTTCAGGGGCCTGCTGAAGCTTCATTTGCTGAATCTGATTCTGATGGGGACGTTCTGTTTGCTACCTCTACTAAAGGAGGGAGCGATTCTGATTGGATTCTTGATTCTGGGTGTACCTATCATATGTGTCCTCACAAGGACTGGTTTTCAACATATGATCCAGTTGACTCAACTGTTGTTCACATGAGCAATAATGCCCAATGTAATGTAACTGGAATCGGTACTGTTAAAATCAAGACCCATGATGGTGTTGTCAGGACTTTATCGAATGTTCGTCACGTTCCTGACTTGAAGCGTAACCTCATCTCGTTGGGCACCCTTGAATCCAAAGGGTGCAAATATTCAGCTGAAGGTGGAGTTCTGAAGGTCTCAAAGGGCAGTAGGATTCTGCTGAAGGGTTTGAGGCAAGGAGGCCTCTATGTCTTGCAGGCATCTACTGTGACAGGTTATATGAAGGAAAGTTCATATAAATCATCTCCTAGAGCTAAGTTCAAGCATTGCTTGAACTCAGTTGGTATTCGCAGTATTTGAGGGCCCTGCGGGGCATAGCCCCATAGGGGGCATCACCCCTTGGGGTGTGACGACAACGACAGTAATTGAAGACTGGAGATTTTGGTCCAAGGTGGAGATTGTTGGGTTTTATGGCCCAAAAATCTCGAGTATCGGCACGGGGAGCCCATGCTGCACAGACACGGGCGTGCCAAGACGAAGAGCCGAAGACGAGAGGGACAGAAAATTGGCACGGGGGCACCGTGCCATATGGCACGGTCGTGCCATGTGGCACTGGGTGACCGTGCCACGTGGCACGGTCGTGCCTCGGGTCTTCTCGCCGCCGCTTTCGGATGGCGGCTAGGGTTGCGCTTTGGTGACGGTTTTGGAAGGTGGTAGCTAGGGTTTTCAAGGGGAAATCCTACCTCACAGACCCTATATAAAGGGGGTCTAGGGCCTTGTTTCAAAACACTCCAGTATAGAAAACACATTGAGAGAGTGAGATTATTTGTGAGAGAATACAATTGAGAGTATTGTAATTCTGCTCTTAATCACTGGAGTGATTGTGGTGTACTACTCTGCTCATAGTGAAATTCGTCGGTGTGCTGTCGCCGTCCGTGGTTTTTCCCGATTTGGGTTTTCCACGTTAAATCTCTTATCTTCTTATTTCTGTTTTCTGTTATTCACTTGATTTCTGAATCTCTAACTCATCCTATCGCTTCCGCTATTGTTGTTGCTCTAATATTTTTCCTAACAAATAATAAGATGGATGATCCTCGTTTGGACAGACAGGTAGTTGCTAGCGCAAGGTCCACCAAGCCAGCACTAATGAAGGGGTATCGCAGGCTATGGGGAGCACAGATACCAAGCCCAAGATCAACCAAAGCCAGAGGTTGCACCTACGTATTTTCTCTCACAGTAGAGGATTAGGGAGGGAAAGAAAAGCTAGAAAGGGCAAAAAATGTTTTGGATTTATGCTTTCGCCGAACCTAACAAATTATCTTTATGATAGCACCAAATGCATCCTATCACCAACAGTTAACTAACAAATAATTGAATGAATTAAACAGGAAGATGAAGGCTTTAACAAGTTAACTAACAATTAACAACTAATGACAATGTCATGATCATCTAAATAGGCATATTCTTAGGACATACTTGCAGTATGACACTACGAACAATATGTTCTCCTAAATGCCGCCTTTAAAATGACGACCAATTTCCCATTTCTTATTTTTAGTTCTTTTTAATAGTTAAAATATTCGAGTTGGTTTAATTCTGAATATTTAAATAGCGATAACTCAGCCGTACCACACCAAATAGTGTACTCTTAACATGTTTTCCTCCCCATGCAATTTCTCTTCGAAACAATCTTTGTACATATAAGGATATCTTCATTGGCAAATGACCCTCCCAAAAAGGGGAAAAAACGCAATTCGGAATTCAATAGTAGAAAAGAAGAGATTCTTTCGCTTGATTTGTATTAGTCAGTCATCAGATTTTAAACTTGGAAAACCCAAAAACAGAAAAAGAAGTACCAAACATAACACAGAGCTTCCATTAAGCTAGAAAGAAAAGTCCATGACCAAAGCTGTATTTAACCTTGTCCGTCATGAAAAACCAATAAGTTTTCCACTTAGAACAAGTGCAATTAGGATATTTTCTTAAATATCATCTCAAAGATGATATCATAGAAATTTGAGCCAACTAATCTAAGTACTTGTAGCACAAACATGATAACTTTTCTTTCTTGAACGTTGGGATTAGGGTTAAACATTCGACCATAAGCTCTAGTTCGGGGGATATTTGTGGAAGAATGACTAGGTCTTAAGCCTAAAATACTACCTACCTATCCAGTCGTGATCTTCCATACTCAGCTTTACTAAGCTACGTCATGATAGAACCCAATAGAGTGAGATCCTCACTTATCCCTAAAATAAAAATAAAAAAAGAAAAACAACATAGCACAATCGCCAATGTCAAAAATCTTGGAGATCAAACATTCATTTGCAACAATAGCTTACTATTCTCAACAAAATACATAGACCACAAGAGCTAATGGCTCAACTTGTCACGAATATTGTTAGGGTTCAAATCTTGATGATCCCATAATTTCTGGAGGAGCAACTACCAAGTGTTTGGACTTGACCTCCTACCACTCTTCCCTTGGCCTACTCCAAGCTCCCCTCAGATAGTCTCCGTAGTATGTATGTAAACACATCCAAACGGCCAGCAAACGGCATGCACATGCACACTTATTTTATTTGATATATTTAGATGTAATCCCTTATAAATTTGAAGGATTATAGCATGTATTGGTCAATCTCTTAGTTTTGAGTTTCGGGCTCAAGTCAAGGATTAGCATGTTAGTGTGCAAGATTGGGGTTTTTTTTTCAATTAATTAGTGTACCGAAGGTGCAAGAGAAGAAAAAAAATTCAACAACTAACCGAAGAGCACTTGGCCGGATGGTCAAGTGTTGCCTCTCCCACGCTCTCCACCCAGATCAACTCGGGGAGACACATATGTTGTGCATTGTGCGCGGCTGTGTGGTTGGACTTGGTTATTGGGCTTGTTGGCATGGGCTTTGGTATCCAAAGTAGTTTTCCTTCCTCGCCAGCCCGTAGTGGCTCATTGGTGACCCCTGAGATAGGGGTCTAATGGGTTGGACATGTTTATCCTTGTAAAAACAAAAAAATTCAACAACTAGAAGAAAAACACAAATAAAAATCAATAAAAAAGGGTACCCACAAAAAGCATAACTTATGATACTCCTAGCATCCACCACACTACTTAATAATTCCTCCTCCAAAGTTCGCCTTAGCTTTCCTCTTTCCATTCTCAAACATCTCTGTCATCTTTGAAGAGGGGACACAGTAGCAACTTGAAAGGAGTTTACGACCCCGGAAATATGATACTATGTTCGATTGTGCGTGTGCGCACACACTACGAAGATGACTGTACTCGTCGTTTTGGGGCCATAAAGACAGATGTCCCACACACTCTCTACTGTAAAAAAAAAAAATTAAAAAAATAAAAAAAAAGTTGTAATGAATCGAGCCGGCTCATTGAGCCCTATGAATTGGCTTGATTAAAGCTCAACTTGGGCTTGAGTTAAACCGAGCTCTAGCTAAGCCCGAGTTTGCTCGAAAACACACCAAGCACAGTAAGGCTCAGCTCAACTCAACTCAATTTGAGTCTTTTAGCTCAATTATTTTTTTCTCTTATGCATTTGTGTGCCGAGTATGAAATTACATTACAATCAACAAAATTTTAATTCCAACTTTTATTTCTTATTTCTTAAATCAATGCAAAAACATAAAATTTAACTTGAAATGTAGCATTGAATTTGAAAAGTTTTCAAACAAAAACAACCAAGAAAAGAATATCGAACCGAGCCAAGCCGAGTACTGTTTATCAGAGCCCGATCTAGAGCCTAAGCTTTACAAACTGTGTGAGTTTCAAGTCGTGCCTGCATCTCGACTAGGATACAACTGGGTAAACATGGACATCTTGTTGGATGTTGATGAACCTCTATTTTGTACTATTTTTAGCCCATGTTTGACCCATTTCCTCCCCCGTTTTCACATTCAATTGCGTTAAGGAAGAGTCAAATCGGCCTCCTTTTGTGTACTTTTCACTCATATAACATCTTTCGATATTTTCAGGAACTTTACTGAAGAGACGGAAAGATGAACAATATTTAGCAGAAAGGGGTGCCAAGAAGGCGAGAAAAGCTACGAAAAAAAGCGTCGCACGGACGTCCCGGAGAATCGAACACACGCGACAGGGCAAACCGCGAAGACCCGACAACCTGAACCGGCAGCCACATGGCACGGCCTAACCGTGTCACGTGGCACGACCGTGCCACATGGCACGGTGTAGCCGTGCCACGTGGCCGGTTCCCCAAATCGGCTTTGGCGATTCTCCAGAAATTTGGCACGGTGGTCCCGTGCTGTCTGGCACGACCATGCGAACCCTGTTCCACGACGCGACTTAAATTTTCCTTCGGGGCTGTTTTGAATTCATTCAGTTTTGACGCTTAGTTTTTACGTTCAGTTTTCTCTCAGAACTCTCTTTAGGTGATTTTAGGTTTAGTTTTAGAGTTTAATCTTGAGGCTCTTGGATTGTAATTTTGGATTGGAGTTCGATTCTGCCTTCAGTTTGTACAATTAATTCCAGGTTCTTGCCCTCTTTTCTTCTCTCGCTTGTTTTTGATTGTTTTAGAGTTTGGTTATCATGATTGTTGGATCGATTGTTGCGATTGTTGCATTAAATATGATTGTAGGCTAAATCCCTCAACTTAGATTGGGATTGACGCCGAATATGTGTAGTTGAATCTTGTACTGGCCCAATCCCTGCTCCCCCATTGTTGTGCAATTATGAATTCTACTATGCACGCCACATGCTCGATGAAATGCTCGAAAGAACATTCATCCTTTTTATTGAGGTTTAGGGGAGCGTTGAGAGACGAAACCTTTACCTAGTGCGTCTTAGCAGACGATTGGGGTTTTAACATGAAAATAGTTAGGATTCTAATCGGGATTTGAAATTGTAGATCATGCAATCCTTCGACTCTTAGTCCCATGAAAATAGGCGACTATAGTTTTAGGATTAGTCTTCGGCCATTGAGAGAGGGAGGAGATGGGCTTATTTGACAATTTATCCATTCGTGATGCATGCCTGGGAGATGTTTGGTAGAGCTAGTAATTGATTCGCTAGCATACTTGTGCTGTTAATTCCAACCTGAGTGTTTTCTATTCTGCTGTTTATTTCATCTTTAAGTCGTTATTGTTTCCCTTATTTTAATTCCAAAACTCCAACTGTGACTGCCTAACTTGAGTGGTCTAATTAGTTCTGGTAGTTGAAGTCAAGTTCCCTGTGGATTCGACCCGTACTTGCCGGTTCCTAGCTACAGCAATGCCATGCACTTGCGGTAATTAAAACTGCTAACAGATGTCAAGTGAAAAAGGGGGAAGAAAATGATACCACCCATGCATTTTGCCATTTCACTTACACCGGAAATTCAAAAGGATCACGACAAGCCAAAATATCATTAATAAGTCAACTTCAAAATAACAGATAACTTTGCATGAAACCCTTTACACCCCTCTAAACCTGGCAAAACTGACCCGAGACCCGAAACCCGAACCGATTGACCTGGATCCATACCCGAATCGACACCCGAAATGGGCTGAACCGATTTGGACCCGAACACCTGACGTAAACCGATCCATAACCGAACGAAACCCGAAATTGACCCACACCCGAAATGACCCACATCCAAAATGACCCGACCCAAGTCATACCCGATTCGTAATGACCCGACCCGAAGTAAACCGAAAATGGACAACCCATATCCGAACCGTACCCGACCCGTTTTAAAACCGATCCAATTCTTACCTGCCTCAATTTAACCCGAATTAAACTCGAACGGAGTATACCCGACCCGAACATAACCCGAACCGAGTATACCCGACCCCCATATAACCTAAACCGTAAGTTGCTAATCCAATAAGTTGTCAATCATTGTACTAGTTCAATATTTGTAAAGCTAGTTTGGCTATAATATAACCAACGATCCACATCACAATGCCAAACTCAACGGGCCACTCACCTGAAGACATTGGGGTTAACATCCCCCAAACTATATTGAGCATAATCAATCCATACCAAGCTCACATAAACATCAAACTAGAACACAAACAAGCAGCAGCAGGGGTAAACTACTCGCAACAGAACAACAAAAAAAACAGCAACCAGATGATTGTATTGAGCAGAATCGAAACTAGCAACAATGGCTACCCAAGCAACAATCCTCCATTGAAATCAAGGTTCAACAGAACAGAACAGAGGTATTACCAGAACGCAGTCCAGACACGGCGTGGGCTAACCGTGAGCAACCTGAACAGAACGCAAATCAGGGGAGAGGAAACTAGATGAAATTCAACACAAACCCAACGATTTTTGCAATTACAACCAAAATAATCATTCGAAATCACAATTCAAACTTAACTACATGAAACCCTAACTCAAAACAACTGAAATTCGAACCCTAAATTCGAAACCCTAATCTGAAATCGAAAATAAAATGGAATTAAAACGAAAATCTAAACCTAAATTCAACCTAAACTAACCCTAAAATTACCTAAACGTACTTCAATGGCGTCGTCCTCTTCAATTTATACCGAGCCCCAAAGTGATCTTCAGCCCTTCGTTAAGGTGGTATGCGTGGACGATGAGGATGAAGGCCAGCAGTAGGTGCGTCGTGGCAGAGAGAGCGTGAAGGCCAGTAACAGATTTAGAGAGAGAGAGAGGATGAGGAAGGGAGAGAGAGCGAAGATGGGAATGGCGACGGTGCGTGACGATGCAGGGCTCGGGGTCAGGTTCTGGGAAGCAACGAAGAAGACAGAAACGCGAAGGGGAGGGAGGGGGTCATTTTTAAGTGGACCGGATTTGGGGAAAGAAGAGGGACGCGAAGAGAGAGAGTGCAGGGGATGGGGTTTAATAACGCTGAACCGGGTTGAATTGCCTCAAGTTTGCCGTTTTGTTAAAAAAAAAAATAAAAACAAGCTTTAGCTTCGTGAATTTTGTTTTTGGGAGGGTTAAGTTGGGGGGAAATCAAAAATTTAACTTTTAGAATTGGTGGGATTTTGGGGTTGAGAGAAAAAAAGTAGTTGAATGATATCGGGGTGGGAAATCTTTAAAAAAATTAAATTTAGTGAAAAGTTAATAGGAAATAAGACTTTAAAAAAATATAATAACAATTTATATATTAGATAGTGGGTGTTTAGTGGGAATTTAGTGGGAAATTTCCCACTACAATTAAATTAATGGAAAAACAATGGGAAATATAACATAGTGGAAAAACAGTGGTAAATTCGCTACTGTAATTTTTCAGTGGGAAAGTAGAGTGGGAAAGTAGATGATTTTTGGTAGTGTTGAGGGCAGGCAGGCGGGCAGGGTTTTGGATTCTAATTTTTCAATTTGTTCCCCAAAAATTCAAAGTCCCGTAAAATTGAAAGTCCAACCACAAATGAAATCCAAGAAAATTTAAGAAGAAAATAAAATAGTTAATAGTTTTTAATTTATAATTTGATAGATCCGTAATAAAATTATAAAAGATATAATATTTGGTCAAAATAAGAATTATGAGAAGATAAGTAGAATTAACAAATCATTAACTTATTAAGATCTAGCAATATTATCTTACTATTTAATTTACTTAATGACTTAAATCAATTAGTTGAGTGGGGGGGGGGAGACAAATAATGTGACTCATATGATCTCATAATATAAATTTAATTATCTTTGTAACATGTTTAAATACAGCGAGACCACCGTGCTAGGTATGCAAAAGGGGGTTAAAAACAGATTCAAGGTATTCTAATACCATAATAATGATAATTAACACATACTCTTATATTATATCTGCTTTTGAGTTTTGACTTTTGACTCATTGTGAACATATAAACCAAGTTGCTAATATCACAAAGACAAATCAATATTGATATGTGACCACTTAACGAGCTATCCAAAGAACATTGAATTGATTATTGAAAATGTCAACTTGAAACAACCTGTTTCTATTTACCAACCCAAATATGACAAACATAAAGTCATGAATCAAACTGGGGTCAAAATAAAAATTATATTATTTGCTTTCTCTTTTTGGTTATTTTTTAAGGTATATATATTTTGGCATTGAGCCTTGCAGTTAAGACAATTGACTCATGAATCATAATTGAAGTTAGGTTGGTTCACTAGTTTTATCATAACATGATCTCAATTGAGATACTTGAAATTTGACTTAACAACGCGTAAATCATAATTGTTTAGACAATTGCACGTCGCATAACTACATAAGATACAAGGCTAAAGATGGGTTGCACTTATACGTTATTAACTGTCACGGTAAATGTATAAGTTATAACTGTTACCTAAGCCTATAGAAACTATCATACTTGAAACTTGACTTAACAGCCTGTAAATCGTAATCCTTTAGATAGTTCCACTTCCTAATCATTTTACTTAAACTTTAAAACTTTAAATATATATATATATATATATATATATATATATATATATATATATATATATATATATATATATATATATATATATATATATATATATATATATATATATATATATATACACATAAACATATATATATATATATATATATATATATATATATATATATATATATATAGACATATAAACGATTAAACTTTAACGTATGACTTGAAAGAAAAACATATAATAAATGGGTTTGTCTAATTAAATAAATTTTATCTTTTAACTATAATTTACTATTTGAAATGAGTACATTCAAAATATACACTGATCCGGAATTAACCCGACTTAATTTACACCTAATCCGATCTACACCCGATCCGACATTCACCCGAACATTGAACCGAATCCCACCCGATCCACGTTAGACTCGGCCCATACCCGATCCGAACCGGGTTACCGTAGATAACCCGAAACATACCCGACCCAAACTCCAACCGAACCGAACCCAAACCCAATCCGAACATGGTTAACCCGAATTTGACCCGAAACCCGAACTTCACTCGAACCAACCCTGAACCCGACCCGACCATGACTGACCCAAAAGTTACCCGACTCGAACTATGACTCAACCCGTACCCGACCCAAATGACCCGTTTGCCAGGTTTACACCCCTCCATGACCATGACCTTCAAAAAAAGGCGTCATAAAGACCACGTGACGTGAGTTGCCGTTATGTAACATGACCTCTCTTCCTAGTCTTATCCTACCTTCTCGAAAGGATACCCCCACGAAGTCACGACTCAGCATATGGCAAGTTCATCTTTTTTTCTAGTCAAAAGTTGCCAGGAGCTCATCCTTAGGCACTTCCCTTTCTTATCATTTTGCCACGCCGCCTCCTCAAGCAAACTCCTAGTACCTTAGTTTCTGCGCTTGCATCAGCCACACAACATCTACTAAGCATTGGCGTACAAGTAATTCATCCCTGGAATAGATAAACGCTAACTTCACCTAATGGCGGCTGGGCTGCTGATAACAAAATTGATTCAAGTTCGGTTTAGGTTTCAGTTTGTCCACTGTGACTGCAAGAAAATGCAATCAAGAGTACTCGAAAACACTCACACTGGATTAATTTAGCTTCACATCAAAATCAAGACGGATAAATAATTTTGGGTTGTACCAAGTACACAAAAACAAAAGGGGGACATAAAAACCGGATATTTCCTCGATAGAACAAAGGCGATTGTAAGTTCCATGAACAAATAAAATCACGGTCTAAAGCAACATGAGACTGACACACTTATGCAATGCGCTTGTTTCGGTTTGTGAAACACTAACATTCAAAGGCACATAATTCTTGGCACTAGGCCAACACAAGTGCCTGAAGCATCAAAGGCTCCACAAGTTCATAATCCGGAATCCAATACATGTGCAAGATATTCAAAAGAGAAGACAATGACAACACAAAAGTTTTGAACCCATTCACATGGCTGGCATATCCTCAACTTTGAGAAACCAACCCTGGTAAAGCAAGACCATCATAGGGCTGAAATAATCAATCATGTGCTGTGGGGCAGCAAAATGCTATCCACTGTATATTAATCTATAAATAAAATTGTGCTCTATCATGTTTTCCAGAAACTTCTGCTCTATCATGTTTGAATATGACAAAATCTATTCTCTCCCAGGAAGGGGCCAAACAAAAATCTCATAAATCATATCTTACATTCCATCTGCCATTTGCATCAGCATTAACAGTCCAGTTGTTTTCCCTCACTTGCATGCAAGGTACCTGCCACAATCCAAATTGGGTAAGTGAATGGAAACAAACGTTCCAGCCTTTCTGGAAAGCCGTAGAGCATGGATTGCCAAGGTGTGTGGTCAAGGAGATGCATAATTTACACGTTACGTAGCTGATAACAATTCAAGCCAAATCCATACCTCGAGGTCTCCACCTGGGTGGAGTATAAAGGCGGTTCAATATAACCCTCAATTACTGAATTATAAAGATGCTGATTTTGTTAGACCCTAGATCTGAGAGCAGTTGACTGCTATTTCATAGAAAGGAAGAAAGCAGTTTTAAAAGGATATTCTGCTTTAGTCTACTATACTCTTTTTCTTTCTTTTTTTGTTGAGTGACTTGAGTCTCGTACAATAACGGTTCAAACAACACAATCACGTTTGAAGAAACAGGCCGGAATCTAGTGGGTAATCAATTTTGAAAAGCGCAGAAGTTAGATTCAGATAGTGTAATTTGAAAAAGCTAGGAAACCAGAAATTAGTACCACAGCAAAGAAATCAAAGATCAAAAGTACTGGACAAAATGCAAGACTATGCAGTCATCAATTTATAGAAGTGAGGAAGCTAGATTCAGATAGTGTAATTTGAAGCAGCTAGGGGACTGGAAATTACTACCACAGCAAGAGTAATCAGAAATCAAAGGTACCGAAGAAAATGCAAGAATATGGAGTCATCCCAAGCATAACTGACGATCTGTGAGTTTAAAGCATGCATATTCAAGTACAAATCAGAAAGTACGTAGGAATTTTTCCGATAACAACACTTTTAGTTTCTGACTTATCATCACAGTTCTACAAAACAATTCATGTAATGTCAATGATTTTGTTCAGGCCACCCTGCTCTTTTCGTTGGTAAATCCCAATTGACCAACTTCAACCAACTTCAACCCACTTCAACCTACTTTACTAACTTTAATAAAAAAATACCTACTTCAACTCACTTCAACTCACTTCCTACTATTTTAACCAACTTCCACCATCATATAAAAAAAGATTCAACCCACTTTAACTTTAACTCACTTCAACCCACTTCAATCTATTCAACCACTTCAACTTACTTCAACAAGAAACTACCAACTTCTACCCACTTCTATCAATTTTAACCAACTTTATCCATTTCCCAACCCATATTTCTCAACGAAAAGAACAGGCCCTTGGTCCTACATAAAGCAAAGATGACTACTAACAGGAATAAAATGCCAAGCTATTGAACACTTATCTAATAAGTATCAGACAAGCTAGCATACCAGCATTCCGACAGACAATCATCATCCAAAACAACCACATGCTATATTATGCTTTCTGAAAAATTCCTAGCAACTTGGAAGGTAATTATGGGTATTCTTAACAAGTGGACATATAAGATGCTAGCATGTTGATACAGCACGCATAGTAAAAACTGCCTAGATAGCGACACAAGCAGACCAATACCCCTCAGTACCATGTGGGGTGATCAGGCCCAGGCAACAAGACCAGAGTCATGATAATTGCATAATCTAGTCTAGATTCATGTACAATACTTGACACTCGGGCATGGAAAAGGATTGCTTTTCAGACAGAAGGGTAGGGACCTTCACAGATGTTTTTGGCGGGGGGGGGGGGGGGCACTGGAGAAGTTGCCAAAACTGCTTCAGGCCTTAAAACAGGGATGAAATTGTGTTGAAAAGACGTATGCCATGACCAGTAGCAAGGTAAGGCAGGAAACAACAGTTCAAGTGACAAATGTGAGAACAGGCCGGGAAAAGGATAGAGTGAGTAAATGTAGACAATTGTTACTTTTTTGAAAGGCGCGGTTTTTTATCACTAATCATTGTAGCATCATTAAGGTATCAATTTTCCGAGGCTTCAGGGTGACTTTCTGATGCTAAAACAAGCAAGCGTGTATTCGTGTAATATACTCTGGTGGGTGAAATAGGAAGTAAAGCAGTGCGTTAAAATTCTGGAAAAGAGCTAGGATGGTAAATTGCAGTGTATTTACCTCGGAGTCTTTTGTGCTCCAAAAACTTACCATTATGCTATGTGTTTCCATGAATCACATTTCTTTCTTTTGGTGAAAACTTCAATTGGTTGAAGCATACATCCATATGTGGTTAACCAGCCTCACTCCTCGCTAAATAAATTATTTTCGAGAGACGCTCTGTGCAGTGATTACATCAGGAAAGCTTATTGAAATTATTACCGGATGATGTTTTTGGGGAAAAGAGAGAGAGAGTAGTCAAAAGAATGACACAACAGAGAGGAAGAACGGGACAGTGAGGAGAAGATAATGACAGAACAACAAATCACCGACACTAGTGGAGCGAAAACTGTAGAAAGGAATAAGGTGGACCATGAACTTCAAGCCAGGCACAAAACATGGGCCCTTGCACATCACACGCCCCTGCGTATATCTGATGAAGCCTATCAGATGCTTTTGTACAGTTGTACTAGCCTCTGCCCCCCCCCCCCCCGGGGCGTAAGAGACCATTTTTCTGAATAGCAAACCTATAACAAATAGCAATGGTAAATGAAATTGGTTAGAGCTGTCCCTGTGTTTTCCCTTTATGAAGTTTTCAGAAACGAAAAAGTAGCGTTTAAAACTTTAAATAGTGCTTTTCTTCCAAAAAAAATTGTTAAATATTGATATTCAGAATTAAAGTTGAAAGACAATAATTTACAGAGGCTTTTAGTGGTTACAGAATTGTGAGAAATCCACTTGGGTAGGTAGCAGAAAATTCGCGCTCCATACGAAGGGTTAGGGGCTCGAACCTCAGGAGATGCAAGGGTTCATATCCTCTCTCCTCCTCTAAACTTGGCTCCTTACCCTTAGGTGTAGGTAGGGGTGTAGGGCGGCCTCGCCTCCAAAATTCTTTTTTTTTTTTTTTAATGGGAAAAAGGGCACAGAAGGCAACTCATTATCAACAGCAAAATAGTCATTACAAATTAGCTGAAAATATAAATTAATCTACATAATAATCCATAAACAAATGACATAATCAAGTGCATATCATTAAAAGTATAAAATACCAGACGAGTAACACATACAATGATACAAGCCACTACCATTGTACGTGAGACTTACTTGCTTGGTGACTCTTCGTGCTCATTCAGCACAAAGAATAGTACAAACAATACAATCGTGGATAGTCTCATGTTGCCTCGGATAGAATTTGTATACCCAAAGCTTGTTATGGGACTAATATAATTGACCTCCAGTCACAGAACAAATCAGCAATTTGCAAGCTTCTTTGGGATTTATGTGATGAAACTCTGCCTCATGGGTAAAGTCAGTCTGTGCATAACATATAACGTGGAAGGGATTAGAGCGCAGACCTATTTCCTTTCGCTGCGAATTTAAGCATATGCCATCTGATCTGAGAGGGATTACAGGGCATTTAGAAGCAAGCATAGCTTGTTCAAGCCCTGACAGAAATCCTGCCCATAGCAGCTAGAATGATCCAAACAAATGAAATGATTATGCAGAGACTGATCTAAAGGAGCGTTCAAGTTTTTTAGTTCTTGTGTGATTTTGTCCCTTGAGGAAGTTTTTTGTACTTTGAGGTGCACATGAAGAACGTAAAGATATAGTGCTCCTGGAAGGTGCCTGCAAAACTTCCCTATTGCATTTTGGTAGGGCTTAGGTTTTCTGGTATTGGCAAAGACTGTGCTCTAATAATGTCTAGAACTAATAAAAAATTTGTTAATTTCACACATGCATGCACACTCCATCGCACACACACACATGCATGCACACTCCATCGCGCGCGCGCACACACACACAGAGAGAGAGAGAGTAAAACAATTTTAAAAAATACGACCCACAAAAAAAATTGAAGAGAGACTCCCTAGATATGGTTGTGCACATGAATCTTAGACCACCATAGAGTCCTCTTAAAGGACTTATGCTTGTAGAAGCTGAAACTTGAGCTGAAGCAAAACATGCCAGATCGTGTCTGATAACCGTTCTTGGATTTAATTTCCTAGGTCTATGAGTCTATGCCATGCTCTTTTTGCGCAATGATTGTGATAATCTACAACCTCCTCCTAAGCGTTTTAAACATCTCCAAACTATCCAAACCTTATTTGGCATCTCTTAATCTCAAATGAGTCACTGCTACCTTTTCCACATCACTTCATCCCTACTTTTACATTTCCTATTTTGGGGCCTCATCCTTCACATGTATAATGACTGTTCGATAGATTTTTCTTTGAATTTAAATAGGACTCTCTTTGTCTCACAAAATCCATGTGGCACTCATCCAGTTTTCCCCACCATGAATGTGCAAAATGATGTCCTGATCTTTCTTCATTGCCTTGTATGATCAGCCTGAAGTATCTACAGTTCTATTCCTTTTCTATGTTACAGCCTCCTTTTCACTTTGGGCATCCAGAATGTTGCAGTGGAGAGGTACTCAATCTTAATCCTCCCCAGTCCGAATCCTTTGAACTCAAAGGGTGTTTATCCTAGAATCCAGCTTACTGCTAAAACTTCCGCTCACCTCATTCACCTGGAAAATGTTATCAGCAAGCACACACTAGCAGCCACCAGACCAGACTGTCCTCATAAGCTCATCACATAACCATTCAGAAGAGCAATACACTCAAGCATATTTCCAATGAATGCCAGGATCAATAAGAACATATTATAATTTCCCCCAAGAAAATATAGCCGAATCATTTCTGAACCATAAATATATTGGACAACAGAGATGATCAGTGTACCCCCTTTTCCTCTAAGCATCTCAAAAGAAACCATACATCACTCTTTTATGTGGCCTTTCTAACTAGATGCAAACCATATGCAAGTCTTTCCATATGTTTTTCTTTTTCGAGGTTTTGTTTAACATTTGTGTGCGTAAATGGCTCCCATGGGAGATCACGTAGGCATGGAACATAATGGATACTCAAAAGTCAGTTTTGGGAAAGTAATGAAGAGATTTTGACTAACGTATCTTCAGATTGTTTCCCTGATGTTCGCCTTTTCTAAACCCCCCCATCTCTCTTCCCCCCCCCCCCCCAAAATCTCACACACATATGGACACACACGCGCACACAGAAACAGAATGTGTGGTTCTCATCCATGCTCTTCTCTCAATTTGGTTGACTTGGCAATGGGCAAGAAAAACTTTTCTTCCCCTTTACAAAGCATTGTCTCCAATCTCGATTTCTACAAGAGGATACAAAAGAGAAATTTCAGGAAGATGAACCCCTAAAGAGTTCTAAAAATATATCGTATTATAGATTAAGAAACCCACTCCTCCTTTCATATCTACATTTTAGCCTTTTCTATTTTATTATAATGATTACTTCTCTTCTATTCTCCGCTCATCACACTCTCTAGCATCTCTATATTTCAAATTTTCTTCTTGTACTGTGAGTACTATTGAATGGTTGTACAATGATAATTATGTAACAAAGGATATATGTAGCTGTTATTTAAACTAGATCTCATAAGATTCATACTGAATAGGCATTCATGACCCCAAGGGTTAATTCAGCCCAAAAACTTCTGCTTCTAACAAGCATTCTTAAATCCAATCCCAAAGGAATCCAACCTACTAATTAGCTGAATTCTATGCACATTTGACTTATACTAGGTCTACCTACTCAATTGATACTTCTGGTTTAACCCATCTTAATAGTAATTAAGCTTTGCCCGGGCCACCAAGAGACCACAAATGTTCAAAGTGGATCAAGAGAAGATCAAAACTTAGACATCTTACTCTAATTCCTACTTCACGCCATGCTCCATTCACTAGAACGTCAGCAAAACGTAGACGTATAATGCCATGGGTGAAAAGAATCTTGTGAAGGTAGCCAGTCAGAGGTTATGAGCTTATTTGCAAAAATACAAGGCAAATTCTTCTGTTATAGAAATGTGAACAATTATAAGGGTTTACCCTGTCAATGATGTTGTAGCCAACTTTGAATCTCACATTTTGATCCTTTTGAAGATTGAAAATGCTCCAGTTTAATTCAACAGCCGCTTTGGAATCCTTCTACACAATAGGAGACAAATAAGTGACAGAGCGAAGGTCATCAAAGTTCTTTTCTCATAAGACCAGTGAAATATCATATGGCAAAACCAAGGATCATTAGGTTTAACAAAGGCTAAAAATAGAAGAGAAAAACCTTTTTCCTAAGATACATTCATAGGTAGCACCAAAGAGAATGAATAAAGTATTTCAGTGCCACAACATAGAAAATTACAAAATTATTTCCACTGTCCTATGCTCTTATCCTGTAAAACTCTAATTCAGGAACTAGGAGAATTAGATCTTATGCAAAATCCAGATATTGCTCAGAAAGAGAATTGCACATTTTCCTATTGAGCTCACTCTTTTTTTTGGGGGGGCGGGGGTGTTGATTCATGCCTGATTGTTATTTTCTTTTTTCTCTTGTATGAGGATTATATGCACCAATTGAAACTTGAGCATTACCAGTTCAATGATCAAATGTGCACCATTGTGTTTAATGTTTGGGCAAAATATTTAGTGAAGCAGAACCAACTGACCTTGTTGAAATCTTGATCAGCATTACATCTTCCCTTGACGTGAAAGCTGACCAAGCCCCTAGAAGACAAAGGAAAGGCCTTTTTGGCATGCATGGTATACCGAAGCTTTTCACGCCTATCATATAGCATCCCCAAACCAAGGCTAGCCGATATCTGCAGTTGACAACGAATGATTTAACGAGTCTCCAACAAAGTTATCAAGACTCCAGAAAGCTAGGTAAATGAAAAACAACTACACACATCAGGATAGATGTGCCTCTGATGTGCCAAGCAAGGAAATGGAGAAATTAAGTCCCCAAGAACCAAAACAAAGCAAGAACGAAGGTAAGAGAAAGAGAAAACCGTAAACTAGCCTAAACTAGTTTCGGTTCAAGCAAAGAGAAAGAAGGATAATCTAGTATGAAGAAGGATAAGACACACCACCTTGATCACATTAGAGCTCTTAATCACACTTAGGGATAAGACACACCACCCTAAGCAAGATTAAGACTCACTTGAACACCACTTTAATTAGCCAAATGAAAGATAAGCAAGAGAGAATTTAAATGAGAGAGAATGAACTCTATCTTTTCATATATGTCAAATCTGAATGTTACAACCTTGAATGAGCATATTTATAGAGGGGAAGGGCCTAAGGGACGTTTACAAGCAGCCAAGGGGTTCAAATGGACAGCCAATGGGAGCAAAGAACAAAAAAGTAAGCATAGTACAAAAGGTGAAGGTGACAGGCTGCCTGTCGCTTTTAGTGCGCAACTTCCAACTTTAAACAGCTATAATTTCTGCAATTCTTTCCCAAATCAGCCCCAACAGGTCTAGTTAGAAAGATTGGAAAGTCTATTTTCAGATGGCTCAAGTTAGAAGGCATTTGGAGCTACCGTTTGGAAGTGGTGGGTCAAAACGTCCAGACTGTCCAAACTGGATCAGATTCTGCAGCATGCTGAAAGTGACCTCATTTGACTTATTATCCAATGACTTAGCCTAGAACTCTTTATATGTCCTTAAAGCTGACATATTAAGGGTTCCAAAAAGTAGATTTGCAGCTTCTTAAATCCAATTTAAGCTTGAGTAATCAAGCTCACAAAACCGGGTTGCTGCGCTGGACTCTGGGCAGATTGGGCGGTCATGATGTTCTTGATCATTTGAGCTGATTCTTGTGCTTTGGACTCCTTTTCTTAACTTGGTTGGACAGTAGGGATGTGGACTTGATCATTAGAGGCTTGATCACCATCATCCTCCCCTTGTTGAGAAGAATTTGCCCTCAAATTCTCCAAAGTATCATCTTCCAAGTATGGTGACAAATCAGCCACATTGAAAGAGGCGGATACCCCATACTCTCCGGGCAAATTGATCTCGTAAGCATTGTTGTTAATCCTCTCCAAAACTTCAAAAAGACCATCGGCTATAGGCATGAGCTTTGACTTGCGTTTGGAGTGAAAACGCTCTTTCCTTAAGTGCACCCAAACGAGATCGCCGGGGTTGAGGATGACTTGCTTTCTATGCTTGTTTTCTTGGGCTTTCTAAGAGGTATTGGATTGCTTAATCTTACCTTTGATCTTCTTATGGAGCTCTTGGATCTCTTGCACTCTCTTGGTTGCCTCCACATTAGGCTTGGAGTCCGGGAACAGTGGGGTGAGATCAAGAGGGGAGAGTAGCTCAATCCCATAAACCAACTTGAAGGGCGACATTCCCATGATCTTGCTAGGAGTCTTATTGTAGGCAAACTCGGTATGAGCTAGGAATTGATCCCATGACTTGAGGTTGGACTTCATCAAGGTCCTCAAAAGCACTCCCAAAGTCCTATTGGTAACCTCGGTTTGTCCATCCGTTTGGGGGTGGCAAGTGGTGCTATATTTGAGCTTAGTCCCCAATTTCTTCCACAAGGTTACCCAAAAATGGCTCAAGAACTTAGTGTCCCTATCCGACACTATGGACCTTGGAATCCCATAGAGCTTAACCGCCTCATTGAAGTACAAGTCGGCTATGTTGGTGGCATCATGGGTCTTATTGTATGGGATGAAGTGTGCCATCTTAGAAAATCGATCAACCACTACAAGGATGGAGTCCTTGTTCCTTTGAGTTCGTGGCAAGCCAAGTATGAAGTCCAGGCTAACATCCTCTCATAGAAAGCTTGGAACCGGCAAGGGTGTGTAAAGGCCTTAAGGAAGGGTGTGACTCTTGGCCATTTGACACGCTACACATATGGATTAAAAACGTGGCCGATTCGCGACGAAACGGCCACGTTGGCAAAGTTTTAGAGTTGGACGATCCGCGTTTTCATGCCGCGATAGCCGCGATACGGAACGCGATTTCCGTATTAGAGCGATTTTGCCGTACCGTAACCGAAACTGAAATCGCGACCGAAACCGAATTTTGAATCCTTGACTACACACCTCTTGACGACATCTTGCATATCCTTATCCATGCAAGGCCAAAAGTAATTCTCCTTAAGCATGATAAGAGTCTTCTTTTCCCCAATGTGGCCGGCTAGGGAACCTCCATGGACCTCACGGATCAAAAGCTCCCTTGTTCCACAATTTGGGACACAAAATCCTATGCCCTTAAACAAGTATCCTTCTTGAACTAGGAACTCTCCCTTGGGGTGTCTCTTGCATTCATTGAACAACTCCCCAAAATCCCTATCCTCGGCATATAATGACTTTAAATGCTCAAATCCAAGAACACAAGCATCAAGTTGAAATAATAAGAGATACCTTCTTGAAAGAGCATCGGCACCCTTGTTTAATTTCCCGGACTTGTGCTTGATGATGAAGTGGAATGTTTACAAGTACTCCACCCACTAGGCATGGCGAGAGTTGAGTTTGTGTTGCCCTTAGGTGTACTTGAGGGCCTCATGATCGGAGTGTAGAATAAACTCATTTGCCACCACGTAGTGACTCTAATGCTCAAGTGATTGAATGATAGCATAGAACTCCTTGTCATAGGTGGAGTACTTCCTCTTAGAATCACAAAATTTCTCACTAAAGTAGGCCATGGGGCGGCCTTCTTGAGTGAGAACCCCACCAATACCAACTCCGAATGCATCACACTCCACTTCAAAGATCTTTTTAAAGCATGGCAATGCTAGCACGGGGACTTGAGTGAGCTTCTTCTTGATCTCTTCAAAGGCTTGTTGTGCCTTTGGGTTCCACTTGAATAATGCTTGCTTGAGTACTTCGGTCATAGGGGCCGTGATTGTGCTAAAGTTTCGAATGAACCGCCTATAGAAGGAGACTAGTCCATGGATACTTCGTATATCATGAATGCTTGAAGGTGTAGGCTATGATGGAATGGCCTCAATCTTACTCTCATCCACCATGATTCCTTGAGCCATGATAATGTACCCTGACTTCTTGAGTGAAGAATGAACACTTCTTCAAGTTAACATGGAGCTCCTCTTTCTCAAGGACTTTCATGACTTGGGTGAGATGATCAAGGTATTCTTCCCCACTTTGGTTATAAACCAAAATGTCATCAAAGTAAACCACAACAAATTGCCCAATGAATGGCCCAAACACTTGGTTCGTTAGTCTCATAAAAGTGCTAGGGGCATTTGAAAGTCCAAAGGGCATGACCAACCACTCATACAATTCCCCTTTGGTTTTGAATGCGGTTTTTCACTCATCCCCTTCCCTAATCCGAATTTGGTAATGCCCACTCCTTAAGTCCACAAAAGACTCTTAAACCATGAAGCTCATCCAACATGTCCTCCAACTTAGGTATGGGATGCCTATACTTAATGGTGATCTTGTTTATAGCTCGGCTATCCACACACATCCTCATTGAACCATCTTTCTTTGGGACTAGGAGGGCGAGCACGGCACATGGGCTAAGACTTTCCCTCACAAGACCCTTGGCTATCAACTCGTCAACTTGCCTTTGGATTTCCGTGGTTTCTTTTGGGTTCATTCTATAGGCCGGCTTGTTTGGGAGGATAGCACCGGGAATGAGATCAGTGTGATGTTTGATGGTTCTTTTTGGAGGAAGGCCGTAGGGTATATCTTCCGGGAACACATGGGAAAATTGTTGAAGTATGAAGTGGCTAAGGGGTGAATTTGAGGGAGGGAAGTTTCGGCTTCTTCAAGGGAGAAGAGTAACCATTCTCTCAAGGCCTTGAACTCATGTTGTGAGGCCTTAAAGAAAGGTTCTCTAATGGTAAGTAGCATTTTGGTGTGGTCTTGGCTCTTTTGTGGTTTGGACTTTGTGAGTTGAGAGGGAGAAAGTGGGGCTAGGGTAATCTTCTTTCCATCCTTGGTGAAGGTATAAGTGTTTAAGAAACCATCATGCAAGACTCTCCTATCAAATAACCAAGGTCTCCCTAGTAAAATATGGCAAGCATCCATGGGTATAATATCACACCAAAGTTTATCATGATAATTCTTGCCTATGCTCAAAGAAATAAGGCATCTAGAGTTAACTTAGAGGCCTTTACCTTTGGTTCAACCATTGAATGGTGTAGGGGTGAGGGTGAGCCGTGGCCTTGAGTTGGAGCTTCTCCACCATGCTTGAGGATGCAATGTTGGTGCAACTCCCACTATCAATGATGAGTGAGCACACCTTTCCTTTGATGGTGCATCTTGAATGGAAGATGTTCTCCCTTTGCTCATCTTGACTCCCCTTGAAACCACTCAAAGTTCTTCTTAGGACAAGCAAGTCCCCTTTATCCGCCTCTTCTATTACCTCCTCCATGCCTTCCATGAGACACAAGTCTTTCTCCTCTTCCTCCTCCTCCACTTAAGTTGTTTCATACTCGGCCAAGGTGATAACTCTTCGGTTTGGGCACTCTGAAGCTATATGACCCAAGCCTTGGCATTTATAACACCTTCGGTTGGAGTTAGTGTCGAATGAGGGTTTGTTTTGTAGAGTTGGGTTCTTTGAGGGTGTGTTGGGAAGAGTGGTTGTGGGTTTAGGAGGGGGTTGGAAACTCCCCTTGTTAAAGGATGAGCTCTTGGGTAAAGGAGATTTGGGTAGGTCTTTCTTGAAGGGCTTGGACTTCTTTTGTTGTTCAACTCTATGGGCTAGAACACAAACATCATCAAAAGAGGAGTATTGTTGAGGTTCAACCACATGAGCATGCCTTGGATCAAAACCACTCAAGTACCTCACAATAGTTTGATCTTCGCTTTCTTGGATGTCACATTTGATTAAGAGCTTCTCAAACTCCCTTGTGTATTCTTCAACACTCAAACTCCCTTGTTGAAGGTTATGGAGTTTAGTGTAGCTGTCTTGAAGGTAAGAGAGAAGAAGAAAATGATCCTTCAACTTTGTTCTCATCTTCTTCCAACTTATAATCTTTACCTTACCTCTCTTAGCCCTTTTCTTAATCAAGTTCTCCCACCAAAGAGAGGCATACTTTCGTAGCTTAAGTGCTACCAACTTCACCTTCTTGTCTTCAGGTACATCCTTATACTCAAAAACCCTCTCTACGGTTTGTAGCCACTCAAGAAACTCATCCGGATCCAAACGACCTTTAAACTCCGGAATCTCGACCTTGAAATCCAAGGAAGGATGGGAATTTCTTTGATTTCTTCTTACTCTTGGACGACCTTCATCACTAGAGGAAGCAAAGGGGTTGCTTTCCTCCTGTTCATGGTGTTGCTCGGATTCGGAAGACTCATGAGAAGTACTTCGAAGGCTCTTTCTTTGGTTGCCAAGTACTCATTTTGGCTCCTCACTTCTTCACAGTTCCTCATGAGGGCCTCAAATCTTTCCTCCAAGCTCATGCTACTAGTTATGCTTGAGCTAGGTGGTTTTAGACAAGTGAAATAGCATGGTTCAAGGTTGCCACGGTCGTGCTATGGTGGCACGGCGTGACCGTGCTATATTTCTGCCTGGCACGGGTGAAAATAGCATGTTTTGTGGTTTGCATTTGGGAATGTGTTTGGGTTGGAAGCTAGGCCAAGAGGGTAGCCTAAGCTCTGATACCAAATATGATGTGCCAAGCAAGGAAATGGAGAAATTAAGTCCCCAAGAACCAAAGCAAAGCAAGAACAAAGGTAAGAGAAAGAGAAAACTATAAACTAGCCTAAACTAGTTTCGGTTCAAGCAAAGAGAAAGAAGGATAATCTAGTATGAGAAAGGATAGGACACACCACCTTGATCACACTAGGACTCTTAATCACACTTAGGGATAAGACACACCACCCTAAGCAAGATTAAGGCTCACTTAAACACCACTTTGATTAACCAAATCAAAGATAAGCAAGAGAGAATTTAAATGAGAGAGAATGAACTCTATCTTTTTATATATGTCAAATCTGAATGTTACAACCTTGAATGAGCATATTTATAGAGGGGAAGGGCCTAAGGGACGTTTACAAGCAGCCAAGGGGTTCAAATAGACAACCAATGGGAGCAAAGAACCAAAAAGTAAGCATAGTACCAAAGGTGAAAGTGACAGGTTGCCTATCGCTTTTAGTGCACAACCTCCAATTTTAAACAGTTATAATTTCTGCAATTCTCTCCCAAATCAGACCCAACAGGTCTACTTAGAAAGCTTGGAAAGTCTATTTTCAGATGGCTCAAGTTAGAAGGTATTTGGAGCTATCGTTTGGAAGTTGTGGATCAAAACGTCCAGACTATCCAAACTAGATCAGATTCTGCAGCATGCTGAAAGTGACCCCATTTGACTTATTACCTAATGACTTAACCTAGAACGCTTTGTATGTCCTTAAAGCTGACATATTAAGGGTTCCAAAAAGTAGATTTTTAGCTTCTTAACTCCAATTTAAGCTTGGGTAATCAAGCTCACAAAACTGGGTTGTTGCGCCGGAATTTAGGCAGATTGGGCGGTCATGATATTCTTGATCATTTGGGCTAATTCTTGTCCTTTGGACTCCTTTTCTTGACTTGGTTGGACAGTAGGGATGTGGACTTGATCAGTAGAGGCTTGATCCCCATCAGCCTTAATATCGCACAAAAGTAACTTGGCCTGCTAAAACTTGTATCCAGCACTCCATGAACCTGGAAGAAAGTCACTGAAGATCACACAAGGGTGCACAGAATACGAAGGTAAACAAAGCATTAAACCATTAAATGGATAGAGATATCTCATAGCAAACATCTTTAGAAAGTCAAGGTAATGGAATGAAGTGTAACCCCTTATCCTACAATCTTACAAGGTATATATCTCCATCCATCTTCCGTGTATAATCAATTCAGGCCCTTAGTTTTCACAACATTAAAAGACCCTTTCATGAAAAATCACTAGGTAATTGAACGTCAATTTAGCTTCAAACTTGGGCCTTCATTTTTTACACCCATCATTTTTTTCCTTTTTCTTTTTTCTTTGGGAGCCTACAAAATAGGAATGCAAGTAGACAAATTATGCCGCTAGTTCCACAGCTTTGAGATGATTATCAGACACGGAGGTGTCTTCATCATCAATAACACCACCACCACCACCCAGTGTGGGTCCCATGGTCCCTACAGAGAGACTGATTCCAAGAAACTCACAAAAATTTTGAAGAAATATTTTAGTGTTGAAAATTTTTTTGCCATGCTAAAGGTAGCGAAAATAATAGATAATAAACAGTGACACTATACAAATAATACAGATATGTGCAAAACATTGAATGACGTTATGTATATAATACCAACTTATGCCAAAATAATAAAAAAAGTACTAAGGAAATAGAAATACAAAAATGCAGGCTAAGTAGTAGCAGGAACCATATGCCAATAATCCATATGCACTCATGAGTCTAAGAAAAGGCAAATAACAAGCTACCTAAGATCTAAAAACTTAACGCTGGATCTCCATAGACTCCTATACTGGGTCCTATCCTCCGCCAATCCCAACTTATTCAAATCATGTATAATCACTTTATTCCAACTCTTCTTAGGTCTACCTTGACTTTTCTTATCTCTGGCAGGTCCATTCTTTCACATATCTTCAGTGGTGCATCCATATTCCTTTTAACATGATTAAACCATCTAAGTTTTGTCTCTCTTATCTTACCCTCCATGGGTGTCACTCCAAAACTTTGTCTGTAATCACTTCATTCTTGATCCTATCCAATTTTGTATGGCCACATATCCAACAAATCATGCTTATCTTTGTGACTATCACCATTTGGACTTGAGTCTGGACATTGAATAGCGAATTCAAACATAAGCCAGCAATCGTGGACAAACTTAACCCATTTCCAATAACAGAGTAATACTCAATGAATGCAGCTATAGAAAATACTCCTATCAAACAACAACAAAAGTAACTCCAAAATTTCAAATTGTAAGTACCATCAGAGGAAGAAGCCATGAAAACAACCTGGAAGAAGGTAAGGGAATCGATGGGGAACTTCTCCTTGGTGTGGATTCCGAGGGTCTTGAAATCCCCGCTGTACCTCAGAGATGTCTCCATCCCTTTCCTCTTCCTCCTCCTCCGAAACCCCTAAAAATTTGTAGGACTAAACTAGTGACAAGGCGTAGGAGCGCGAACAGGGTGAGACTGATGACTGAATGTCAATATTCATTAAGTTAATTAGCAATTACCGCCGTAGACCACTAAGGGCACGAACCTAGCCTAAAAGGCTAGAGCCTAGTACAATACCTATTATGTACACCTGGGAGTTTATACTCCCATATACAGGTGGACAAAATTGCCATGTGGAATTCAAAACAGAATTTTCATTCAAAAAAAATAAAACAAAAAAAGAAACCCTCACCCCTGCCACTACCAACAACAAATAAAACCTCCAAGAAACCACCAAGTCGGTTCACTTTCGTCTACCCATTGCTAATGCAACTACACTCCTTCTCTCGCTAATTGTCTTCGTGCATCATCAAAGCAAAGAACTTCACAAATTCTAGGAATAATCTCAACAATCAAGAGCATCATAATACACTTCAATTCAGCCCTAAAACAAGTATCAATGGCAGAGAGAAGTGAAGGCATGCATGTAGAATATGGTAATGAAGCTGAGAACGTAATGAATGACAACACAAGAAGACAACCTGGAGTGACAATTACATATACGCGAAAATCCAGGTAAGCAAAAATCTAATTTCTGTTCTAGATTTTGCAACAAGATACACATTTGCAGCTTCGGTAGCTTGGTTTTAGTGAGGATTGAGGTTTCTTGTTAGTTGTAAGTTGGAATTATATGGTCTTCGTTATAGTGGTTTCTTGTCAGTTGTAACTTCAACAAAGTTCATCCTTATAGTGTATTCTAATATGCGTAAGTGAAAATTAAAGTGAACAATATTCAATAATTCAGTGAATAGATCCAAAAAACTAGTGCACTTGTATTTAAATTTGAGTGCAGTTATATGCTGAATTTAATTGCAATTCAAAGCATGTTCTATAATGAACCGTACTCAATATATCAGTGAACTGCATGTGGAAGAGGGAATGAATTAGGGATGTTATTTTTGTTGTCAATTTTGCAATTAGCGACACCATTGGAGGTTCAGTTGCTTGATCTTGGCGGGGATTGAGGTTCTTGTCAGTTGTAGGTTGGAATTGTATGGTCTTCTTTGTTGCACTGCTTTTCTTGTTAACTATAAATTTTACCAAATTTCGACCTCGTAGTGCCTGCTAACACGTGTTGGTCAAAACTAAAGTGAACAATATTTAATAATTCAGTGAACAAATCCATAGAAACTAGTGAGCCTGTATTTAATTTTGAGTACAGTTTTATGCTGAGTTTAGTTACAATTCCCAGCAGATTAAACAGTGAATAATATTCATCAAGTCAGTGAACAAAAACAAAGTACATTGTGAATGACAATCTATTTTAAATTCATTATTTCTACTAGTGGTAGAATATCATTGCTGCCCCTAACCTGTAAAGACCCGACCTTATAATAAACTTGCACTTAATGGTGAAAATTCGCATTCAGTTTATGAACAAACTTAAGTTATATAGTGAACAATATGAAGGCACATAATGAACATATTAAGTATTTTATTTGTTCACCTTGTATCTTAAATTTGGTTGTTCCAAAACTTCATTTAGATCATATTTAAGCACATAATTGTTCCCCTTTCATTCCACTAATAGTGTTCAGCTGATTTGTTTCAGATTGTGCACTCATATTTGCTAATCAATTATCGTAAATTTATTTGTGAATTTAACATTATGCATCATATTTGGAATTAATGTCTATGAAGTTGTTCATTGAGTAAAAGAAATTTATTTATGGGATATATAGAGGCTATTCATTAATCCTAGAGAAATTGTTCATTGTATAATACTGAGGTTGTTCACTGTCTATGGCTAGTTTGTTTTCCATAATAATTTGTTAAGATAAAGATTATTCACCGAGACTGTGCAGTTTATTTATTATGTATGTTAAACTTATTCACTAAACCTTAACTTCCTCTTTTCCAGAAGACTAAACGATGTCCCAGCGGAGTAGAACACCAAAGACTATAAACAGCAGCCGACAGATGCCTCTCAAATAGTAGCAACAGCAGAAGGATTATGACAATTTGGATTAATTTTTTTTTTTGGTTTTTTGCTCTACCATGTAAATGGTCAATCAAACAATATGAGAAGATTTGAGTTTAGGATAATATTTTACAATTACTTTTTTTTGGGTCAAGTGTTAAGTTGACTCTATATGAAGCATGTATTTGCCGATCATGTACATATTTTTGAATTTGCTTGATGAAAATATAACAGTTGTGAAACTCGTTCATTCATGAAGTAGATATTGTTTATCTATCAGCTTTTATATAGGACATGCGTGCGTAAGTGGCGTGTACTAACTACCAAGTCATATTTTACAAAGAATGAATTTGATTAACATAATGAACAAATTAAATTCTCATAATGAACAACCTTTAATAATCCAACAAATAAACCAAATATTTTGCAATGAACAACCACGAGTTAATGAACACACCAAGTATTGTTAGTGGACAATCTTGAGTGACTCAAGTGGCAACAATTTTTTTTTTCATAAACTAATTATTTGCATTGAACAACCTCTAGTTAGTTTATGAACAAATCAACTTTTGATAGTGAACAATCTTGAGTATTTTTTTTTGGGATGAGTAGCAATCTTAAGTGACTTGAATAATAATAATTTTTTTGCCCCTAAACTGAAGAGTTTAGAGTGAACAACCTTGAGTGAATTAATGAACACATTGGTTATTATTAATGAACAAGCTTAAGGACTTATATCAAAAGGGTTTTGAACTTATAGGAACTCAGCAAAAGGCACAACAAATAACAACTACCGCTGCAGGAAATGCGAATTAAGCAAGAGTCATCAAATACTTGTTAAATACAATAGTCAACGTTGTTCATTATACAAAAGTGTGCACTTCACGAGTCATATTGTTCATTACACAACTTAAAATTATTCAATAAGATTTCACGACTTCAAATATACTTATCAAATAAACACATTTTTTTATACTAGTCAATGTCATTCATTAGAGTATTGAATGTCATAATCGTAAGTTAACACCTAGCAAGAGTTAAGACAGGGGGAGGATTAGATGGAGATAATTATGATATTGTTCACTGCAATATTCAACTTTGTTCATTAACAAACAAGGCAAACATAGTTTGGTTCCTACCAAAATAAGACTATGAAATTTGGTTCCTACCAAAATAATCTCTATTGATCCTATAATTGGCCTCCGACCACAATAATGCTCTAAAATTGAAAAAGATACCCATTTTCAGCCAAAGCAACACATTCCTCATATCAAACAATCTAACATTGAGATAGAAAATGGTGGCATATGACAAATATGACATAGTAATCAAAACAACACCCCCCCAAAAGAAATGAATATTGTGATCATGCATGAACCCAAAAATAATGCCAGGCTGCTGCTATGGCTTAGGATAACAAACCTAACCTTGCAAAACAAGAGATAAGAACCGAAGACAGACAAAAAAGCAAAAACCAAACGCAATAGATGAACTTAATATATAACAAACAATCCAAACTAACATTAGATACAATGGGTACTAAAGAAAAACATGAACAGTGTAATAACTCTTGAACACAATGCACAGTGTCCTCACATCTACGTTTGTATGATCCTTGTGATTTTGACATTTATCTAGCTTGAATCATGCTTCCCAACAACAAAACTGACACATGCATCACCCTCCTCCTCTGGATTTACATCTGTAGCGTATCTTCGAATATCGAATACTGAAGCCAACCTTATATGCATAGTCATTGTAGATATGAAATACTTCACGTTCTGAGTTAGCTGTTGCCCTAACCAACACATCTTGCAAAGGTTGAAATTCAGTAATGGCATGATCATTGAACCCAAAACCTAAAATACAGATAAAAAATATAAGTGAACAATATTGAAGATAAGAATGAACTTTAAAGATTACAATAGTGAACAACAACACCACAAATTGCATAAAATTGCCATAAACAAGAAAAATAGTGAACAAATGATAATGAACAGACAGAAGCTCCATAATGAACAATACCACACTTTTTATAAAAGTGACATTATAATAAGAGTAGTGAACAAACAATAATGAACATATAGAACGTCCAATAATGAACAAAGACAATATCTCAATTGTAAGTGGCTAAGCAAAAAGCCCTATAAATAAAGTCCTGAAAGCTATCAAGTCATTTTTCTCAAAAACCAAAATAAATTATTAATAGATGATAATGAACAAATCGAAGCTGCATAAAGAACAATACCACAAATTTCATAAAATTAACATATTACAAAAATAGTGAACAAATGAAAATGAACAGATAGAAGCTCGATAATAAATAATACCACACATTTTGAAAAAGTGACATTATAATAAGAATAGTGAAGAAACAATAATGAACATGTAGAACGTCAATAATGAACAATACCATATTAATTTAGAAACGATAATGAACAAACAAAATCTTGATAATGAACATACCACACTACATAAAAAGGTGAACCTTATTAGCATAATAATGAACAAACAATATGTTCAACACATGATACACTCACAAGACATGTCTTTAACTCCTTCATCAACCTCAATATCCAAAAATTCATTATCAAACAAAGCTACGAGAAACACGAAAAGAAACTCGTTAATATGCTTACGCTCGTACTCCCACGGAAAAAAAAAAGATCTCTTACGAACAAATAAAAAATATAACAACATTAAGCCATTAGTGTACTTATGAATCAAACTTTTCATAACTGTACGTTCTTCAAGTTCTTCCTCTCTATCTTCCACAATGCCCAGGTCGGTATTAAAATTCGTACTTTTCACTGTATCTTGAGAGACCAACTTGATCAATATACTAGTAATGAAATTAGAAGATCGAAAATACAATAACTTGTAGCATCTAACCACCCAAGCTGCTGCCCAGTGAAAAGCTTCAATCAGAGAAGTCAGGCACTAAACATGAAAGAGAAATAGTTTCCTTGGCCATCAACACCATCATGCAGAACTTCCATCCATAACTGACAGCAGTTTTTTTTTTTTTTTTTTGGGACAACAGTTTTTTTTTTAAAAAAATGTTGAATGCTGCAATGCTACTGATGTGCCATGTCCAATTGTCGTTGACATGGCCCGAAAGCATAAACTCTCGGGTCTACATAATAAATTGCAAGCCTAGTAATACTGGGAGCCTCAATATTAACTACTAACCTAAGAACCTGTTTTTCTTTTGTTAAATATGAGTTGGTAAATGGAGAAAATTGATAACGATTAATGCAAATGGGTAAGAATTGGTAGGAGTTGGTATATTTTGTAATGATTGCTAGGAGTTAGTTGAGGTTGAAAGAGATTAAAAAAATTGATAAAAGTCGGTAAAAGTTTGAAAATGATGGTAAGAAATGTAAAAACGTGGGGAAATTTTTGAAGGAGATTTATAAGAGTTACTAGAAATTGATTAAAGTTGAGAAAAATTGGTTAGAATTTGAAAAGATTGAAATTTTTGAAAGACATTTATAAGAGTTGGTAGAAGTTAGTGAGAGTTGACAGAAGTTAGTAAAAGTGGATTTACTAACGAAAAGAACAAGGCCTAAATGAATTAAACCATAGCACAATTTAAATTATTTGATTTGAATAGAAGTACAAACAATGTTTCAAATTTAATCAAATGTTCGACAAGCGAATTATGAAATTATTAGTGCTTTATATAACATAAACTTTACAACTTAGCACATACTAAATGGTTGATGTTGAATTAGCTAAACGAACAATGAATTTAAGGATGCGTTGCATCACATCTTTCAATCCATAAAATTGATAACAACAATGATTTTGTTGTGAATATTTAGTTTGAAATGATATATGTACAGTCCTGTTATACCAAAGGTCTCTTAATTCAAATTGTAAATACAAGCCACCCTTAGCAAGTAGATTAACAACCATCTTGAATTTAAATGATGTAATGCATGAATCAGTCCCCTGTGCAAATGAGTAGGTCAGGTTCAAGACTTCATGTTGAACATTGTAACATCATCACCATTTTGTTAGGAGTATCGGAGACATGACATGAACAAATATAAGTATAAATGACCAGCAATGGCATGAATTAGCAGTAAATGATATGCTGTAACACAAACAAGCCCTTGCAACACAATTGACACCGTGCTTCTCCATTGACCAGCCGGTCTGGTTTCTCCCAATTTTGCTGGAAGAGGAAACATATTCATAACTCCATTTCACATTCCTACCTCAGTACTCTAGCATACATGGGGAACTGGGCTATTAGCTCTCGCTATTCTCGTCCTACTTGAAAGAAGTGATTATTATGCTGCCAAATGAGCCCAAATCCATGTAATTCATTTCAGCCAAGTATACAGCAGTACCAACATTGTATAATGCTAATTCATCCTACGGTACCTCATACATGGTAGTACTAATACAACACTGGACTATCTGAAACAGAGCGATCACCGATCTCACCAACCAAAAAATCCAGACAGTAACACACTGCAGTGATAAGCAACTGGGGAGAAAATAAAGTACACCACAGCAGAACTATTCCTAGATTCCTTCAATGAACTCGAGAAGATCATCAACTTCCTGCCTCAAAGCAGTAATCTTCTGTTGGTGAAGCGCGATCCGGTTCTCAATTTCCCGGCCGCTCAGCTTCTTCTCGTAACAGTCTACTATGATCGAATGCTTTGCAATCAATTTCTCTTGCAGTTCTCGCTCTTTGGCAACAAGTTCTTCAGCCTAGAAGAATAAACACACATGTGAGAAAGAACAAAAACACGTCATGCAAGTCATGATATCACAAAGGATGCTTATCTAAGAACCATTTTAATAAGTGTATTTTTAACAAAGTAAACAATAGTTCTTAGACATAAAAAAAATGGATTCAGACATTGATTTCAGAGTTGAGGGATTGTTATAGATGTCAGGCAACCAATATGCAAAGGATTAGTTTTCATTGGGTTTGTATGATATCACAAAGGGATGCTTATCTAATTGTCCAATAATTATTAACATGAGATTAAAGTCTCACGAATCACCAATCTCAAAGGCCGGACCAATTCAATGGATGCCAATCCAAGAAAACTTTTTGCTCTAGCATATTACCCTACATCAAAAAATGAGCTGGTTTTTAATTTGATTTAAACTGGACAAGATCAAAACACGAGCTTGTTTTTAATTTGATTTAAACTGGACAAAATTTTAAAAATGAGAAAACTTTCTTTGCCGGATACCCGCTATATTTGAAGCTGGACAAGTCATGTGCAGAATCAAATCAAATCCAACAAAAAGGCACGTGGAGAAGCATAAATGATATGGCTACCCCAATATGGAAGACCATAAATCAAATTACCTATTTTTCCACATAAATAGCTCCAGTAAATGACAGCAAAGAACTTGAGTTTCAAGCTGTTGAACTACTTATGAAAAAGAAATCAAGACAATGATGAAGCAAACCTTCGAAAAGAACCGAGCAGCTTGTGGGGAAGACTGCAAAAATGCAAGCAAGGGCTTCAACTCTTTTGAAAGCTCTTTAAGCAAAGTGTCGGCACTTTTACGGGCAGTTTTGCAGGCTTGGATATTACCCGTCCTGGACAAATCACGCAATGATACTTCCAGTTTATCATATATCATGAGACGACGATTGATAATATTCTCAAGCTGCTGGACTGCTGTTTGCACCTAACATCAGGAAGAGAAAAAGTTAGAATGTACCAATAGGTTAGACTTCCTGAAATCCACCAAAGAATATTGACCAACCTCATCCCACTGCAGTTTTGCCAGGTAAGAAGGAGAAGACTTTGATATTGACAAGTCCGTATGAGTGTATACAATGCACGCAACAAAAAGAAAGAAAAACCCCAAAATTAACATCAATGGCTCCCTGAGCAAGGACACGCTATTGAACTTGTAGTAGACCTGAAACGCCAAAAACAACAATGCGGATCAAAACTACATGACAGTCCAGAAAGTCATAACATTCAATTGCTCAAGCATCATGGACAACTTTGCCATGTGAAATACTGTAGCCAAATTGATTCAGTGAAGGACTCTAGGATGGAGTATCATTCACTTTTTGTTTCTTCCAAGTTTAACAATATCACATAATGTTTCACTACCATTAAACAATAATTAAGTACAAACACCAAGTTCTCATATTTGTAATTACAATGTGTATCAGAAAGATACGAAATTCCTACCTGAAAATGCTGATTGTGTTCTGGAACAGCATTGGTCTTTCGTAGTGCCACTACTGGTCTGCCAACTATATCCAAATGTGAAAGCTTGGTCTGCATGAGACAGATCAAGCAAACAAATATTATTTTCAGGTATTGAGATATTAAGGTTCGTAATGGAACCAAAATCAGGAAATAAGTAGGAGGATGGAAACAGAGAAGCAATAGCTAGAAAGTCTTTAAACCTCTTGCCATTGCTCCATTGGATATGGCACTGACACATACATATCCCTTGACCCCTCTGGCAGAACAACCTGCAGAAACCATTAATTTATGAGACAAGCTCAGTCAATAAGTAGATGGTTTTCATTTGAAAATAGTTGAAATATCATAGAAGTATAACGATCAGAACCTTCTTATATGACTATGAAAAACAATTTTTTAAAAAATTGACAAAAGGCTAAAAACATTTTCTATTCCATAGCTGTACCAAATAACAACAATGATATCATTCCATTCCTTGACTGAACAAAATAAAGGACATCAAGAATCAAGTCCCATCCTCATCTCTCCACGTCTCAGTCCAGCCTCGACTCCTCATAAGCCAAACAAGTCTGAAAATTCTAAGGGTCCCAAACAGATACACCCTATCAAATCCATAGTGATATGGCCGATGTTTATTTCGAGGTTATAGTAACTTAACCATTACCTTAAGTCCCACCAAAGGTGGCTATTCTTGTTTCCTTTTCTGGCCCCTCCCCTTTTTTCTTGGAGGTGTGGAGGGTTGAGGGGTTATTATATGCTAATAACCACAACCCTACAATTGAATTGCAAAGAAGCTGTTTCCAACACAGTAGATTATAAAGTTATTGGATCACAAGGGGAGCATAGGGAAATCTACTCAAATTTTATGGTTTTTTTTTTTTCAATGAGTAATCAAACGATTGCATTAGAAAACATCAAGGGGATGCCACCTATGTACAAAAGCGGCAAACAAAAACATCCTACCCTCAAGCCTCATGCATAATATTATCTACAAAATCCAAAAAACACATGTTTCTTCCACCATTAAGTGCAGGACTCCAATTATGTAAGATTCTCAAAAAGTAGAGCTTGAAATCTTGCAAGGACAAAGCTTTGCCCTCAAAAATCTGACTATTCCTTTCCTTCTATATACACCACCAAATTGCCGAAGGAATCATCTTCCAAATATCACCAACCCAACTCTTCTTCATTCTTCTTCTCTACGCCACCACGAACTCTTTGACAGAGAAAGGTTGAACCCATCTAACACCCATCAAGGAAAGAGACAACTGCCAAGTGCCAAAGTGATGAAAACTAACCACAGTCGAATTTTATGTTGTGATAACAACTAACAAATGAAAAAACTAAACTTATTTCCCTATACTAATTAATTGCAGTGAAATTTATAAGCATCTTATCCAGTCAAAGGCTATACAAAAGCACATGAACAAAGAACAAAATGAGGAGACACATGACTAGTACCTTCACAATAAGCTCTTCAATAAGCAACTCTTCTATAGGGCTACCAAAAGAGATGTTCAAGAATCGCTTCCCTTCAGACTGAAACAAGTAGTCCTTTAGAGGCAAGCTGTACCCAAAGGTAAAGAATGTTTTCCAGCCGCCAAACAGAGGGTACCTTGGTTCAATTTCTACTTCAGTCTACACATATGAAGCAGGATCAAGCACAGACCAAATTTAACAAACATTCTTGCACCATAGGTATCAACAAACCCATCACCTTTTTTGAGTCACTCCACACACGAGATGTGGAGATATTGCCAATTTCATCCCTGTAGTAGATTGAATGGACCCTTGGAGGAAGTCTAGCCACTAGTCTGCTAAATGCTCCAGCACCTTTTGCTTGAGGGTTTACTTGATAATCAAGTCTGGATGTATAAAACAATAAAATATGTCACATAACTGAATGGCAAGTGCGCCCGAAGCCATGGGCCTTCAGAGAAAAGTGACACTTACAAAATCCACAAACCTAGAAAATTCTCCCTTGAGATGAGCACCTCCATGGATGAGATTATAATGTTCAGTGATTTGCACATTGCCCCAATGAGAAATTTCAATCTCACGGACTAACTTTTGAGCAACAGCAAAAGGTTTTCTGGATTCATAATGGACAACAATGGGTGTGTATGAGAAAGGAGGCTGGTTCTCATATGGTCCATACTTAAGCTCTGAGCCTTGGACTTTGCTCTTTTCTAGCTTTGTATAGGACTCAATCCTGGCATCTGGAAGTTTAACAGTTAGGGTCTGGGACTTAACCAGATAAGGAGATAGATAATATGCACTATCCTGGAACAGGACAAGCTGAAAATCGCCCTGGGCAACCTGCTCAGGAAATGGTTTCAAGATATGAGCAAAAACAGCCAAAATGTCCAAAGTCAAGGTTTCTCCCTTGGCAATTCCCTTTGGTAGGGTTATGGAGTAGAATTCTAAAGATGGAGGCGTCCCCTCTGGTTTAGAGGCCTCAATGGGAAGACTAGCCCTGGGACCTTTTGTTTTCCCTTTGCCTTCATTCTGAGATGCCGATAAAAAGGCCAAATGTTTTGCGTGGTGATCTGGGAAGGCAACAAGAAAGGCTGAAACTGGATCATCTCCATCATTCTCGACCTACAAGGCACAGTCTCAATCTAAGAATAAGATTCTAAAACATAGCAAGTACCACAATGCCATCTGAGCAAGGAATCATTAAAAAATAATTGATTGCTGGAACACAGATATTTTCTTCTGATTTAAACACAGAGTTAGAATTGACACCTGCAGTCCAGTACAGGTCCAGTAAAACCCATACCCACATCAAACCAATGCAAATCAGAAATGTTCATGTTAACAGAACCCTATTTTAGTTCACCTTAGATTTAGCATCCTTGTAAGAATAGCATCGGTGGAGTGTCAATTATAAAAGAACAACATGGCTACATGTACATGTATGCCAAGCAATGTTAAACAGCTCAAAATTTCGGAGATCAAACTGTGAATCTTGCAACCCAGATCAAACAAGAGTGAAGAAAGAAAGCTTTCTGAATATCATCATTCAAGACGCCAAATCAAAGCTAGTAGGACTGGTAAACCCTAAACAGTTCCTCAGACTTAAATTCACCTGAAGCATACGACCACGCAACAAAAATTACAAATAGAGTTCAAGCAACCCGATAATCCCTAGAACTTGAAAGCTTTGCCCATGGCATGAAATAAATGAAAGATAAGAAGAAATTATAAGCAAAAGGAGGAATTAAGTGGGTCACCTTCACAGACGAGATGATGCGAATAATGTGGGATGTCAAATCAATCTGAATTAGACACAACAAGTTTAAATCAGCTAACCGTAAAACTTCTAACAAAATCATATAAAGATAACTAACAGTCACAATTGATCAGAACTGAGAAAGGTCATTCACTCTCACATTTCCCCGAGTTTGTAGACATCAAATGCCAGAACATACAAACTATCGGTGTATACAACATGTTCAAATTCATATACAATATCCCAAAATCTAAAAAACAAGGAAAGATCAAAACTCAGCACTTAGGCATGGTTACATTGAATCCCAGATCAGTAATCACAGAGCACTGAAATCTGAAGTCTTCAATCGAGAAAGCAATAAGGGGTTCTCTAAAATAAGTGAAAGAATTTCAATGTGAACATCATGAATCAAAAAGCACAATGGAATTAAGACCACAGCGCAGAATCCAAAATGTCAAAAACACAAAACTGAAAGTGAGAGAGAGAGAGAGAGAGAGCGAGAGAGAGACTTACGCGACGGTCAACTTTAGTGACAATCAAATCGGCGAGAACATAGGAAGAGAGAAAAGCGATGGAGAGGAAGAACAACAGATCTATCCTACAGCCCATTTTCGACGCCCTTACTTTCGCTTGACCCAGATCGCTTACGGACACACAGTAGGGTTTTTATCTGGCAGCTAAAAACCTCCGATGGAGGACGCGTGAGAAAATGGCCGGTCCGTGAATCAGTGTGACAACCACAACGAGAAATGAAAATCAGAAAATAATTACTATGGGCTATTCTTTTTAGCTCATTTTTTCCAGAATAAATTTAGGTAAATTTTAATGAAGTCTTTTCAAAGTGTTAAGTAGACCTGATTCATGGATGGGGGATCCGCTACAATCCGATCCTCAAAAATGAGGGTTAGGGTCAGCTTTTTTTGTCTTCGATCCGCCCTAACCCTCAAATTGAGGGTACCCGACTCTGATGAGGATCGGACTTGGATAAAGGTTTTGACCCGCTGATCCGACCCGCTAACCCTCACTTTTAAAAAACTAAAAATAAAAATAAAAATAAGATATTTTCGGTTTCATTTGTTCATAACTTTTTCGCTTTTATTTTCTCATCTCCCCTGAGCATCTTCCACCCATTCACCTCATCAAATCTCACTGGTTCGTAACCTTCAAACACTCATTCTCTGATGTTTGGAATAGACTGAGTAGTCATTTTAGTGAACTAATCGGTGTATTGGTTTAATGACTAACTTACGTATTAGAGTGTTTGTAGTTGCAATACGCTTCATCGGAGCATTATATTATCGTTTGACTTTCTATTTTGTAAAATGTTTAATGCTGACCTTTATAATAAAAAGAAACTTAATGAAAAATCTCATTTTCTATATCAGGCGGTTTGAGGGTCGCGTATGACCCGATGACTCGAGGGTACCCACAGAGTCAGGGTTAGGGGCATGCTGACCCGCATGAGGATCGGGTAGGGTCAGGGTCGAGAAAATCCTATCTGTCGACCGTCATGACCCGACCCTTAACCCAATCTGACCTTCAATTTGATCAGGTCTAGTTTTAAGTAAAGTTACTTTTGTTAAAAAAGTTTACTTAGATAAATTTGAGTATGCTTGGTTTAGTTAAAAATAAGGGGGAATTTACTAGTCTTTTCTTCAATCCTATGATCTAAATGTTTGGGTTTGATTCAGTGAGGGCCCAAGTCATATCCTTGATCATTTTTTCATAAGAGAAATAAAACTCATTTCAACAATTTGCATAAACTATACAATGTGCATATACATCAGGAAACCCTCCCTAAAAAACAAAGCTAACCCACCTTCCAGTAGGGGTTGTTACACCTTATATTCTAGCGTAAAAGACTAGCCAATTAAGGTTTCTAACCAATCTCTATCTTTATTATTTAGCTTCCTCTTTAAATGAAACACTAATCTATTCCTGATCTCAAATCTGTTTTGCTGGACAATTACATTCACCTACTGAATCCTTCCATTAAAGAACACGGCACCTCTCGCAATCCAAAGGTGATATAGATAAGATAGGAATATTGCATATGCCACCTTCTTCTTGATTTTGGACCTTTGCACTTTAGCAATCTTGTTGACCAATTATCGTGAGGCTTTTTCATACCTAACCATAAGACAGATCTCCTAAATGAACTCCGTACTAAAAGAGCACTTGAAAAACATATGTCAACTATTCTCTGAAGTATCAAAACAAAGGACACATTTAAGATTATGAACTTGCATGCCCAGATGACCTTTAGCCTTTCGCTGGTCAAAAGTCTGTCCTGCAATATGATCCACAAAATATAATTGTGTTTAGGCACAGCAACAGAGGACCAAGCAATCCTCCAATATCCAAATATTTCTTATTGTCCCATGAGCCACCTATATCTAAATCTAACGAAGTATTTTTCATCTTCAATATATTATCAAGATCCACTCTAATAGCCTGCTCTAAAACAACTCTTCGAATCTATCTAATTTCATCCTATACAAGCACTGACTACCAGTTGGCTTATAGCTCCGAGAATTCCTACCTTTGAGATAAATCTCATTGCCATTTGACCCCCAGCGAATCTGATTTAGTTCATATAGCCCATATCTACTTTCGCAAAGTAGCAATATTCCAAGTTTTGCAATATTGAACATTAAGTCTCCCTCTTTTTTGGGCCTGCAAATTGTTGAGAAAGCAACCAAACAAAAAACAAAAATTATAACCACTGCCCTACGAAAATCATTTGAAAAGCTGCTTGATTTGCTTGATAATTGTCTAATATGGAACAAAAAAAGAAGACTATCAAGTGAGCATTGACAACATAACAGTCTTAATAATCTGCACATTGGCACCATGGGAAAAGTGTCTAATAGCAAGTGCCTGAAGCCTAGCCTACACCTTCCGCATCAATCTTTGACAATCAATATTATTCCATTTGTAGGGGAAGATGGTTTGCCAAGATATTTGTGAGAAACTCTCCCAAACCAAATCTTGCAAACCTCCTCTTAGTCTTAGAAAAAACACCATTGATGTAAATATGAGATTTGCCTTGGTTAGCATCTATAATAATTACGGTTGAAAAAAAGCTCACATCCCTTCTTCAAATAACTCTGCCAAATACAAATCACCCTTACAAAAAATCACACGGCCACTCGCAAAGCAAAGACTGACCAAATCGATTTGTATTTAACCATGTATATGTGTGCGTGTGTGTGTGTGTATATATATATATAGTACATATGTATATGAGTATGTGTAGCGCATATGTATATGTATATGTACATATATACATATATATATATACACACACACACACACACACACACATATATATATTATAGATATATATAATACGAAGATATACAAATACATACAACATACATACACATAGATCTTATATATATATGATATAATATATATATATATGACATATATATATAATATAATAATATATATAGATATATATATATGATATATATATTATACACACATGCATATATATGGATATAGAGATTATATATATATGATACATAATATATATAAAATAAAAAAAAATAGATATAATGTGTGTGTAGTGGGTGTGTATATAAATATATATATATTATATCTAGATATATAATATATATATATATATATATATATATATATATAAGGTATAGGTGTGTGGTGGGATTATATATAGATAGAGATATAGAATACAGATATATATAGATT